>JAJHZJ010000061.1:2770770-3146565 GCA_023548195.1 Bettongia penicillata ogilbyi
TTCTCTGCCTTTCAAAGTCACCAGAGCAAAGTTTTCAAATTCTACATGTCTTAAAAATAATGGAACCTTCTCATTAGAATTTATTCCTCCCTCATTAAAAATGCTATAGCACATTAATTTAAGTGACAATGAATAAAAATTAATTCTATTTTCAAAATGTCAAATTTACTTTTCAGATAAATGTGAAAAACTCAGAGGGATTACAAAGTGAGTGTTGTACAAGACTGTTCCACTACTACTCACTGTTTTCGTTTACACTGTTTATTTTGTTTAACAAGTCAAAGATGATGATGACATGTTATAATTAGCCTTCACAATATGCTGACATTTAATTTAACCTTGGTGATTAGAAATTTCTGTGTAAACTTGGGCATGACCCATATAAAGTTTAAAGAATAAGCATAACCTACACTATAGCTTTTCACGTAGAAGGTAAGGGAGAACCAAAGAAAAACCAAAGAAAAATTTTAGAGAGGACATAATAGTAATCTTCAAATTGAAGAGCTGTCACATGGAAGAAGGAGCAGACTTTGTTCTAGCTGGTCCAGAAGGTAGAATGGCGACCACTGGGCCAAAGCTCCAAAGAGGAAAATTAATAAATGATGAAGTAAGGAAAAACTTCATAATAAAGAGATTTCTATAAAAGGGAAAGAAGCTGTCTTGAGAGGCAATAGGTTTCCTTTCTTTGGAAGTCTTCAAGCAAAGGCTAGATGGAAATATCACCGTCATTCATTATCATAATAATAAGCATTCATATACAGCACTTCAAAGTTTGCAAAGTGCTTTACTAAAAATATTTCCTTTGTCAGTTATTAAACAGAGAAGATTCTGATATGTGAATGAGTTAGACTACATGGTCCCTTCCAACTCAAATTATTTAAAGTACCAACTGTTTGTTTGTTTTTTTGTTAGAGGACTTATCTGCACAAGAATCAGTGAAATCAACATCAAATTTGTCTTCCTGATAAAATTTGTCCTCTCCTGCGCCTATTACTCATACATTATGAATTTATAAAAATATCTGGGACCATGGATTTATTGACTGGTTTCTTTATCAGATTTTAGCTCCTCTGTACTTCTAGACCAAGTAAAAATATATCCAAAATAAAAAAGACTTTTTAATTTATGTTGTAAAGCTCAGGAATAAAAATACTTCACCTAAGAGAAACAATCCAAAAACATTTTCATTTTCACTTACCTTTCGTGGTTGAAAATCATATTTCACACAGTGCTGAAACCCTTTGCCTTTTGACTTCAGTGAAGTAACTATTAAACAGTTGCCAACAAAATGAGCAGAATAACCAACACCTTTGCTAGTACGAAAACTGTTTAAAAAAAAAAAACAGGAATGAGGAATTAAACTAGATAGTATCAAACTCTTACTAAAAGTATATAGGTGCACAAGACTTGTCATACAGAGTAGAAGAGGTATTGCAAACAAAACGATAAAATCTAACATGCTAAATCATTTACGTGCTTTGGGTGGTTGGGTCTTGAAAAGCAAGAATTAAAATATTTTATTCTTTTTCTTAAGTGCACAGAGTAATGCAAATTACTGGCTGATAAATACTTACAGAGGTCCTGACCTGACCATCAAAGGCCATTATCCCACCTTAGGACTGTGAAAGAGTAATAATTGTAAATCACATTTAAATGACATTTTAAGTTTTGTGAGCAGCTTTACATACATCATCTCAATTGATCCTCACAACAACCCTGTAAGTAAGTATGTTATTGTCCTCATTTTACAGATGAAAAAATTAAGGCACACAAGGGTTAAATGCTTTTCCCAGTAATCACAGAGCTATTCAATCAGAAACGCCCCTATGATTTACTGACTAAACCATAAATGTGTAGGCAAGTGTTCACTGGAGGAGTTCCCACTCTAGAAGTTCCCTATATCAAGGAAATCATAGCTCCTTTGAAAATTTGCTTATACACAAGGCATAGTGCAAGGTAAGGTATTCATAACACAAATTTAAAATAAAATGAAAAAAGTCCCCACAGTTCACATTCTATGACTAGAATTAAAGAATTTATACAGATATAAACACAAGATAATTTAAGGAGAGAGAAAACACTAATAAATTGGGAGATCAGAGAAAGTGTTGACGGGAGGTGGCAAATAAGATAATGTATGTAAAAGAGCTTTTTCCATATGAAGACATGAGTTCAAATTTTACTTCAAACACTTATAAGCTGTAGTTAAGCCACTTAATCACTGCCTCCATTTCCTCAAACGTAAAACAAGGGAGAATAAGAGTATCTACTTCATAGCATGGTTGTGAGGGTCAAAAGAGATAGTATCTGTAAACAGCAGTTAGCACAGAGCCTGCCACAGAGCTGACACTATAAAAATGCTAATTCTGTTTCCCCTACCATTTTTAAAGTGTAACACAAGTCAGAATAACACTATTATAATTATTTTTCTTCCGGCTCTGAAGCTTTCCTCAGCACCTGGGTCTTTCTCACCCTGAAACATCTCTTTGCTATGCTAGATCCCTTCTCCCAATTGTGAATAACCCCCAGACCTCCATTTTAGAAAAGGTTACAGGCCAGCCTTCCATAAATCCCCCTTTGGCTCTGTTTCTGCATCCCTGGATTTGGCCAACATGCCTCAGCAGCTGTCTCAATTTAGAAGTTCCCTCAGAACCTAGGGCCTTCTCAGCCTGCCAATCTCCCCTCTCTCCCATTTTTGAGTAGCTATTGGAGTCTCCATTTTGGAGTACAACCTAGGCTGGTCATCCTTCATATCTTTCCCAGGTGTAATTCTGACTCTTTGAACTCTTGACATGATATCCTAGTAGGTATCTTCTCTTACAGTTCCCTACTTGTCAGTTCACCATTAGACCATAAGGGCAACGAGGAGAGGCACTGTTTCTTTTTGTTTGCTTTTGTATCCCCAGCACATAACAGAGTTCCCATCATGTTACTCAGTTCTTCCGTCATGTCCAACTCTTTACGACCTCATGGATCATAACATCACTGCTATCTCCTGAAGTCTGTTCATGCTCATGTTCGTTGTTTCCATATTACTATCTATCCATCTCATCCTCTCCCATCCCTTCCTCTTTTGCCTTCCATCTTTCCCAGTATCAGGGGCTTTTCCAACATGCACTGTCTTCTCACTAGGTGACCGAAGGATTTAAACTTCAGCTTCAGCATATGACCTTCCAGTGAATAGCCTAAAGTAATTTCTCTAAGTATTGACTGATTTGATCTCCTTGCTGTCCAAGAAATTCTCAAGAGTCTTCTCCAGTACCACCGTTTTAAAGCATAGATTCTGCAGCACTCAGCTTTCCTTATAATCCAACTCTCACAAGCATACATTCCTACTGGAAAAACCACAGCTTTGATCATATGGACTTTTGTCAACAAGGTGATGTTTCTGCTTTTTAATATGCTGTCCAGATTTGCTGTATCTTTCCTTTCAAGAAGCAAGCAATATCTTTTAATTTCATGGATGCAGTCACTGTCTGCAGTGATCTCTGGGACCAAGAAAATAAAATCTGACACCGCTTCTATTTCTTCTCCTTCTATTTGCCAGAAGTGATGAGACAATTGCCAATTTTTTTTTTCCTTTTGAATGTTAAGCTTCAAAACAAGTTTTACCTCTTCTCTTTCACTTTCACCAAGAAGTTTCTTAATTCTTCACTTTCTGCCATCGGAGTGGTATTGTTTGCATATCTGAGCAGCTTAATTACAGCTTTTGATTCATTCAGTCTGGAATTTTGCATGATGTACTCCGCATATAAGTTAAATAAGGTGACAATACACAGCCCTGTCATACTCCTTTTCCAATCATAAATCAATCAGTTGTTCTGTGTTCAGTTCTAACTGTTGCTTCTTGGTCAGCATATAGGTTCCTCAGGAGAAAAGTAAGATGATATGGTACTGCCGATTCTTTGAGAACTTGCCACATTTTTCTGTGATCTGCAATGTCAAAGGCTTTATTGTACTCAATGAAGCAGAAGTAAATGATTTTTTCTGGAATGCCTTTGGCTTCTCGATAACACAGTGAATGTTGGCAGCTTGGTTTCCAGTTCCTCTGCCTTCTTAATCTCTTTTGCTTCTGTTAAATCCCTGCCATCTTTGTCTTTCATCGCGTCCATTTTTGTATGAAACATTCCCTTAATATCTATTATTTTCTTGAAGATGTCTCATCTTTCTCATTCTATGATTTTCTTCTATTTCTTTGTATTACTCATTTAAGAGAACTTTCTTATCTCTCCTTGCTGATCTTTGGAATTCTGCATTTGGTTGGATATATCTTCCCCATCTCCTTTCCTTCTCCCTTTCCTTCTTTCTTCAACTATTTCTAAACCTTCATCCGACAGTCAGTTTGTTTTCTTGATCTTTTTCTTTGGGTTATTTTTTGTTGCTGCCTCTTGTAAAATGTTTCACAGCTCTGTCTATATAGTTCTTCAGGAACTCTATATGCCAGATCTAACTCTTTATATCTATTCACCACCTCCATTTCATATTCCTAAGGGATGTTATTTAGGTCATACCTATATAGTCTGATGGTTTTTTTCCCTTCTTTCTTCAAATTAACTCTGAATTTTGCAATAAGAAACTCATGATCTGAGCTGATTCACAATCACAGAATAATTAAGCACTTAAGAATGCCTGTTTCCTATGAGTTGTAATAATTCCAGTAATAGCATCCAGTTATGATTTTTAAAGCTAGTTAACTCTCTTGGAGAGGCAGAATGGCAATTGTGGGCAGAAAGATAGTCTCAGAAGCATAAAGTCTTGCTTCAAGGACCTTGACAATTTAAGTCCTCTGACACATTTTCTGTGTGACCCTCAACAAGTCACTGAATCTCTCAGGATTAAAGGCAGCTCTCTAAGATTATAAATTGCAAAGAAAGTGCCAACCTCAACTTGCATTGGTATAGTACCCAGACATAGAAATAGTCAAATAACATTAAGAAATCAATGCTATATTAGTGATTAAGCTAGAATTAGATTGTTTCAAATCATGAAAGAGGTAAAATTATAAAGTTATCATACTCTGATGTTTTATGAACTGGCTCTGAAGGCTATAGGAAACTATAGAAAAAGTTTCAAAAAACATTTCCATGTGAAAATTCTAGAATGACTGTGCAGGTATACATGTATGTGTGAGTGGGCATGTGTGCAAAGACACACAACCACATACATACTCAAATCTGTCACTGGTGCCTGTCTGTTGATCAAGTGATGAAGAAGTACCTTTTTGATTGTCAATGGAGACATATCAGAGGTTCATTCAAAAGGTACTAGTTAGGACAGGCCTCTCCCTTGGTCTGGCTTTTTACTGTCCAGTGAGACAGGAAGTAGAAGGGAATTGAGGCAATCAAGCCTTTCTCTCTTTACTTGAGCCAGTATAGCATAACCCAAGAAAGCATGGCTCTACTGATACCTCTGTTGCTGTTATGTCCATTCTTTCTGCTTTGCAGAGAAAAAGGCTAATGACGGCTACAATCTTGTAAATTTCAAGAGATCAAGAGAGTGAGTCACCACATTGTCCATGAGAAGAACCCAAACTGGGTTCTGCAGTGAGTCAGCCTAAAGCTGAAGTTCCACAGATTCAAAAGTGGAAACTGGGATACGGAATCATTCAGCAGCAATGGTTCAACATGAACTTGGTAGGAATCAAGGCTACAATGAAACTGTAATAAGTATGAGCCTATGCTCCCTATGGTCACAGACAGTATAAGGAAGAACATATCCAGCCAAGTGTTGAAGGAAATGTTTATACTTCCATTCTAGCTGTATCTTCAAAGCAAATATCCCTGTGCTAAAGTTAATGGATGTTAATTGTTTAAATGGAACTGAGGAGATAATTACTAGCTGTTGAGTGTACAGAAGACAGATCAGAATGTGAGTTCAAGTCAGTAGCTAGAGGAAGACACTTCTAACCCTTCAGTTACACCCTAGAACCCTGGGTGGACAATATAGTTGGCCTGATTATGGCAAAGTAAAGCTAGAAAATCACTACACATATATTTTCAACTACAGATGAAAAAAAATATAAGGACCTAGTTTTTCTCTTCATAACTACTATCAATTTGTGTATTTGAAGCAGCATAGCATAATGGAAATAGCATATGATTTTAGTAAGGAGAGCTAGGTTCAAATTCAATTATTTAGTGTCTTTGTAATCCTGGCCAAGTCATTAACTGCCCTGAGCCTATTACTCCATCTGTAAAATGGGACAATAACAGCTACACAGTCTAGCTTAAAGGATTGTTGTAAACAAAGCTTTTGTCACAAATGTAAGTTGGTCATTTTCACAAAAACATATGCTCTTACAAACGGTATAAGTAAAACAGATTTTAAAATATATGTTTAGATTTAAATAAGTTACTTACCAATAGAGATAAGGTTTATCCTTATCAACATTGATGTTATTTAATGGATCCATACGAAACCAAGTATTGAGTGTAAACCCATTTTGATAAGGCCACTTTGCTATAGGAGGCAATGCAATTGCCTACCCCCCAAAAAGGGAAAGAAAGAACAAGAAAAAAGAAAAAATACAAGTATCAATTAACAATGAAAGAAAATATGTCATAATATGATCAAACATTTCTACATGAATAGAATATATTTAATATATTTATATTAATATATATAATTTTATTTTAATTTAATAAACGTATTTATATGTAACATTTAATATATTTATAAAAAATACACAAGAATATGTACCTCCACTATATAGGTATGTAATTCCATGTAAATACCACATAAATACAATGGCATGTGTAAGTACATATAGAATTCATATCATACAAAACAAATGCAAAAAATTCCATCAAATGTTAATTCATTACCTCTGCCAAGAAGAAACATTAAGAAATATAAGAAATGTAATTTGAGATGATGCTTATTGCTTAGAAATAAAAAGTATTACTTTTTTTGGCAGATTGTAGCAATAGTCTTTTTTTAAGAGAAGAGGAATAAAAGAATAATGTAAAAGTAGAAATCCATCACTTTATACTACCTACTATCAAGGGATTAATAAATAATCATTTCTTAGAAGGTAAAAGTTTAAGTGCTTCTTGGGTAAACCACAGTTTCCCCACAAAGTTGATTTAACTGTGGTTCAATGATTTAATCTTGGTTAAAACATGTTTAAGATTCAATTGTTTGTGATTTCAGAAGTGGAGGGAGAAGGAAGAAAAACCAATAAAGTGGGGGCGGAGTCAAGATGGCGGAGTGGAAAGATGCACGTTTGTGAGCTCCGAACCCACAGCCCATAGAATTAATGTAAAAAGAGATCCCCATAAGTTCTGGATCACTGAAAGGTGTGCAGAAACAGAGTGGAAGAGATTTCCGTGCCAGAGAGCCCTGGAGACCCATCCCCAGAGTCCGTCGCACCCCGGAAAGCGGACCCCACCCCAGCGCTGCCCAGGCCGCGGCCCCAGAGAAGCTGACCCGAGCAGGCTTCAGGGACGGAAGCTCCGGCAGCCTGGAAAGTCCCTCCGCCCACAGAAACTACAGGTCAGTGAGAGAGACGGCTGGGCTGGAGGAGGGGAGCGGAGTGTCTCTGTGACTCGGGCCTCGGGAGGAAGCGGCAGAGGCGGTGGCGGCAGAGGTGGGGCAGCAGCTGCGGCAGCGGCCCGGGACTCCCCCAGCAGCAGGCAGGATCTTCATTACTGAAAGTCTCTGCATAAACCCCCTGAGGGAGCTGAGCCTGGGAGATGGCCCTGCCCCACCCTGCTCCATTACTGAAGGCCTCTGCTTAAAGCCCCTGAGGGAACTGAGCCTGGGAGGTGGCCCTGCCCCACCCTGCTCCATTACTGAAGGTCTCTGCATAAAGCCCCTGAGGGAAGCTGAGCCTGGGAGGCAGCCCTGCCCCCACCCCAGCACCAGAACTAAAGCTCACATTGATTAGCAGCCGGGCGGCGCAGAAAGCACATTTGAATCTCAGACCCCAAGCACTAGCTGGACGGATCTAGGCGGGGGTGGACAGGAATCTCAGAAGTCAAGTAACTGGCTGGAAAAATGCCTAGAAAAGGGAAGAAAAATAAGACTATAGAGAGTTTTTTCGAACAGATGCAAATGATCCCGACTTTCGGATCTGATGACAAGGAGGACATATTCTTGCCATCAGGGAAAGACGTGGTGGGCGGGGCCTCAGTACCCCAGACATCCCAAGGGGATGTTGAGTGGGCTCAGGCCTTGGAAGAGCTCAAAAAGGATTTTGAAAAGCAAGTTAGACAGGTGGAGGAAAAACTGGGAAGAGAAATGAGAGAGATGCAAGAAAAGTATGAAAATCGGGTCAATACCTTGGTAAAGGAGACCCAAAAAAATGCTGAAGAAAATAACACCTTGAAAAATAGGCTCACTCAATTGGCAAAAGAGGTTCAAAAAGCCAATGAGGAGAAGAATGCTTTCAAAAGCAGAATGAGCCAAATGGAAAAAGAGGTTCAAAAGCTCACTGAAGATAATAGTTCTCTCAAAATTAGAATGGAACAGATGGAGTCTAATGACTTTACAAGAAACCAAGAAATCACTAAACAAAACCAAAAGAATGAAAAAATGGAAGAGAATGTGAAATATCTCATGGGAAAAACAAATGACCTGCAAAATAGATACAGGAGAGACAATTTAAAAATTATGGGACTACTTGAAAGTCATGATCAAAAAAAGAGCCTAGATATCATCTTCCATGAAATTATCAAGGAAAACTGCCCTGACATTCTACAACCAGAGGACAAAATGGGTATTGAAGGAATCCATCGATCACCACCTGAAAGAGATCCAAAAAGAGAAACTCCTAGGAACATTGTGGCCAAATTCCAGAACTCCCAGCTCAAGGAGAAAATCTTGCAAGCAGCTAGAAAGAAACAATTCCAGTACTGTGGAAATACAATCAGGATAATTCAAGATCTAGCAGCTTCTACATTAAGGGATTGAAGGGCGTGGAATAGGACATTCCAGAAGTCAAAGGAACTAGGACTCAAACCAAGAATCACCTACCCACCTAAACTGAGTGTAATACTTCAGGGGAAAATACGGTCTTTCAATGAAACAGAGGACTTTCAAGCATTCTTGATGAAAAGACCAGAGCTGAAAAGAAAATTTGACTTTCAAACACAAGAATGAGAAGAAGCATGAAAAAGTAAACAGCAAAGAAAAGTCTTAAGGGACTTACCAGAAGTGAACTGTTTACATTCCTACATGGAAAGACAATATTTGTAACTCTTAAAACTTTTCAATATCTGGGTAGTTGGTGGGTCCATATACACACGTACACGCATGCACGCACACACACATACACACATGCATACACACACAGAGACAGAGAGCACAGAGTGAATTGAATAGGATGGGACTATATCTTAAAAGAAATTAAGGTAAATGGTGAGAGAGAAATGTAGTGGGAGGAAAGAGCGTGAAATGGAATGGGGTAATTATATGTCATTTAAGAGGCAAGTAGGAGACTTTTTAGTGGAGGGAAAAAGAGGAGAGCTGAGAAAAAAAAAAAACAAGAAGTTTACCCTCATCACATTTGACTAAAAGAAGGAATAAAATGCACACTCATTTTGGTATGAAAACCTATCTTACAGTAAAGGAAAGTGGGGAAGAAGGAGATAAGCAAGGGGGGGGAATGATGGAAGGGAGGGCAAAGGGAGGAGGGAGCAATTTGAAGTCAACACTTGGGGAGGGACAGGATCAAAAGACAGAAGAGAAACAATGAGGGGCAGGGTAGCATGGAGGGTAATTCAGTTAGTCTTACACAACACGACTATCAGGGAGGTCATTTGCAAAATTACACAGTTATGGCCTATATTGAATTGCCTGCCTTCCCAAAGGGAATGGGTGGGGAGGGAGGGATGGGGAGAATTTGGAACTCAAAGTTTTAGGAACAACTGTTTAGTATTGTTGTTGCTACTAGGAAAGAAGACATACAGTTAATGAGGAATAGAAAGTCATCTGGCCCTACAGGAGAAAAGAGAAAATGGAGACAAGAGAAGGGAGGGATGAGAGAAGAGAGGGCAGATTGGAGACAGGGAAAATTAGATTGCTTGGGGTATTGGGGTGGGGGGGGAGGGGAGAAAAGGGGAGAAAATTTGGAACCCAAAATTTTGTGAAAATGAATGTAAAAAGTTAAATTAATTAATTAATTAAAAAGAAAAAAAGAAAAACCAATAAAGTGTGGATTACGTATCTGAGGAGTGAGGAAATTGTAGGGAGGGGTCAGAGAAGAGGAAGTGAAGTGATTAAAGGATGAGACTTTCCAAGAAACAGTGTCCCTTGAAAGTGAAGTCCCAACACTTAAGTTCTACCAGGAACTGATCTCTAGTAGGAGCAGGTAGGTATTAAGTAGGAGATTGTAGAGCAGTTTACAAGAGATGAGACAGTTACATATCATATTGCATACTGATCTAAATAAAGGCAGAAATTTAGTTCTCCAAATCTGATTTGTATAAACCAGAAAAAAAGGTAATTAGAATAATATCCTTAATTCTTAAGCAATTAATTTCACAAACTACTATGAAAGTCATATATTGAGGAATACCTTGCTTCAATTATTAGTCTACATGCTAATTACATAAAATTCTAATTTCTCTGAAGAGAATAACAACATTCCATATCATCTTCCATGAATGTAAAAATTAGAAGGAAAAACATTAACTGATCACAAAACAACATAATCTGATAGGATCAAAACATTATTTAACAAATGTGTACAGCTGCTTATAGATGTCAAACTACTTAAATGACAGCAAAGCTCCTGAGAAAGGTCAGAATCAGCTTAAAGTGTAATGAGGAAATATCTGAAAAAATAAATAAAAGGAAAATGAAACTGAGAAAATGTTAACTCGTGATTTTCTAAGTCAATATGTAGCTTGCAGAGATTCATTTCTTATTTGAGTTTAACACCACTGGTTTAGAAGACAGATAACAAACTTGACAGAGAAACTGGATATACAGTAGCTAAAACTATGCTAATTATGTTTCACTTTCTTTACATGCAAAATGATTAATGAAATAGTATGTTAATTTATTTTCCTGTATTTAAAACTATTGTATCATATATAGGTTGAGACAGTTTGACTGGTGAGCCACATGCCATCTACCGACACTTTTTCTTTTTCTTTACTATCTCCTCTTCAAAGTGCCTTGTTACATCAAACTAGATTGGGCTGCCTAAACATAAAAGATTAAGGGCAAGGTACTAGGGTGCCTGTTGTTCTAGTGGGTCCCTGACCAATTCCACCACCTCCTTTACCTCCGCAAACCACATAGGCTAGGCCTGCCACCTGAACCTGTCCCTGGATCTGATCCCACTACTTGCATGCTTCATGGTCATGGCCCTCCTCTGGGGCTTACAGTACCCCAGTTCAGGGTAGGAAGCCACCACCAGCAATTCTGGACATACTCATGCCATGAGGCATTACCCTAAAATGCAACAGCATTACCACAGGACCCAGGAGATGTTGCTGCTGAGCAAAGCTGAGCTGGCGCTGCTAAGTATGGAGAAAGCATTAGCTGCAGGCTGTTTTCCCACCATCCTCAACTCACTCCCACTCCCACACTCCATGCCTGATAGAAGCTGGGGCTTCCTCAGGAAGCTCATGCACACATAAGGGACAACCAAACTTCCTCCTTTTCTAGAATGCTTCTCCTGTCCTGTTGAGTGAATCCAAGCTTCTCTTCCCCATGAGGACCACCCAAGACCCTGCAGAATTAACCATGACACAAAAAACAACTTGAAGCATCTTCAACCTGATCTATTCAATGGAACTACTGATGCAGAAAATGCTAAAGAAATGCACTGTTTCCCAAATATAAGTCAATCTACCTTTTTTCTGCATGTATGATCATCAGCCCAACTCACTATTCATCTGCAATGTCTAGTACAGATATATGGACTGATATACTGATTCAGTTGTCTGGCCATCCAAGTGCATATCACATTCTGGATAATAGGTATTTTTCATCTATTCATTTTTTCCTAAATAGAAGCCCTGTGATGTTTAATGCCCTATAATGTATAATGTAACATTTTTATAGTTAAGAAATTAGGGTCATATTACAAATGGATGGCCAAGAGAAACACATCACCTTAAGATTTTCACTGTCATTTCCAAAATAAATTTACTATTTTTATATTAAACATGTTTGTTGTTTTATTAATGAAATAAATGATTTTTCAAGTTAAAAAAAGACTAAAGGACAAGGACTGAAGGAAAAGGAAAAGAAAAAATAGTTGGCAAGACAAAGAAAATATAAGAAGACCACATTAGACAATAAAGCAAACTATAAAAGTGGATTATTAGATGACATGAGTTGGTGAAACTGATAGGAAGTTGACACAAGTAGGTAGATGCTGCTATGGAATGGTTCAGGCTAATAAAAAGATAATTCTGTGGAGCTTTTAGGTTGATACATGATAACTTGCTGTAAAGAACCTGGATGCTTGGAGGTGAGGTGTAAACAGCAACAGACAGAATTTTTTAAATTAGACTGAAAATCTTAATCTGCATGGAAATACTTCTGCAGAAATGTGAAATGAGTGTGTAACGCTTGCATTAAAGGCACAGACTTAAAGTAACTATCTGTATTCCAAGTGAAAGCTACCTTCCCTCTTGGAAGAAAGGTGAAAGTTCTCAAGAACTAGCTCTCCACACCCTAGGTTAGGGAAAATGAAGTATTTCTAACAGTAATGAGTTTTTTAATGGGAGAAAGATGAAATGCCAGGGAAAAAGGAAAATTTTGTTCTAGTCAGAAAGTCGGAGAATCAAAGAATGTCACTCAGAGAAGAAAAAGGATAAGTGTGTCTACTCAGCAAAAACAAAACAAAAAGGGAAAAACCCAATGAACATCTTCATTAAGAGAGAAAGATCTTCTTATCTTCTAAGAAATGATGTAAAAGACCCATACATGCTGCCAAGTGAGAAATCATACAAGAAGGGATAGAAAGAAGAGAATAGTGGCAATTTGGTGATTCTCTACTCAAAGATTTTAAGATAGCTATTTCTTGACCTAACAACAATACAGGGGATTACTATCTTCCTAGGGCATACAGCCAAGACATAACAGAAAACTTCCTAAGACTCAACACCGTTGGAAAGTTCTACCCACTTCTGCCAGGAGAAGCCTAAAAACTACTACTAAAGATTATGACATCTTGGACAAAAACCTAAGACTGTAAGTCTTCATTTGGTTTAGTTCTTTCATGGTTTAGTTAGTTCTAAGTGTTGCCTATTGAAGACAAGGCATGTAGAGAAAAAATAATTTCTGAAGCCAGTAGATAGTTAAAAAGGTAGTAATGATGTGGAAATAGTACAATATATTTGGACTTTTGACCATGGCTTAAAATATGGACTTTGACTCCTAGACAGTAGTGCAGTACACCAAAAATGTATTAAGAATATGAGGTACGAACAATAAGAATATATTTGCCTGCTGTCTTAAAAATCTAACAAAAAGACCAATACAATGAAGAAGTTGGGGTGGATTTGAAAAAAGTGCCTAAAACTGTCAAGTTAAAATACCAGAGAGAACTACACTGAAGAAAGAAGAACAAAGTTGAGATAGCCAGAAATTTATAAGATAGAAAGTAAGAAAGGAGACAACAGTAAAACCCAAGATCTCAGATATTTGTACACAAAGAGCAAGAGGACTGGAAGCTAAAATACAAAGAGGCAGATATGATCTCATAATTACGATCGAAATTTTTTCTTCATCTAACAAGGAGTCACAACTTTACTGATAGAACCAGTAGAAATTTCAAATCAGGTTGCATTTAATCTTCTCGGAAACACTGAAAAAATATCCCTGACTCCAGCTTCTTACATTGTTAATTCCATAAAAACTCTTATAATATCATTACATATCTTTGGGGCTCAGACAACCTTTGCTTTAGACACATTTGCTTGGCACATGAACAATTCCATGTTCTGACATTTCACACCTATTTTATCAACCTGTTCCTCTTCATTTTCTTCTTATGCAATGACTGAAGCAGCTTCACCCTGAACTATGAATTTTTCAGCAGCAGCTAGCTGTGCCTACTGAGAGAGCTCCTTAATCTTGACTTCTTGAAAGACAATGTAAGTATCTGGAACTAAGTTCCTGTAGACATCAAGCTCAATGACTGACAGGATATTCTGAGATTCTGGGCAGGAACTCTACTAAACCCTGTCGTTTCTTGAAGTCCCAGTTTGTACACTTCCTTTCATGCTTTCCTTTCATTTCAACTTTGTTTTGCTTTACTGACTGGTTCCTCATTAATCTCAAAGACTGCTGTCAGCTGAGCCTCTTGCATGGTTGCCCTGTAGCATCCTGTTCCTTGAGCTTTGGTACTGGTAGCGATTCATCACTATCAGACTCTCATGCAGACCCTGATTCAGCTTGGGGTTGTGGCAACTCTTGCTCTGTGGTTGAGATAATTTCTGCTGCTTTACCAGGTATTCTGTGAGGGGAAAACAGACCCAAGATGGCTGCAGAAAGATCTCATCACTGAAATTTGTGATAAATACCATGACAGTAATGGTTATGGATGGGTATATCTTTATTCAAAAGAAACAGAGATAGGGTGCATGGGGGAGAAATCTTTTTTTAAGAAGATAAACCCATGTAAGAAAAAAAAATCTAAAAACAAGACAGAAGAAGCATGGCAGAAAATATTTAGGTAGAGATGCATAAAAAGAAAAATAGAAGTAACTGTCATCGAAGTTTACTACAGTTTACCTGGGCAGAAAAAGAAAATAAATGATCTCAGGAAACATATCAAAATCCTGCCATAGAGGCATAATGTAGTACAGATGGGAGACTTCAATTACCCATACATCACCAGAACTCTTGCTGCAGAGCAATCTGATTGGGCAAATTGATTCTTCAAAAGATAGAAGGAGCAACAAAGGGAAATTCTAAACTGTATCAGACTTTTACTAACAAGAAAAAAGTAGTTGTTGGGATGGAAATGATAAAACTCTTACAACTATTATCTCAAAGAACCTGTGTTAAGCAAGTCAAGGCATGGCCTTAAATATACTCTAAATTCTGGGAAGCAGATTTCAAAAGATTCAAAATAACAGGTAAGTAGGATCCTGTGTCAAAAATTCTACAATGATGAAAGGATTCTGGGAAGATGGAAGAGTATACAGGAAAATTCCAAGTTCTCAAGATTTCCCCCCACAAAAAAGATGAAATAGCACCTTGGGGTGAAAATAAATAAGAGTAGGGGCAGAACAGGGGTCCTTCTGGGACAACTGGAGAAGATCTGAAGAGTGTAAACACCTCCACCTTAGGGACTTATTTAACAACAAGCAGAAAGCCCTGGGGTTAACTGGTTTGGGAGGCTGCCTTGGCCCCAGTCACAGGAACTCTTCCCTCCCAACCCCCAGAATGAGGGGAATTGGGAGTCTGAGTCACAGAGAACTTCTGATGACAAGGACACCAGACCTAACCGTGCTGCAAAGACAGGCTTGGGGGTAGAAGGAACCAGCGCATGCCTGGTGAGCACAGAAGCAGGGGGGCAGAATGACTGTGGCTGTGAGCACTTACAGGAGGCTGGAGGTCTTGAGTTTAATTTCCAAGTCAGAGGTAAGAACTGAAGGAGGATCTAAGGGCAGAGGCACCTTCCTCCACACTCCAGGATTAAAAGTGATTACAAAAATCTAAGATATTACAATTTTTTTTTAAAATGCACAGGCAAAGGAGAAAGAATTCAACCAAAGAGACTTACTATGGGAACAGAGAAGACTGGGATTTATATTCAGAGGATATTGAAGCAAAGAAACCCTCTTCTACCACCAGAGAGTAATGGTAAATGGCAAAGAATTCATAGAAGAACTTTCAAAAGATTTTTAAAATCAAATGAGAGAGATTAAGGAAAAAAAAATCTGAAAAAAACAAAAGAAAGATTATGACAACAGTAAAACCTGGGATCTCAGATACTTGCAAACAAAGACAATTAGTCAACCAATTACAAAAGAAGACACAGAATTTTAAGGAAGAAAACAACTACTTGAAAATTAGAATTGGACAAGGGAAAGCCAGAAGTTATAAAATGTCAAGACTAAAACAAAATATAAAGAATGAAAAAATAGAAGAGAATGTGAAACATAAGAAAAACAATCAATCTGGAGAACAGATCAACAAAAGATTAAGATTAATCAAACTACCTGAAAGTGATGACAGAAAAAAGAATCTTGATAAAATAATACAAGAAATAATAAAGAAATTCGTCCTGAAACACTAGAATAAAAAGGGGGAAGGAAAGAAAAAAAATCCATTCAGCATCACCTTAAAAGATTCTATGAGGAAAACCCATAAGAACATTATAGTCAAATTCCAAAATCCACAGCTGAAGGGTAAAATATTACAAGCAAGAAGAAAAATAGTGATTTAAATATAGCAGTGCCACAATTAGAATCACCCAAGACCTAGGAGCAGAGACATAAAAGGACTGCAGGTCTTGGAACACTATGTACCAAAGAGCAAAAGACCTGGGGTTCCAGCTAAAAACATCATATCCAGCAAAGTTAAGCATAATCCTGAATGAAAAAAATAGACATTTGATCAACTGTTAGACTTTCAAGACTTGGTTAAAAAAAAAGCCTGAACTTAATAGAAGATTTGATATACAAGAGCCAAGAAAAACATAAGGTACATCCCAAAGACTAAGGACAAGGGATTCAATAAGGACAGACTACTTAATTTTTATATATGTAAAATGCAAAACCTATATCTAAGATTCACATTAGTAATTTGGTACCTGTAAGGTTAATGTACAGTTAATGATGGGTAGGGGGAATAGTTAAAAGATTTTCCCTACCCATTAATAAGCCCCAAACACCTTTTGTTAATTTTTAACAAGTATGGTGCCCTCCAAGCCTGAAAAGAATATATATATACTCTGAGATGGGATTTTGCTTTGGGGCTTGTAACTTTGGAAAAACTTTCATGTGTCAGATGAGAATGTGAAGGCGTTTTAAGAAGTCCCCCAACTTTGAAAACTCAGATGTTGGTGCTTCACTCTCTGGTAATGATGTATGTCTTGTCTATGATCAGACAGCTGGAAACCCTGTCTGTTTGTCTTTCTGTTTATTTCTGCTTGTAATCTCTGTATTTTCTCTGAAGTTCAAGGTGCTGACTTTCTCCCCTAAACTAAGTGAATTATATATGTGCTTGATTAAAGTATACTGCTGACTTCTCAAAAGTTGCTTTCCTTTTACAAAAGTAGATCTAAGAATCCGTACAGCAGGCCCTCCTCTTCATGCTAGGGTCCTTGCTGTTATAGTACCTTATAACGAAGATTGAAGTAAACCCGAGAATAATATGAATTTTAAAAGTAAATCCATTTAGGAATAGCTAACAAGAGTAATTGTTTTATACAATGGAGGAATAAGGAGAAGAATCAAAACATGGAGAAGGAGGACTGGTAGTTCTGGCAACTTACTTTCATCAAGAATGAGTTTAAGAGGGAATATTACATATATATTTAGAAGAGTATAAAAATCTTCTAAATTCAGAAGAAATAAAATGGTAAGGGGATAGGAAGGGGGGAAGAGGACAAGGAAGGGATCTTTAGAGGGGAGGAGAAGGGAACAGGTAAAGGGGGGATATAGAACAACGTTAAGATCAACAGGAATGGGAGGAGAGAGTGAAAGAATAGGTTATGGGGCTTATGGAAGGGTGTTTAGATTTATGGGAATGGGAGGATAGGGGAGGGATCCTTGGAAAGGATGTAGGCAAGCAATATGAAGGAAAGGTAGTAAGCAGAAGTAAAGTAGGGGATAGGGCACAGCCAAGATGGCAGAGGAGAAAGACACACATACACTAGCTCTTCCCCCATAGCCCATAAAATACCTGTAAAGAAAGACTCTCAACAAATTCTAGAGCAGCAGAAGTCACAGAACAACAGAGTGCAGATTTCCAGCCCAGAGTGACCTGAAAGGCCAACGGAAAAGGTCTATCACATGGGACTTGGGAATAGAGCCCAGCCCAGCCTTGGCTGTGTAACATGGCAGCTGGGAGGAGGACTCCAGCAGGCCTCTGGGGTGGAATCCCCAGCGACAGTAGGGAAGGTTTGCAGATCCCTCAACACACAGGCTCCAAACATCAGTGAGAGGGTTTTTTCAGCTGGCTAAGAAGGGAGCATGGTCTTCCCACAGCTCCAGCCTCAGGCAGTGGCAGAAACCTCATTGGGTAACAGCAGCCTGCATCCTTTGTTGGATAGAAACACCTTTGGGGGATCTGAGCAGCTGATTCTTACCTCAGCCCTGTGTGGAGGCCCTGCCCCCACCTAATGCTCCTGGAGTAATTGAGCAGCTGATCTTTATCTCACACTGAACGGTGACCCTGCCCGTGACAAAAGTCCCTGGGGGACTGAGCATCTGAATCTCAGTCTCCAGTGTTGTGCTTGGTGGAACTGGAGACCAGGTGGTTATGGAGAGGAAACTACTACTCACAGATTCTGGGAACAAAAATTTCTGGTTGCTTCCAGATCAGTGGACACACTTGATTGTGCCACCTTGGAGGAACTGCGATCTTACAGATTCCCACAGTATACCCTACTCTTGACAAAGGACCCAAAAGTCAAATAATTGGCTGGGAAAATGTCCAAAAAAGGGAAAAAAAATAAGACCATAGGTGGTTACTTTCTTGGTGAACAGGTATCTTCTCCCATCCTCTGATGAGGAAGAATAATGCTTACCATCAGGAAAAGACATAAAAGTCAAGGCTTCTGTATCCCAAACATCCAAAATAAATACTCAATGGTCTCAGGCCATGGAAGAGATCAAAAAGGATTTTGAAAATCAAGTAAAAGAGGTAGAGGAAAAATCGGGAAGAGAAATGAGAGAGATGCAAAAAAATCATGAAAAGCGAATCAATAACTTGCTAAAGGAGACCTAAAAAAATGCTGAAGAAAATAACACCTTTAAAAATAGGCTAATTCAATTGACAAGAGGTTCAAAAGGCCAATGAGGAGAAGAATGCTTTAAAAACCAGAATTAGCCAAATGGAAAAGGAGGTTCAAAAGCTCACTGAAGAAAATAGAATGGAACAGATGGAGGCTAATGACTTTATGAGAAACTAAGAAATGACAAAACAAAACCAAAAGAATGAAAAAATGGAAGATAATGTGAAATATCTCATGGGAAAAACAACTGACCTGGAAAATAGATCCAGGAGAGACAATTTAAAAATTATGGGACTACCTGAAAGCCATAATCAAAAAAAGAGCCTAGACATCATCTTTCATGAAATTATCAAGGAAAACTGCCCTGATATTCTAGAACCAGGGGGCAAAATAAATACTGAAAGAATCTACCAATCACCTCCTGAAAGAGATCCAAAAAGAGAAACTCCTAGGAACATTGTGGCCAAATTCCAGAGTTCCCAGGTCAAGGAGAAAATACTGCAAGCAGCTAGAAAGAAACAATTCAAGTATTGTGGAAATACAATCAGGATAACACAAGATCTAGCAGCTTCTACATTAAGGGATCTAAGGACATGAAATATGATATTCAAGAATCACCTACCCAGAAAAACAAAAAGAGTATAAAAAGGGGAAAAAGTGGTCTTTCAATGAAATAGTGGACTTTCAAGCATTCTTGAAGAAAAGACCAGAGCTGGAAAGAAAGTTTGACTTTCAAACACAAGAATCAAGAGAAGTATGAAAAGGTAAACATGAAAGAGAAATCATAATAGACTTACTAAAGTTGAACTGTTTACATTCCTACATGGAAAGACAATATTTGTAACTCTTGAAACTTTTTTCAGTATCTGAGTAGTATAATCCCCCTGAGTGGGATTACACACACACACACACACACACACACACACACACATACACACAGGATGAGTTGAATAGGAAGGGATCATATCTAAAAAAATTAAATTAAGGGGTGAGAGAGGAATATATTGGGAGGAAAAGGGGGGAAATGGAATGAGGCAAATTATCTCTCATAAAAGAGGCAAATAAAAGCCTTCACAATGGAGGGATAAAGAGGGGAGGTGAGAGGGAAAATGAGAAGCTTACTCTCATCACATCTGACTCAAGGAAGGAATACAATGCACACTCATTTTGTTATGAAAGCCTGTCTTACAATACAGGTAAGTGGGGGAGAAGGGGATAAGCAGGGTAGGGGGGAATGATGGAAGGGACAGCAATGGGAGAAGGGAGCAATTAGAAGTCAACACTCTTGGGGAGGGACAGGGTCAAAAGAGAGAATAGAAGCAATTGCGGGGCAGGATAGGATGGAGGGAAATATAGTCAGTCTTACATAACATGACTACTATGGAAGTCATTTGCAAAACTACACATATATGACCTATATTGAATTGCTTGCCTTCCCAGTGGGGATGGGTGGGGAGGTTGGAAGGAGGAGAAGTTGGAACTCAAAGTTTCAGTAACAACTGTTGAGTATTGTTCTTGCATACAACTGAGAAACAAGAAATACACATAGTGGGGTATAGAAATTTATCTTGCCCTACAGGATAAAAAAGAAGATGGGGATAAGGGAAGGGAGGGATATTAGAAGGAAGGGCAGATTGGTGGTAGCAGTAATTAGAATGCACGGTGTTTTGGGGTGGGGGAAGGGGAGAAATGGGGAGGAAATTTGGAACTCAAAATTTTGTGGAAATGAATGTTGAAAACTTAAAATAAATAATTTTTTTTAAAAATAGTAATCATCAAAAAAAGAAGTAGAGGATGCAAGGGGGATAGGAAAGAAAAGGTATGCATAAACACAAAAACAAATCAGAGGTAGAATTTGTTCGGGAAAATGTGTGTGTGTGCGCGCGCGCATGCGCGCGCATGTTTCCACACCTATAACTATGGAGAAATATATCCGTAACTTTAATGTAGCCTTTTGGGTGTGGGAGAGAGCACCAAAGTAAAAAAAGCGCACAGCAGAAAACAAAAGAAAACTTGTAAGGAAGCAAAGAAAAGATGGACAGTTCTCAACACAATATGTAGTATTTATCATACAGGCTTTCTTGAAATGAAAATTTATTGTTACATATTTTGAAACCTCTCCTATGTTCTGCTACCTACATAACATGCTATTTTTTTCTTTCTTACTTTGTATTTAAGTTCCAATATTTAAGTTTATGATATGTTTTCGTTTCTTTTCTGTATCTTGTACTTATCTTCTGGTGTTTGAGTCTTTAAAAAAAGAAATGAAGGTAACTCTAACAAGGAGAAAAAAATGAGAACTGTCTGAAGACAGCGATGTGGGCAAACAGAAACTTACCAAGCAATTCAAACGTTTTAAAGATACAAACAAAAGAGGCAGGTGAAGGCAAGCAATAAATGATAAGCATGTGTGGAATAATTCTGTTAAAAAAAAAAAGGAGCCAAGGGTGTTTAATCTGAGAATTAACAAGTGGTGGCAAGCAAAAGAAGTGAACATCAACAAAAGGAGTTAGATATTTTTCCTTCTTTTTTTAAACTACATTAGAGAAAACAGAAGAATGAGAAAAAGGATAGAACTACTGTTTGAAGTAGGATCAGATAATGATAAGTGGCAACAGAAAGAAGGCACAGCTGTTTAATTATTTTACTTCTGTTTTCTCTGCTAAGGCTAATAACTGAAAACACCAGAACAAAAACAGATAACAGTAAGGGGATGACTAAGATAAGGAAGGAGATAGAAATAGAGTACCTAGCTGTCCTTGATGAACTCCAGTCATATGATCCAGACGATCTCCTCAGATACTGAAAGAACAGACAGATGTGACTGCTAAGTCACTCAGTTTTGTCTGAAAGATCATGGAAAACAGGAGAGGTACCCATGAATTGGAGGTGGGCAAATGTACCAATTTTCAAAAAAAAGAGAAATGTGAAGAGTCTGAAAACTACAAGCCAGCTGAGTTTGACTTCAATTCCTTGGAAAAATCTAGAATGGCTGTTTCATGAAATGGTTAGTGAAATCTAGCCAGAAAGGTGTTGATTACAAAGAATTATCATGGTTTCATCAAAGACAGGGCACACCAAATTAACCTTGTTTCCTTTTCTGACAGAGATACTATCCTGGCACATCAGAGGCAGTGGATTTTAGCAATACACCACATAAAGATTTTCATACTATTCTTGTAGAGAAATATATCCTGGATGGTAATACAATAAGATGGATTCTGAACTGGTTGAAGACCACATTCAAAGAGTAGTCCCCTAAGCCCAGAGGAACAGGCAAGCAGGAACCCAGCACTGGGTTCTTTAACTTTTTTCAAGTTATGGCCCGTTTGGCTGTCTGATGATACCAATGGATACCTTCTCAGAATGCTTTTAAGTATGTTAAAATAAAATACAAAGGACTGCAAAAGAAACCAATTATTTTGAAATACAAGTGGTGATATTTTGTTTTTTTTTTAATTCACAAACCCCCAGTTTAAAAACCTGTCTTCTTAGGATGATGGCTCCAAGACCTCAAGGCACAACCACTGAGCATTCTAATTCATCTATTAGCCTCTACTATCCCTAAGGGTAGAAGAAAAACTCCCACTAGCGATTTCTCTTCAATCTAAGAGTAAATTACTCCCAATAATCACTTCCACTGGTACTCTGAGTCCCATATTCCTCAACTCTATCCCTAAATGGCCCTCAGTGTCAGTTTTGGGGGAGAAGTAAAGTGACCTGCCCACGGTCACAATTAGTAAGAATCTGGAGCAGCATTTGAATTCAGATTTTCCTGAAACCAATGGTGGCACTATCATTATATCACCTACCTGCCTCTTATGCAAGTCATAGAAACTCTTTCTCCTTCTATAGTTAGTGTGTGTCTACTTTCTCTTCTCTCATTTACCTCTCAACCTTCTGCAATCTGGTCTCCAATCTTGTCACTCATCAGAAAATGCTTACTCTAAAGTTACCAAATTTTTCTTAACTGCCAAATTTGATGATCTCTCCAGTTCCCATAGTTCTTGCCTTCTTTGCAGCATTTGACATTGCTAACTACCACAAATTAACTACCACACTCTAACCTGCTTCTCTTACTTACTGATACTTCCCCTCTGCTGCTCATAAGCCGTACTTTCCCCAACTGGTAATGGGGCAGTGAGGTGCAGAGCACCAAGACTGCAGTCAGGAAGACCTGAGTTCAAATTTAGCTTCAAATACCTTAAACACTTTGGCCTCAAACACAAGCTTTGTGACCCTGGGGAAGCTACTTATTCCTCTTCACCTCAGTTTCCTGGTGAATAAAATGAGCTGGAGAAGGAAATGGTATACCACTCCAATATCTTTATCAAGACAATCCCAAAAGGGATCACAAAGAAGTCAGATATGACTGAAATGACTGAACAAAAATAATGACAAGCATGTGGGGAAATTAGTTTGAATAATTAAATCACATTGCTAATAGGCAGATAAAACATTAAATGTTTTATCACAGAAAGTGTGCTAAGAAAGTGTCAAAGATTCAGGTACAAACTGGCAGGACTGTTCTTGCCGTCAATGATCCTACAGTCCATACTTGAGTCAGACATGACCGAAAAACAACTGAACAACTGAGTTTACTCCAAGACTATCTTGATCACTCTTCTCTTACTATATTCATTCATTTGGTGACTTCATCAGAACCTATATGTTTTATTATCTATTTGTTCTCTAGCCCCATTTTCTTCCCTCAATTTCAGTCTCACAACACCAACTACCTGTTAAACATTTCAAACTGGCTGACCAGTAGGCATTTCAAACTGAACACATCTAGAAAAGAATTCATTATTTTAAATGCCACAATGATGGGAGTTTTTTTAATCCCACAAAAAACTTGTTCAATAGCAGAGAACCCTAAGAGGGAGATAGGAGACAGCAAGTCCCAGGGAAGTCAGATTACTACCACCACCCTGATCCCTAACACTCCCAGGAGATGATAGAGACAGTCCCAGATCCTGACCCCAAAAGACTTGGGAATACCAGTAACTCCCAGGCAACCAGACTTGATTTCATCCCAGCCTCCACTGAGGGGAAAATACATTTTGGAGAAAGAGGGCCACCCCCTTGATAATCACCAGCAACAACTGGATCTATCACAAATCCAGGAAAGACAGCAAGGGACCTACACCCTATGCGTGGCAGAAGAGGAAGGGCTCTGACCCCAAAAGTAAAGCAAATTCTCATTTCCAGATTCTAACCTAATCTGAAGCTTGCAGAAGAATGGGTGTGGCAAGAATTCCAACCCAAAGGAAAGTTTACGGTCCTTTCTCTCGGAACCAGCAGAGCCTTCCATGTGACTGATAGTAGTAGCTGAATCCAGACCCAAACTGAGATCAGAAACTTGCAGAGCTGCCACCAGGGTGGCAAAAATCACACTTTACTCTGGACCAGACCACTTTGGGAGCACTGAGATCTTGCTGGTTCTCAGTTATAGCTGCCTCTGAAAGCGTGAACAACACAATACTCCTCAATAACAAGAAAGCAGCACCATGAACAGGTCAGACACTCACTCCAGAAGTGTGCAGAGTCTGGTTTTAACAAAGTCAGAAAGCAGGCTGAATGAGCAAATGAAAAAAGAATCCTACAAAAAGTGATTATGGTGACAAGAATACTCGACACAAAACCCAAAGAAGACTAACTCAAAAACATTTACAAAGAAAGTCTCAAAGAAAAACATGGAGCACAAATACAACTTCAATTCCTAGAAGAGAACACTTGCTTCAGCATGAGTTTTAGAAAGAACTTAAAAAATTATTTCATAAATGAAATGAGGGCACTAGAAGAAAAATGGAAAAATAAATGAGTTACGGAAGATTTAGAAAAGGAATAAACATTCTGGCACAAGGCGCATCCAATTAACAAACTTGCACAAGAGATACCTGAGTAACAAACTCTCAGAAAATGGGAATAGACCAAATACAAGCCAATAATTTCCTTAGAAAATTGAGAATTAGTAAAATAAAGACTGAAAAGAAAATAAAAGAAAATGTAAAGTATCTCATAGAAAAACAAAACTTATCTATAATCAATTAAGGGAACAAATTTAAGAAATCACTGAACTACCTGAAAGTTGTGACTAAAAAAAAAAAAAAGAACCTAGATATAATAATTCAATCAAAATTACAAATATAACTTAACAGATTTCTCTCCCACACACACACACAACTGCTTTGTTTACATATTTTAATGTAGTAACTGTAATTTTTATCTGAAAGCATAAACATCTTTTTATTTTAACATAGTCAAGTTCCATCAGGAATTTTAATAATTTCTCACTATGTATCATCCACCATAAAATTGAAAGAATAGCATCTGGATTGCTCTTTTCTGCCTGGGCTGTTTCAGATGCCAAAAGAGGGTTATTGATAAAATCAGACTTGGGAAAGAACTGTGAGAAATAGGAAGGCAGAAAGATAAAACAGTATCAAAATAGATCTAGAAAATAATCAAAACAGGAGTGATGTTATTGTAATTTCAGAAAAGGAACATGAGAGGGAAAAAAGAAGGGAATATTGAATAGGAAGAATTTCTATCAGTGAGTTGTCAAGTATTTATTAAACATGTCAACGACACTCCCCTAGACCTATTCCTATTTGTGTTAAAACTGTATCATGGTCTTGTTCCCCTGACCAATCCCCCTCCCACTTCTAGTCAGAATAGATAAGTTAATAAGTAGCCAGTGTAAAGGGGCAATAGTAGGAAATAAAACTCTAAAGGGAAACGAGAAAGTTGTATAAAAACTGTCCCAAGGATCAATGGAGCATAATTTACTAAGTATATTATATATTAAACAAAATTCACATCCTGGTAATATGTACTGAATCAGCAGACACCATCTAGGTATTGCTGTTACATAAATTCCAAACAAATTCCAGACCTCCACAGTTCCAGAGTAGCAGAACATCAAAAAGGTATTAACAACCCTGAGATGACAACTTTAAAAGTTTTACCGATAATTTTGAGATAATTTGTATATGTTAATGGACTGATCTCAAGGAAGGTTAGATAAGAGTCTTTTCCCTACAAAACTCTGTAAAAATGAGAACTCAAACTCCTACCTCTATAGCACTCTTCTACCTCCATCAGGTCCTGCTGCTCCGTGCTCCCCACTCTAGTCCATGGTTGAGTGATAATCATTGCCTCTCTCCTCCCCATCCTCTTCTCCAAGTTGCCTACCTTCTTTTACTATCCCATCCCATCTCATCCCATCCCATCCCCATGACATCTGCCTCTGTACCTCTTTTGCCATTTGTCTTCACCTTTATGAGTTGTTTTGTTTTGGGTTTTTTGCCCCAATACTCTGTATTTAATTTAATTGTGATCTCCTCCCTATTTCCTGCTGCCAGATGTGGTCTTTTCTGGCAAGTACCCAAAGAACCAGGCAAGCCTGCCCCCATTTCATAGTTTGATAAATTAATTTTCAATTCACTATTCCTGTATAATATTACAAAGAACAAAACCTAAGCTTTTCTACCTTCTGAGTCAACCCTGAGATTTGAATTAAATGTTGACTAAAGAGTTATCAGTCTTCTACATTTCCTTCTACTCTTCAGTCAGTCAGCGATTTTTGTTTGTGTGTCTAAATGCAAGAAGGGAGGGAGTTAACCTGGTTTATAGGATTTGGCAGCAATATCCCAAGAAAAGACAATGACATCACCTAAACTTTGGTGCTCTATTTTGTTTCCTGTGCTATAAAAGTCAAGCACTGATATCTGCAAGAACTACAAAATTCTACAACAAAATAAATTGTTTATAAAAATAAATTCATTAAAAAACTTACTGCAGCACTACAGCCAGGGAAATTGAAAAAAGTATCAGGCCCATGTCTCTGTGGCATCTGATTAAGGACTGACAATAATTTAACCGCATGTCTTGGCTGAGGAAAACAATAAAATAGAAGAACTGTCAGTGTACTCAGACAGTAATAATACCCTACATGCCATGTTAGCCAAAAGATCATTTTCTAACTAAATAGTAAATTAATTTTAAATCAGTTGCTAAAACTTCTTTTAGAGAAACATTCAATTAACATTAAAAATTTAAGTTTATAGCTCTCTAGAGACAATTTATTGACCCACAAGCACTAATGCACCGATACTTAGAACTTCTCTATCTCATTACAGCTTACCCAGATTCCATTTTCTCCTCGAAGCATGCTGAACAACAGCTTCAACTCCTTGACAGTGATGCTGTAGCTTGCAAGAACCCCCAACATATCAACCAGGAGATCTTCAAAGGAAAATAGTTATTCTGAACTTTAGTTGCAACCCACAATTAGTCAAAGTAATATTTTTATAAAAGATAAAGTATGTTTACTATAAATACTCACTGTAACAACAAAGTCATTTATTAAACAGCCACCCTAATAAATAGCAGAAGCACAGGTAATACAGGCACCAAGTAAAGATTCATTATGAATACTATATTTTTTCATTACAAATTATGTCTAAAGGTGCTTCTATAAGACTAATATTAAAATTGTCCCTTCTCTGCATATAGCAACAATTATAAGGAGAAATAGAAAAAAAATAATATTGGTAACAGGGTTTCAACATTTAACCTGAACTAAGAATTAACAATGCCACAAACACAACTTCCTTTCTAAAGTAATGATATGCTCTGAACATTATGTCTTCATGCAATATGACTTCACTTCCAAAAACCATGAAAATATATGACAAATTAATACATGAAGTTTCTTTAAATACACAGTATATATCATAAGCTCAATAAATAATGAAAAAAATTACACATTTAAGTCACACTGTACTAAGAAATTTTTCAAATGTCCTTTGAAATAAGCATTCACTTATTTATTTTAATTTTTTATTAGGCTATACACACACACACATTTGTATGTATGCATGTAATCAAATTTTGAAAAGCTGCTGGTAATGCTCAAATTTGATTAAACAATAAATATTTTCTAAAACCTTTTCCAGCAGTCATATCTCTTCATATATAATTTGGGAGCATATTAATAATATCTTACTGTGTACGTAAATGGCTCAAGACTCTGAATTGTTTCATATTTAGCCATCTGCATATCAACAAATAACTGACCCTTAAATGAATACATATAAACATATTATTTGTGAATGAAAAATGAATAAGGAAATTTTAATGGTATAATGAATGAGTTTCTACAAGGTTTAATCTTCCACAGTGCAAGTGAAATAATCAGAATTAGCAGTTGGGTGTCCATCCCCTGAGCCATTCAAATAACGCAATCTGGAATCTCTTGTTGAAGCATCGTAAAGATCATGGCTAATGTAAAGTAGTAATGTAAAGTAGCAATTGTAATAATGAGACAGGTTAGTTTTGAAGTCTTCTTCCTAAAGTCATACAATTAAAGACAAACATTACAAAAATGCTGTAAGTGTCAAAGGGTGGCAAATGAATAGTTACTGAAAAATTTAATTCATATTAATAGGAATCAATTTAGACAAAATAAAAATGGAATTTGTAAAAAGAAAAAAAAATGCCCCAAATTCGGCCATCAATTATTTTTAAAGAAACTATACTTCTCTCTCCTCTCCTAAGGATATCATACGCTAAATGAGTTACAATTGCTATTACATTTATCAGTTAAAATGTTTATTAACAAATATATTTTAAAAGAACGCTGAATAGGGTACAGAAGTCAGAAGGTCTAGGTTTGAGTTCAAGCTCTCAACACTTAATATGTGTATGAGCCTAGACAAATCTTTTACCTCTCTGAGTCTCAATTTTGTTATATTATGGTTGTTATGAGCTGTTGTTATGAGTAAAGCACTAAGTAAGTCATAAAGCATTATATAAACGCTGGTTACAATTTCCTTCCCATTTCAGTCTCTAAGAGACTCTAAGAAAGTTAAAGACGTGCAACAGAATAAAACAAAGAAGTCTTTTTTGGGTGGGGGGAGGGGAGAGAAATGAGGAAGGTAAATAAATCAACAAACTTTATGATGTAGTATTAAACCATATCAAAATTTAAACTTTTATACTGGTATCAGTTTAACCTCAAAGAAGAAAAGTCACTTAAAGATTAATTGAGCAGCAGTGACCTTAAAAGCATACTATTCTGCTTACTTTATATTCTTTAAAAAGAGAAAATATTTTTCAAAACTAAACTTTTGTTTGCAAAGATCAAATGGTATCATGTAAAACCTGGAAAAATGCCAGTTTACATATGTACTCATTTGATAACTGATGGAATATCCTGAGGACAAGTGCCTTGACCTTTAGCCTTTTGATCAAATAATTGTTTTTATTTGATATATCAATGATGGGTGTAAAAGGGTACAAAAAAAGGGAATTAAAAAGTTGTTTATAATTAAAACAACTCAGCAGCTTCTTATTCTTCCTATCAAATATTATGTTTTCCAAATGTTTAAACTCCTCATAAAATGGATTAAATTCAAAAGAGAAAATGGAATTATACAGCCTAGATCTGATGTACGAAATATTATTTATGCCCAGTTTCCAAAAAGGATTTGCAGAGATTAAAAAAATCTAAAATACTGAGACAAAATAAAACTAGAAGAGTGAAATATGTGTTCTTAACTAAGTAGCATCAACAATTCACTTATCTCCACCAAATTATTCAAAATCTAGTGAAGAAAATGCTTTCAATTTCACGATTTCCTTTTAAAAATAAAATACAAACATTGTTCCATACATTTCAGATGAATCTGCATAACTTCAAGTAGCAAACCTAATGTGTTTGAACCTTTATGAACACCAAAATTATACATTTCTCATGTAATTCGTACCTGCAATCATGTCATCTACAGTACTCATTTTCAGCAACACTTGCTCAATTAAGCCAACTTCTGTGCTGGTCTGCAAATTACGGACACTTTTTCGTAGAATGGCAGTAAACATGCTCCAAATTTCTGCTTGACATGTTACATCACAATGCTCCAAAAGCTCTGACATGCATGTTATACTCTCAGCATCCTGGATTATAAAGTTCATCTCCAAATCGAATTCCCCACCAACAAGCTGAAAAGAAAAATAAAAACTATTACTCATATAAAATCTGACACTACTTCAAAAAATATCACGGGTCATAGATATGGACTGAGGACTGGAAGAAATCTCAGAGGTCATCTGATAAAACCTCTTCATTTCACACATACATAATTGTGGCAGAGCCACGATTTGGATATCAGTCTTTCAAATCCTGGACCCATTCTATTGTACCACACTGTAACACCCTATTATAAGAAAGTACTAAAAATTCAGTTTGGTTCATTAATTCACATACAAACAGCAAACGCCTATCATGTTTGCTGAAGGGGATATAAACTTTAGATACATTTCCAGTCCTTAAGGGAAGGGATATATATTAGTCAAATATAAATTTCAACATCAAAATGGAATGACTTCCCTGCATCCCAAAAAAATTACATGATTTTTAAAAGTTTCTGTATGTCTTACAATCTGAAAGAGGTTCCAGTCTAATAGCCACAAGACTATTAAAATTTAATAGAAAATAAATTATAAAAACTGTCACTGGATAAAGCAATATCTCCAGAAATATGACTGTTCTGTAGTTTCTATCTTCTTTCTCCTATAGTAAAATCAAACAAATGGATATTTCATAGCCAAAGGTACAAATGAATCAAGACTGAAATAGAAAACATAAACAGAACAGAAGAGAAAAGGGAAATATGGCACTCTTTCAATAACTTGAGTCTACTTAAAAAAAATTTAAACCTATGATTTACTATATTGTTGTCACATTCCACTACTTTATCTGATCTAGAAACTTCATAAACTAACCTGCCAGTAATCATTCATTTGGTTTTGCTCAAACTGCAATTGCCTTATAGTTGCTCTTCTTTAATGCTTTTTAATGAGTCCAATATTTCATATAACACCTATTTTCATTTTTTAAAAGTCCACTGAAAAGCATTCCAACGTTTTATAAATATTATTTCAAGGCCTTTAGCATTGATTTAGTTTTTTCTGTCTTCATCATTTTAAAAAACTGGCCCCTTTTGCCCAAATCTTCCTAGTTATATGATATTTCCTTTCTGTAAATTTCCATTTCCCAAATTCTCCTGACATTCCCTTTTATTCCCTCTCCCTATCTCGCCTGCCTGCTTCTCATAGATTTTCCCTTATTCTCTGTAACAAACTTTTAAAAAGAACTATTCTTCTGTCTCTTCCTCATTTAAAACATTTTAAGTTTGTTTTAAATGATACCCTTAAACACCAATTTTGAAGTATTCTCAATCTTTTTTGTCCACCAATTTTCTTCCATTAAAAAAATTCAATACAATTGTGTTTTAATTGAAATGCTACAATTATAAACTTTGATCAAGATTAAATATCCTGAGAGGTTTAACATTATAACTTAAAAGAACAGAATGCTGTTTTTCAGTCATGTCTGAAGTTGACACTGGAAAGGTTTGCCATTTCTTTCTCCAGCCCAGGGTAACACTCCTAGTAAGTTTCTTAGAGGTCAGACTGTCTGAGTCTTCCTAACTCCAGGCATGGCACTCTATCCACTGTACCTCCTAGCTAACCCAAAGAATAACACAGCAGACTGGGGAAAACACAGATCTAATAAGAAAATCTAGGTTCAAATACCACCTCTGACATTTACTACATATGTGATCTTGAGTAAATCAATTATCCTACAAATACAAATCTTGTACATGCTAAGATTACACACAACTGAAAAACGTTATGGAAAAATATTGGCAGGCAGATAGGATATACTTTTTTTCAGACAAATACTTATTATGAACTGCATGACCTTGAGCATTAAGGTGTCTTTAAAGTTCTAAAATTCTATGTCTGAACTAAAATGCAATATTCTCTGCAACAAAAAGAAGCTTCTATTCAATGAATACTACTTTTTTATTCTACTAATGACCTCCATTAAAAATTGAGAAAAGGATTACTTCAATGATCTGTGATCAGTGTGTGTGCACCCTCTACCAACACAATCACAGTTCTTGCCTTAGTTGACAATCCTAATGAATTACTATGGTTAAAAATCCATCATTTATGAACAACTTTTTATTAAGTGTTTGTGGAATGATGTACTTCACTAAACTAAGTAAGCTAGTCTCCAGCCAAGATATACAGTCTATCGCTAAGACCACAGAAAAGTATTATGCTTGAAAAATATTTAATGCATGAATACAATAAAACCTCACATATAAATGCTTTATTTCTCTCCATGCTGTACTTTAAACTGTAATTATCAAACTACTGGCAAAACTCCCCAATGAGGACCCAAACCAAATTAAAATGGAAATGAAAAATGTTTAACAAGATAAATAAAAATATAATATAGATGTGAATTTGTAGTATTCCAGGCAAAGATTTCCTTCTGAGTTTGGCATCACTAATCTTGCCTCTCCAGAGTTTTCTCCACCCTGCCCCACAAAACTCTGGATCCAGGACATTCACTCCAGCTCTGGAATTCACATACCGAAGTACCTTAGGATCCTTGTGACCTCTCCCTCTGATGTAGTATGTATTTCCTCCCTGAACCTCTACCTCTCCCTCTGATGTAGTATGTATTTCCTCCCTGAACTTCTATTTTAAGAAAGTCTAGTCCAGACATGTCTTCAGTTCTCTCCAGACTGTATTCCTTACTCCTCTGGACTTTCTCTAATATGCCAATCACAGCTGGTACCACCACCTCCTCAACCTTAAAGTTCTCTTTTATGTGTTACCTTCTTCCATTAAAATATAATCTCCTTGAGAGCAGGAATTAATTATGCCTGTATTTGTTTTCCCAGGGCTTAGTACCATGCCTATAAGATAGCTGAACTAATTGATTGACATGCAAGTTTTCCATTTCCATCTTACTTACATTTGGGTGAAAAACAATTTTCTAAAGAATTCATAGCTGTGAAAAACAATTTTCAAAAAAATTAACTCAAAGTGGGAACACTTTCTTCCTCCATTTCCAGGACTACTGAGACTCAAAGCTAAAGATAATATTTTAGTACTAAAAGTTCAGATACATGATGAATTAATTAAGGGGTATGTGGGGGGAACGACTTGGGTACTAGACTACCATTTATAACATGGTTTCTATGGGAAAAAGTGTGGTAATTGTTATGCAACTGAACTGCATACAAGTAATCAGAACACATGTGCTTATAAACTAGGGATTGCTTGCACTAAAAATATTTAAAACACTACAACATACAAACTGCTCTTGCTTCTCTGCCTTGCTCTCTAACCACTTACGTCTCCTTTTACTAGACCATCATCCTTATAGATACACCTGAAGACCCTGAACAAGATCCCCTACTGTCTCTATATTGTCTCTCTGGATGAGCCATCAGGTACCATCAGTTTAATTACTATCTATGTGCAAATAACACCCAAATCTATATAACTGGCTAAGGTTTCTCTTCTGAGACCTAGTCATCCATGTTCAGCTACTTACTGGATATTTAAAATATCATGTCTCATATTATCTAAAACTCAAAATGCCCAAAAGTAAAGTCATTATCTGTTCTCTAGTTCCAAACTTCACTTATTTCACAGCTGCTAACATTCTTCTGGTCACCCAGGTTTGTAATTCCTAACGTTACACAGTCAATCAGTGGCCCAATCTGATTATTTTTAACTCCAAAATATCTCTTACATACAACCCCTTTTCTCTATCTACACAGTTAGAAGGACAATATTATCTGAAATTGGAGGAAAAGGAGATCGAAGGGAATACTATCAAGGGATTCTGAAAAAAAAAAGTAGGGAGCATGATGAGCTAGGAGAAGAAAAGGTTTGGAATAATTTCTTTCAGGAGACATGGAGTTAATTAATCAAAGCAGGAAAAAAAAGAGTATCTTGTAACTATAAACTAATTTAAGTATTTTTTGCACATACAGGATTTTTTCCTATTTCTTTGATCATTCTGGGATATAGATACAGTAGTGACATAGCTGGGTAAAAGAGCATACAAGCTTAACAGGTTTCTGTGTATAAATCCAAATAGCTTTCCAGAATGGTTGTGCCCATTTACAGATTCACCAACATTAAATCAATGTGCCTGTTTTCCCATATCTCCTCTAGTATATCATTTTCCCTTTTTATCAGCTATCCCAATATGAAAGAAGTGAGGTAGAATCTCAGAACTACATTAATTTACATTTTTCTGATCAGTCAGTCAGCCAATAAATATTTGTTAAACATTACACGCCAGGCAAGCAATGTGTTAAGCCCAGGAGATACAAAGGAAGACATAAAAACAGTCCCTACTCTCAAGGAGCTCAAAGTCTAATTGGGCAGAGAATATGCAAACAACTACGTGGAAACTACTGTTAACAGGATTTTTACTGAACCAGTCTCTAACCCGAGAATGATGAAACAGCAGGCCAGAGACAAAATGCCAGTAATCTGGTAGCCATTTACTTTATTAATTCCAGAGTGAGGAATGTTCTCTTGGCTGAGTAAAAGCACTGGGTATAATACTTAAATCAGAGTGGGGAAGGTAGATTACCAACAATCATTTGGAGGTTTCCCACAAGAAGCCTACAAGCCCCACAATATAACAATTCTGGAGCCAAGTCTCAGGGGTTGTGATCACCTCCCCTAAAGCACAGAACCAGAGTTCTGTGACAGGAATAACTTCTTCAGTCTTTGATTTGCTTCACTTAAGGTCCAGTGATTGTGAGTGTTGAGAGTTTTGATTAATCAGTTCAAGCTGCATTGTGAGCTCTGACTCCCAAGCAGAGGGTCAGCTCTTGAAAAAACTAAATCACTGGTATATTCATTACACATATCATATTGATTAATATAAAAATTATAAATTCCTTTCTCACTATATACATATACATCCATAAACACACACACACATATACATACACATACAGGATAAACTAGGAAAAAAATCAACAGAGGGAAAGCACTAAAATTAAGGGAGATTAAGAAAGGCTTAATGCAAAAAGCAGAATTTTAGCTGAGACTTGAAGAAATTCAAGGAAGCCTAGAGGCAGAAAATAAACAGGGAAATGCATTCCAGATGTGGAGGATACACAATGAAAATTCCTAGAGTAAGGAGATGGAGTGTCACTGAGGTCTATGTCACTGGATTAAACAGAAGTGGGAGTTTGGGGGTGCAGTTAAGATGTAAGAAAACTAAAAAGAAGGGAGGAACAAGTTATGTAGGACTTTAAAAGCCAAACATGATTTTCCCTTTCATCCTGGAGGTGACAAGGAGTCAAGAGAGTTTACAGAGTAAGTGAAGAAGGGGGCTGTGATATAGTCAGAACTGTTTCTTAGAAGACCATTTGGACATCTAAGTGGAGCCTGGACTGGAGTAGGAAGATTTGTGGCAGAAGACTGACCAAGTGGCTATTATTGCAATAGAACAGGCATGAGGTAATCAGGGTATGAAGCAGGGAGGTGGCAATAACAGAGGAGTGAAGAGGATATACTTGAAAGATGTTACAAAAGTAAAATCAGCTGGCCTTGGCAACAGACTGGCTACGAGGGATGAGTGAGGAGTTGAGCATGACACCTTGATTCTCTGTAAGTAAACCATCACATCATTTGCAAAATAAATGATCATTTTCTTTCTTCTTTGCCTGTGTTTATTCCCTCAATTTCTTTTTCTTGCCCTCTTGCTACAACTAGCATTTTCAGATCCCCAAAATATCACTAAATTATATATATTCTTTCATCCAGTTGTATCATGAGTTTTGCTAGGATATTTATGGAGGAGGGGAAGGAGCAGAAAGAGGGTGTATTTTAGGAGGGATGAGGTTAGAGAGCAACAGTGACACCCACACAGAGTATCAATGAAACATTTTTAAAAATAAGAATGACAAAGAAAATTTGGAAGGGACATATACTACCAAATTAAATTTTTAAAAAAGCTAAACATAATACAAAACTAAATATATAAAACATAATATATAATTATATAATAAATATAAATTATTATTTAATTAAATTTAATTAAGTTTAATTTTTATTTATTATAAATTACTTATTAATTAAAATTTAAATTTGTAATTAAAAGCTTTAAAGTTTATATTTTTAAAAAATTATAATTTTAAAAATTTTAATATTTTTAATTTAAAAATTCCATTTTAAAATTTAATTAAAATTAATTATTAATCAATAAATAAATTATAAAATGATTTAATTAAATTACTGAATAAAAATTAATAATGAATATAAGCATATAAAATATAAAAGCTAAACATATATAGTCCTTTCTCTTCTGGAATGTTGTTAACATTGGCTAATGTTTGCAAAATTAATAAAAATGTATGAATTAATAAAAATGTATGAAAATGTACTTTAAAAAAATTTCCATCCAACAAATCCACTTCAACACCCAAAATAAATCCCATGACAGCTGGTCTTACACACGTAAAAAAACTGTAGGGAATATACTAGGTATAAGCCTATTACTGAACTTGACAGAGTTGGGCACAGTGGATAAAGTACTAGCCTTAGAATCAGGAAGACATCAGGTTCCAATCCTACCTCTAACACTAGATACGTGACCATGGGAAAACTCAATTGGTTTTACAGAATCTCAAAGTAGGCTAAGACCTCCCAGACCAACCTCTACCTGAATAAAAATCTCCTCTATAATATATCTGACAAGTGGTTATCTTATCTTCTCCTAGAAAACCTCAAGTGAGAAGGAACCAAGGACCTTCAGAGGAAGCCCACTTCACCCTAGGATAACCCCAATCATCAGGAAGTTTCTCTAGATTTCTAAAGTTTTCTCCCCACAATCTGTACTCACTGCTCCTCATTTTGTCTGCTCAAGTCATGTATAATAACAACTCTAATTCCATTCCCTGTGACAGCTTACCAAACAAGCTCCAAAGGCTAACATTACATCCCTTCTCCTCTCCTGGTTCAACAGCCCAATTCCCTCAAATTATCCTAACATGGTATGAACTTGAGACCCATTAGCATCCTATTTGCCCTCATGCAGATGTTATTTGACCTATCAGCATGCCTTCAAAAAAGTGCAGTCAAAACTGAACCCAACACTCTAGATGTAGACTGACACTTATTTTCCTCAACTAAAAATGAGGTGTTGAATTGGGTGGCCCTGTATGGTCCCTAGAAAATAAATTTCTTTAACTTATTTCAATTCCCCGAGATAGTTCCAACCATTGTAATCACAAGTTCAAGAATCCTGATGCTTCCCAAATCAAACCAAGTAAGAGTCAAAAGAACAGTACTCAACTCTCAACACTACTTAAGATCTTTTAATCATCATATTTTAACATCACAAAATTTTACCATTAGTTCTCTATTCTATTATGTTTTACAGGAAATGGTTGATAATATTTTTTTTCAAACATCATACTGATCACATTGGTGGTTGTTGTCCTTCGTTCTCAAAGAGGACCAAAATGACATCACCATGATAAAGTGAAGTTTCAATGTGTACGACTGTGGCTGATCAGACCAACAAGAACTCAGAATGCTCTACCACAGATTGAGCACAGATAGTCTGTGTGAATATTTGGGGTGGTCACTCCAAATCTGTGCATCCTACATTTACTTTGTGCTGTTTCAATTGTGCTTTGGTCATAGAGCACAGCACCATTTCTGATGCGTGCACGCCATGCTGAGTGGTCCTGTGCCAGTGTCTCCCATGTTGTACAGTCAATCCAAAGTTCTTGAGAGAGACCTTAAGGGTGTCCTTGTATCACTTCCACTGGCCATCACATGATCATTTGCCCCATGCAAATTCTTCATAAAATGGTTTTTTTTGGCAAGCATATATTTTGCATTCGAACAACGTGGCCAGCCTATTGGAGTTGCACTCTCTGAAGCATACTTTGAATGCTTGGCAGTTCAGCCCAAGCAAGGACTTCAGTGTCTGGTACCTTATCCTGCCAGGTGATTCTCAGAATCTTCCTAAGACAGTTCAAATGGAAGTGATTCAGTTTCCTGGCATGGCGCTGGTAGACTGTCCATATTTCACAGGCATACAACAATGAGGTCAGCACAACAGCTCTGTAGACTTTCAGTTTGGTAATCAGTCTAATAGCTCTTCTCTCCCAAACTTTTCTTTGGAGCCTCCCAAAGACTGAGCTAGCTCTGGCAGTGTGTGTGTCAACCTCATTGTCAATGAGTACATCCCTGGAAAGTACACCACCAACGTAAGTGAACTTATCCACAGCATCCAAAACTTCTCCATTTGTTGTAAACAATGGTTTCATGTATGGATGGTGTGATGGTGGCTGATGGTGTTCCTGTGTTTTCTTGGTATAAATAATTAGGCCAAAATTAGCACAGGCAGCAGAAAGTTGATCCATACTTTGTTGCATCTCAGCTTCAGAGGCTGCATTGAGTGCACATTCATCTGCAAACAGAAAATCATGCATCAACGCTCCCTCCATTTTGGTTCTGGCTTGTAGCCTTTTCAAATTGAAGAACTTACCATCAATACAGTAGATAACTTGATGCCATGTTTATCCTCATTGAAAGCATTTGACAACATGGCTGAAAATTTCATGCTAAAAAAAAGCATGAGGGCAAGCACAGAGAGCCTTGTTTCACTCCACTGATGACTGGGAAGGCATGAGAGCATTGTCCATTATCCAGCACCTTGGCAAACATGCCATTATGAAATTGATGTACAATGCTGATGAACTTCTCTGGGCAACCAAATTTTGACATAATTTTCCATAAGTCCTCATGACTAACAGTGTCAGCCTTGGTCAGACCTACAAACGTGTACAGACCTCTGTTCTGCTCCTGGCATTTCTCCTGGAGTTGTTGGCCAGCAAACACCATATTGACTGTTCCTTTCTGAAGCCACACTGGCTCTCACGTAGATGACCATCTCCCAGGTGAAGGATCAGTCTATTAAGGAGAACTCTAGCAAGAATCTTGCCAGCAGCGACTAAGAGAGAGACCCCCTGTGACAGTCACATTTATCACATTACTCTGTTACTCAAGAATCTAAAGCAGCTGTTTATTCCCTATCATAACAAATCCAACCCTTTTGTATGACCTACATGCCCCCTAAATATTTCTTATCTCACCAAAATCACACTCATTATTCTATGCCATGTATTCCCTGATTCTATCACCTTAACCTGTGACAAATGATTTTTTTCATTTCCATAACTGTGTATTTACCATTCACACTATTAAAAAATTCCTATTTCTTTTTTCATTTGACTCTTCAGAGTCAGCAAGCTTTTTCTCTGATAAGCTTCATTTCAGTACATAATTACTCCCTTTCTCAGCATCCCCTCCTCAAATGAACTCTATTTGTACTACTAATTCGCACTCACTTTATATGACCCTTTAAAAAAAATCATTAACTATTTATCAAGAGCCTAATCCAATGTGTTGTCAAAGAAAGAAATCTAGCTAAGACCCAATCATTGCCCCTACACTGAGCAAGTCTAATAATAGAATGATGAAAATGCTTATAATTTATATGCAAAATTATTTGCAAACACCTTATCTGCTAAGACACAAACATATAATTATATTATACAGTATTACACAAGCATATTCAAGAGCAGAGGAAAAAACTGTTATGGGAAACTTGAAGGGAAATTATAAATCTATGAACATCCCAATACTTTTCACGGGAAAAGTTAGCTCCAAGTTAGCTAGAACATATGGGGTTTGTTTTTTGTGTTGTGTTGTGCTGTGTTTCGTGTTATGTTGATATGATTTGGTGATTAAAATATGAGATAAAAACAAAATAAAAGTATCTAAGATATTGTAAAGGAATGTGAACAACAATGGTATAAAACAGTGAAGCACTTTAGATTTTTTAGTGAAAATATGAAATGACCAGATGAATACATAGATGATTATTCCACCAGTGAAATGAATAAATAGCAAGGAGAAATAAAATAAGCTGTATGTCTGTAAACTACTACATTAGACAAATTTGGTGACATTGAGGATCCATATTAAATAGATGACTGTGGAATGAAAAAAGTTAACAGATACCAAAGATGTTGCTGAGGTAAAAGTAGAAGAAATTTTGTAAGTGCTTGGATATGTATGCAGAGAAAAATCAAAGAAACTTAAGGGGACATTGAAAGCAAGTGCTGGTGTAACAACAGTAATAACATCTAACATCTAATATCTAACATTTATACAGGCTTGCAAAGCAGTTTACAAATATTATCTTATTTGACCTTCACAACAGTTACAAGAGTGAGAATACTATTATCATCCCAATTTTATAGATAAGGAAATTGTAACTATCCAAAATTAAGGGACTTGTCCAGGGTCATGCAGCTAGCACATCTTGATTTGAAGTCTGGTCCTTTCTGACTCAAAGCCCTGTATGTTCTCTACTGTACCTCCTAGCTGCCTCCCCACAGAAAGAAATAGTTAAGTTAAAAGGAGGAAAGAGAAAAAGCTTAGTTTTGGACAAGTCTGAGATACTCACCAATAGCAATACAAAAATGTCCTAAAGATACGTGTATGAAACTCAGAATAGGTGCTAGGGCGGTAAATATAGCATTTGGGAGTCAATCTTACAACAATGATAGCTGAAAACAAAGGAACAGATGCAACTACCAAAGGAGAAAATATAGAAAGAAAAATAGGATAAAGAATAAGAAAATATAGAAAGAAAAAATAAGACCAAATGTAGAACCAAATGTAGTCACACCCAGACACTGAAGAATCAAAAAGTCAGTGAAAAAGAAAAAGGAAAAAGTACAAGCATAGATGTAAGAGGGGAACCAAGAAAGTGGCATGTCTCAGAATGCAAAGAGAGACTATTCAACAGGATAAATTGGCCAATCATATCAAAAAGTCACAAAAAGGTGAAAGAGGATCATTACTCCCTCCCCCCCCAAAAAAAAAGCAACTGTATTTGATACTGAGGTAGATACTGAAGATCTTTGGGTTTCAATTTCATAAGAATGAAGCCATAATATGATGAGGAGACAAAAATAATGGTCAGTGAAAATACAGAGATAATTAGATAAGATACACACACACTCTCTCTCTCTCTCTCTCTCTCTCTCTCTCTCTCTCTCTCTCTCTCTCTCTCTCTCTCTCTCTCTCTCTCTCTCTCTCCACCCACCACTCACCTCCCAAAAGCTCCCCTACTTAAGGGCAAGGACTACTTCATTGACTCTGTCTATTCTTTAGACCAATCACAGTGGAAAAACCAGAGTGGATACTTAAACAATGCTTTGTTTTGTTTGGTTTGTTTTTTGACTGCATTCAAGTAGCAGAAGGATTTACCAGAGGACAGGGAAAATAGATCATGAGGTTAAGAAACTGAAGATGAGGTCTGAGGAAACTCCCACAAAACGACCTTGGTTTTTTTGGGTGGTAAGAGACATCGCTAGATACTCACTACCAGTGTAACCAGTCACTGAGCCTATTTGAGCTGCAGCTTCTTCATCTATAAATAGGGACAGGAATGCCTATAGTAGCAAACTCAACAGTTATTGTGAGGATCAAATGAAATAATAGAGCTTTGTAAACCTGAAAGTCACATGGGGTCAGCTATCTACAATAAGGTCAGGTAACGGTACCATGGCTGGGACAAATGGGAGAGAGAAGATAAGGTTTGAAAACACTGTCAAGCAGCTAAGGCACAGATAAGATTGTGTACCCTAAATCTGTAGGAGGTGAAACCATTCAAACCCCTCCTACAAAACAGAAATTATGAGCCAAAACTAAGGCAATTTTCAACTGTTCTCATGGTCTAGGACACTCAGAATCCAAAGGAAGGTTAAAAAAAAGCAAAACAAGAACTGATACTTCCTGATCCTGCGTTCACTCAGCAGCCTTCCCCTGTACTAGCATACCCAAAGATATAAGCATAGGCTTACACTAAAACCTACCCTGCTCCCTATTCCTCTTCCTCTGTCCTTCTTTGCAGTGTCATAGAAACCCCAGCTCCAATCTGTGGAAGCTTGCTCAGGCTTTGACAGCCAGTTTGGACACAGCCCTTCAAAAGCAAAAACCTGCTGGCAGATGTAACCTGCAGGCAATAGCACTTCGAACTACCGAATTATCTGTGCTGCTGAAGGCAGGCTATGCCAATGCTAGGCAAAATAGACTGAACTGCTATTACTGGGCCAGAGAACTAAGATACAGGAGTAAGACGTTACCAGGATGCGACACATCAAGAGACGAGCTGTGCAGCACTCCACCAAACCTAAGGGGAAAAGTACAGTGTGCCAGTTCTGACCACACAAAAGTTAGTTAGGGGGCAAGGCTGGTGAACAATAAATTTCCCTACTATAGAAAGGGGTTGAGACACTTTCAGATCCAGCCCTTAAGGAAAATACAATCAGAGTAAAGGGAGTCAGTAAGTGAAGGGTAGCAGGGAAGAAAAAAAGTACCAAAGATTTCAGGTAGAAGAAAATTCAAGGACCTTGAACATAGATAGATAAATTAACAGAAAAAAAATCCATGAACAATAGAAGAAAATATGGCTTCCAGACCTACTAAACAAGTTCAGGCATTTATGAATAAATACTGCAAAATGAATATTCAAATACTTGATAAGACTGAGGATGATGTGGAATTTGAGAGGAACATGGAAACACAACATGCTGTTCCAGAGTGGTTTAAAAAGAGAAATGAGAATTGTAAGGGCAGAATTTATAGCCTGTGCAATAAAAATAAAGAACAGAATAGAAAAGGTAGAACCTGTAGTAACAAGGTTTACCAAAAGAAAAAAAAAGCAAAATAAGGGAGGAAGCAATATATTGGGAATGTGAATGCACATAAGAGAAGGATAGCTTAGAAGAAGCAAAGAAAAAATAAAAACATTAAAAGAAAATGTGTTCCCTATGCAAGCAAAGCACATAGATATTGAAAACAGGATGTATAGAGATAACCTAAGGCTCACAGGTCTTCCAGACTTAAAACAATAGGACAAAAAAAAATCTTACCTCCATAATGAAAGTAATAAGAGAGGAGAATTTCTCAGAACTTTAGAACATAGAAAATGAAATTCCAATGGAAAGAATTCACATATCAGCAACAGAAAAATACTGAAGACTAAAAATTTAACAATTCAATTCAAAAGTAACATGTTTTGCAAGCCATAGGAGAAAAACCTTCAAATACAAAGGAAAGGACATTTGAATAATAAAAGACTACTCTGTACCCACTAGAAATGGAGGAAATGGAATAATGTATTCTGAAGAGTATAGGAGCTCAGGATACAGCCCAGCGTGACCTATCCTACAAATCTGAGCTAACCCCTGCAGAACAAAAGATGGATACTGAATAATAAAGAAGAGATTAAAAATTTTTAGAAAGAAATACAGGACTTAGATGATTTCTCCTCTAACATCCCAAACAACAGAAACTCAGGAGGAGCAACAGAGTTACAACAGAAAGATCAATGAGCTATCTCTTTCTAAACATGCAAAGTTGATAGGAATAAAGGTGAAAATGTTGTTTGAGGTAACAGCGAAGAGGCTCACTAGAGGTATTACGGAGAGAACCTGGTCATGCCCTGCCTACAGTTACCCTACTTCTTTGGTGGAATTGCATTTTAACATGGGAGGGTACATGAAGGGGATTGAGCAGACCATGGGGTCAGAGTGGAATGAGTGATACTTGCGCGTCAAATCAAGAGTTTACAGTGAGGGGAAGGCGACCTCTATGATCTCAAAAAGAGAAGAGTGGGTGAGGAAGAGGGGGGGAAGGAGAAATAGAAGGACCTACTTTGGAAGTAGAAGGGATTTCCACTGATAAATGTTCCTGTGGGTGAAAAAATATGAGGACCTTACCTTGGATAAGACCTGAGGGACTTGGTACCTGACAATTCTGCTTGTCCAGGAACGGAGGTGCGAGGTGGGGAGTTGGAATCCCTAGAGGTAACTGGCACCTGGAGGAGTAGGAGAGCGTGGACATAGGGAGGAGATTTCAAGTAATTATAAAAGAAAAAAAGGTAAAGAGAGGGTACAGATGACAAATGCGGGGAGAAAAATAGTGTCCAAACGTGAAGCAGGGCACCTGAAATAACTGACATTGTTCTGTGAGGCACAATAGGAAAGGGGAATGCACGAAATAACCCCTACAAGGAAGTGGGAGAAAGTGGCTAGAGGGCAAAGTCTAAGGGATTCCTTAGAAGCTTTGATTTTAGGAAGAACACAGAAAAAAGGGACACCAGAAGATTACAGGAATTATGAATCAGATAAAGAAGGACTGAAGAGTAAACAAAAAGAGAAGAGGAATAGTGAAGAGAAATTCTTTTTGGAAATGGGAACAAAAACTAAATTTAAAAAAATAATGAATAGGGACTAGCAGAAGGGGCAAAGAGCAAAGGGATCTACATTCCCTTTGGAAAAAGTGGGGGAAGAATTATGCAACAGATAAAAGCAGGAGAGAGGAACTAATACATAAAATTCTTAAGGAAAGGGGACAACAAAGGAGAAGAGGGGAGAAGGAAGCAAATAAGAACAAGGCCACATAAAAATGCATGCTAAAATAACTAAAGGAATATTTTACTGTATTTGTAGTAGGAGGGGAAATCATATCTTGAAAAAAATTTAGATACAAAGAGAAGAAAATATAAATCTAACTCATAACTTTAAATGTACAGATTAAACAATCCAATGACACAACATAGTGACAAACTGGATAAGAAAACAAAAATCTACAATCTCATTTACAACAATCTACTTGTTTACAAGTAACCCTTAAAAGACAAAAGCACAAAATAAAACTGAGGGAATGGAGGAAAAATTACTACGTATCCAGTCAATCAAAAAAAAAATTGTCCAGTCAATCAAAAAAGCAGAAATTGCTATTAGGCTTTCAGATAAAGCAAAAGCAAACATTAAAAAAATAAAAAGGGACAAACAAGGAAACTATATTATGCTTGAAAAAATTACAGGCAATAAACCAGTATCAGTAATAAATTTAGATATTCCAAGATTTAGTATTCAAATTCATAAAGGAAATATATAAGATTCAGGAAAATATAAACAGTAACAAAAAGTGACTGGAGACTCCAATATCCCCCTAACAATTTTGGAAAAGCCTAACAGAAAGACAAGCAAAAGGGAAAACACAGAATTGAACAAATTTATGGAAAAAACTAGAGTTAAAAAGTTATAAAATCTTCTAAATAAAAGAATATACATATTTCTTTGTGCCACACGGAACTTTTACAAAAACTGACCACGTATGAGTGACAGAGATACTGCAAACAAACATTTAAAAAGGAGCAATACTCAACATATTGTTTACAAACCATACTGCTATAAGAATAGAAATTGGTTCAGGGGCCACAAACAAAAAATACAGACACAAACGGGGAGTTAAAATGAAACTTTAAATAACAAATGGGCCAAAGAACAAATTGGAGAAATAATTAGCAACTAGGTAAAAGAAAATTACAGTGATTATACAATATGCCAAAATTTCTGTGATACAGCCAAAGCAATTTTTAGGAGGAAAATCATATCATTACAACTATGTTAACAAGGTAGAAAAAAATTACTGAATTGAATATTCTTTTTAAAAATCAGAGAATCAACAAGTAGAAAAACCTAAAACAAACACAAAAGAGGAGCTACTAAAAATTAGAGGAAAAATGGAGAAACTGAAAACAAACATAAAAACCATAGACATTAACCAAAACTAAGAGCTGTTTTTTAAAAAGACCAATAAAATTGGTAAGTCTTTAACAAATCTGATTAAAGAGAGCAGAAAATCAAATCAATAAAATATCAAATGAGCAAGGTGAAACCACAGAAAAACCAGAAAAAAAATCCAAATATCACAATATATTATGCCCTGGCTTATGCTAATAAAACTTAGAACACAAGAGAAATCAAGGAAGATCTTGAAAAGATATAAAATACTCAAACTATCCGAAGACCAGAGAGAAATATTAAATAATCCAATCTCAGAAAAGGAAATAAATCCAGCTACAAAGCAACTACCAAAGAAAAACCTCCTCGAGCTCATGGATTCATAAGAGAATTCTCTCAAACTTTTAAAAAGCAGTATTAAATGGTTCATTTAAATCTTTCTATATATCTCTGTATGCAACTTATTCATAATTTTTATAGCCAAATAATATTCCATTATATTCAAGTCCAACAATTTCTTTAACCTTTCTACAGTGAATGGATATCAACTTTGTTTCCAAATCTTTGCTATCACAAAAAGTGCTGCTATAAATATTTTGGTGTACATGGAAACTTTCTTTTTACCAATGGCATCTTTGATGTATAAGTCTAATACTAGAATCTTTATTCACTTTATTTTCATTATTCTAAATTTTCCAAAATATTTGTCATAATGAACAACTCCAATAGAAAAGCACTAATTGGAATAATCTGCAAGATGTAAGCTAAACCCTCAGGGTTCTTTCAATTTGCAAGTCTCTTATTAGAGATTCTGAGCATTGTTTCATATGGTTAACAATTTGCAATTCTTTTGAAAACTATGTGCAGATCATTTGACAAATTATCAGTTGGAGAACAGTCTTTAATTCTATCTCACAGTATGTTTATACATACACACATCTGAATTATTTATATATTTTGGACACCAAAGCCTTATTAGAGAAATATGATACAAAGATTTTTTTTCCCCATTCCACCAACTTCTCCTTTGATCCTAGGTGCATGAATTTCTTTTGCACAGAAGTTTTTCAGTGCCTTGTACACAAATTTGTTCATTTTACCTTTTGGAATCACCTCTATCCCTTGTTTGAGTAAGAACAAATTTACTACCCATAGCTTTGAAAAGTATATGATATGCTCCTTCTAATTTTTTTATGGTATGATACTTAAAATATTAAGGCCGCATATATACTTAGAAGATATTGTGGAAAATGGCGTAATTTTCACCAGATTGTTTTCCATTTTTCCCAGCAGTTTTTATCAAATAAGAATTTCTTTTCTACATGAGTTCCACTATTTCTGAATCTCCCTTTACTCTATACCATTGGTCTATTTTTTCACTAAAATCAAATGAGTATGAAAATTGCTATTTTGTAGTTTGAGGACTTAAAGTGCTACTTCCCCACTCTGTCTCTATCTCTCTTCATTATTACTCTTAAGCTTTTAGATCTTTTGCTTCTATAAATGAACTTAATTATTATTATTCTATCAAGTTCTGTAAAATATCCCCTTGACAGTTTGATTGGTTTAACATTAAATTTGATAGTACTATCATCATTTATATTGGCACAACCCAGCCTATAAGCTCTGGGTATTTATTACTCCAGCTATTTAAGGCATTCTTTATTTCTTTAAGGAACACTTTGAAATTGAATTTATATGTTTTTAAGTGCTTTTGTAAATTGATCCCCAAATATTTTGTGCACTTTTAAAATACTTTGAAATTGTATTTCCTTTTCTAGTATTGCTTCTTGAGTTTTCCAAGTATATAAAAATGCTATTGATTTTTGCAGGCTTATTTTGTAGCCTATAGCCTTGCTGAAGCCATTAATGGTCTCAATATCTGCTGATTTCCCAGTGCTTTCTCAGTAAATCATCATGTCATCAGCAAAAAAGGGGACAGTTTTATCTCTTCTTTACCTACCTTTATATATTTAATTCCTGTTTAACATCTTAGCATCATTTTTAGCATTCTGGAAATCTATCAAATAAAAACAGAGAGTGGGCATACTTGTTTTACTCCTATATTTATTAAGAACACTTACAATGCATCTTCATTGTATATGAGAGTTGCTTTTGGTTTTAACTAGAAAATTTTTATAATATATTTAAAAGGTCCTTCTATGCTCAACACATGTAATTTTTCTACCACTTCTGAACAATGATTAAATCATGACTTTGGTAAGTAGAATGGTTCAGTGTATAAAAGGCCAGTCTTTCATTGGAAGAAACCTCAGTTCATGTTCAGGCTGTGAGTCTGACATGTATTATTAGCTTAATGCCCATAAAAAAAAAGTCACAAAGCTGCTCAGTTCCCTTGGCAACTGTCCATGAATATAGATTGTAAAGCAAATGTCAATTTTCCTTGGCAGAGAAAGTTTCCACATCATAAGTTGCTAAAAACTGGGAAAATCAAACGGATCCTATTTGTTATTTATTTCATTGTTTACCACTATCCACATTTTTGTAACTGCCTAAGTCACGTTCCATTTCCCTCAAAGTTAGGTTTGGAAATTCAGCTTTCCTGTAAATCACTCATTGTCTCTGAATTAAGTTTATAATTTCAGTTTTCCTGCTAATCACTTCTATCTTAACCTCAAAGAAATAAATCTATTACACTTGAAGAATCCAGGTGGTCTCCAGAGAGTCTGGTCTGTTATCCAAAGTAGTATGGTCCATGATCACTAATCTCTTTGCAGGACAATGAACATTCGTCCTTCAAATAAGGAATATTTCTTAGCAACACAATGAAAGTTGTTGCCAGCCTCTCACTTCCAATTTGCAGTCAATAATATTGTTAACACCAATAATGTTAGAAGCTTTGTAACCAATGATACTGGGTTTTTTTCCATCTATAAATGCACCTTTCTATTCCAGATGCCACGGCACACTGGAAAAAATATTTTTTTGTAAGACTCATTCCTTCAGTGTCTCTATATCACTCTACCCTGCCCTGACATTATGCTTTTGGAACCCAATTGTTAGACAGTCCTTTGTATCAGAGGTGTGTCCTTCCTCCTAAGCAGAAATTATTTTCACATACTGTGCTTTCATTTTCTGTGCACACTTCATTTCCTGAACAGTAATTGGAAGGAATTCTGGATAACATGATCAATAAAATGAGGAATTCTGGATAACATGATCAACAAAATGAGAGACTAGATATTATCCTCACAATCTCTAGAATCTGCCCATAATAAGAATCATATGCAAAAAAGTAAAAAAAAAAAAAAAAAAAAAAAAAAAAAGATTCACTTAAATGAGGAAGGAAAAGAGCAAATTGAGACAGGGCAAATAAACGTGTATGGCTCTGTGAGACTTCACTAAGCATGGTGAAAACAAGGAAGTTACCAATAACTAAAAACAATAATGACCTCCTGATCACCTAAAAGAATCTAGGCATCTACAAAGGACCTTTAAAAGAGAAAGGAAAATTAAACACTTGAAAAGGTAGAAGACTGAGAGTTCCAAGAGACTGTGAATGTTTCTGAATGGTTTAAAAGAGATATTATCAAAACAAAATTTATGTCAAGCACAGAAAAAACAATTGCTAGAATAGAAAAGCTTGACTCCATGGCTGCAAATTTCATCAAAGAATGGAGAGAGGACTGAATGGGAACGCAAATACAGAGAAGTGAAGGACAATCTGGAGAAAGAAAAGCAAAAAAGCAGTAACCTTAAAAGAAAACAAGATCTTCAAACTAGCAAAAAATATTGACCTCTAAGCTAGTATGCACAGAGACAACTTGGGGCTTATGTCTCCCAGAAGAGCACCATAATGCAAGAAATAATAAAAGAAAAATTCTCTGAACTTTAGAACACAGAAAAAAAAGTACCATTATAAAAAATTCATAAAGTTGCCCAAAGAAAAAACTCAAAATCAAATGTATAAATATTAAATACATCCTTTTCAGATCATGGTGCTATAAAAATTATAATAATAAATAATTAATGTAATAAAGAGCCAAGAAGAGATAGGCTAAAAACTAATTGGAAACTAAATAACTTAATCCTAAAGAATGGATGGGTCAATCAACAAATCTCAGAAACAAAAACTTCATCCAAAAAAAGGACAATAATGAGACCACATACCAAAACTTACGGATGCAGCCAAAGAAGTTCTTAAGGGAAATTTTACCTCTCTAAATGCTTACATAAAAAAATACAGAAAGAGGAGATCAAGGAATTGAGTATTCAAGTAAAGAAGCTAGAAAAAGTAAATTAAAAATCCCCAATTAAATATCAAATTAGAAATACTGAAAATCAAGGGTGAGATTAAACTGAAAGTAAGAGAACTATTGAACTAATAAATAAAACTAAGAGCTGGTTTTATAAAAAAAAAAAAAACAATAAAATAGATAAACCTTAGGTTAATCTGACTAAAAAGAAAAGAAAAACAAATTACCAGTATCAAAAATGAAAAGGGTGAATTAACCACTAACAAAGAGGAAATCAAAGCAATAATCAAGACCTATTTTTGCCAATTGTATTACAATAAATATGAGAATCTAAGTGAAATAGATGAATATTTACAAAAGTATAGCCTGTCCAGGTTAACATAAGAGGAAAAAAAAACCCTTAAATAGCCACATTTTAGAAAAAAAGAAATTGAACAAGCCATCAATGAGCTCCCTAAGAAAAAATCTCCAGACCCAGGTGGATTAACAAGTGAAATTCATTAAACATTTATAGAATATTTAATTCCAGTACTATAAACTATGTGGAAAAATAGGCAAAACAGTAGAACCAAATTCCTTTTATAAACACAAATACCTAAACCTAGAACCAAAACAGAGAAAAAAATGATCAACCAATTTTCCCAATGAATATTGATACAAAAATTTTAAATAAAATATTAGCAAAGAGATTACAGTAATTTATCACCAGGATAATACACTATGTCCAGGTGGGATTTACAATAGAAATGCAGGGTGGTTCAACATTAGGAAAATTATCAGCATAATTGACCATATCAATAACAAAACTAACAGAAATCATATGATTTGTTATCATATGATCTCAATGGATGCACAAAAAGCTTTAGACAACATACAGCACCCACGCCTATTAAAAACACTAGAGAATACAGGAATAAATGGAGTTTTCCTTAAAATGATAAGCAGTATCTGTCTAAAACTATTAGCAAGAATTATATGTAATTGGAATAAGCTAGAAGCATTCCCAGTATTATTAGGGTGAAACAAGGATATCTATGATCACCACTATTATTCAATATTACACTGGAAATGTAAGCTTTACCAATGAGAAGAAAAAGTAACTGAACGAAGTAGAACAGGCAATGAGAAAACAAAACTATCACTCTCTGCAGATGATATGTTTTATTTAGAGAATCTGCTAAAAAGTTATTAAATAAACCTACATAAATCATCAGAATTTCTATGCATAACCAACAAAGCCCAACAGAAAGAGATAGAGAAATTTCATTTAAAATAACTGTAGACAATATAAAATATTTAGGATTCTACTTGCCAAGACAAACCCAGGATGTATATCATATGAACACAATTACAAAACACTTTTGACACAAATAAAGTTGGATCTAAACAACTGGGAAAACATGCTCATGGGTAGACCAAGCTAATAAATAAAAATGAAAATTTAACCTAAATTAATTTACTTATTCAGTGCCATGCCAACCAAACTATAGAGCTAGAAAAAATAATAACAAAGTCATCTGGAAGAACAAAAGGTCAAGACTATCAAGGGAATTAATGGGGAAAAAATGCAAAGAAGGTGGCCTATCTGAACCAAATCTAAAACTATATTATAATGTAGCAATCATAAAAACTGTTTGGCACTAGCTAAGAAACTAAGAAAGATGAGCGGAACAGGTTAGGTGCACAGAACACTGTAGTAAATAACTACAATAATCTATTGTTTGATAAACCCAAATACTCAAGCTTCTGGGATAAGCACTGACTATCTGACAAAAACTGTTGGGAAAAATGGAAAACAGTACAGCAGAAACTAGGTATAAACCAAGATATCATATCTATAGCAAAACAGGGTCAAAATGAATACATTATTTAAACATAAGGGATTATACCATATGCAAATCAAGAGAGCAAGGAATAGATTACCTGTTAGATCTATAGAAAAGGGAAGAATTTATGACCAAATAAAAGACAGAAAACATTATGAAATACAACTTGGCTAATTCTGATTACACTAAACTTAAAAAAGTGTTACATAAACAAAATCAATGCAACCAATCTTAGAAGGAAAGTAGAAAACTGAGAAACAATTTTTACAGCCCATGTTTCTGATAAAGGTCTCATTTCTAAAGTATATAGAGAACTGAGTCAAATTTATAAGAATATAAGTCATTTCTCAATTGATAAATAGTCAGAGGATATGAACAGGCAGTTTTCAAATGAAATTAAAGCTATCTATAGTCAAAAGTGAAAATGCTCGTAAATCACTACTGATTAGAGAAACACAAATTAAAACAACTCTGAGGTATCTACAACCTCACACCTATCAGACTGGCTAATATGACAGAAAAGGAAAATGACAAATGTTGGAGAAGACTGGGAAAACTGGAACACCAACGCATTTGTTAGTGGAGTTGTAATCTGATCCAATCATTCTGGAGAACAATTTGGAATTATACCCAACGGGCTATAAAATTATCCATACCCTTTGATAACATCAATATGACTACTATATGTATCCAAAAGCTATCATGAAAAAGGGAAAAGGATCCACATGTACAAAAATAATTATTACAGCTCTTTTTATGGTGGTCACGAATTGGAAACTTAAGGTCATGCCCATCAATTGGGAAACAGCTAAACAAGCTGTGGTATATGCATGTAATAGAATGCCATTGTTCTATAAGAAATGATGAGCAGATACATTTCAGAAAAACCTGAAAAAACTTACATGAATTGACACTGAGTAAGGTGAGCAGCATATTGTACACAGCAACAGCAACACTGTGCACTGATTAACTTTAATAGACAGCTCTTCTCAGCAATACAAGGATCCAAGACTACTCCAAAAGACTCCATGATGGAAAATGCTAATCACATCCAAAAAAAAGAACTATGGAGTCTGAATGCAGATCAAAGTATACTATTTTCACTTTTTATTCTTTGCTTTTTCTTTTACTTAGTTTTTCCTTTTGTTCTAATTCTTCTTTCATAGCATGACTATTGTGGAAATATGTTCAACATGCCTGTATATGTTTAACCTATATCAGATTGCCTGTTGCCTTGGAAAGGAGGTAGGGAAGAGAGCGGAGAAAAATTTGGAACTCAAAATTTTACAAAAATGAATGTTGAAAACTATCTTTACATGTACTTGAGAAAAATGTAAAATACTATTAAGAAAAAAAAGAATGAATCAAGTCCTGATACTCTATAGTTTCTCAACTCACCATACTTTTCCTCAGTGTTTGGACTCAGCTAAGGATGTTAATCTGGAGGGTACAACCATATGAGTTTGAGAAGAAAAGGAAAAGGATCCACCCAAGATCCAGGAGTCTGGGAGGCAAGTCTTGGCCATATTTTGCAGCCAAATCTGAATCAACACTCTAGGGGGTTGGGATCTAGCCCAGCAGTAGCTGAGAAATGTTGCTGTGATACACATTTTAACGTGTACTTTTGGGGGCCAGTAAGATTTGCCCATCATAATATTCTGTAGGTATTTTAGCAAATCTATTTTTAAAGATGTAAAAAAATCAGTATTCTAGTTTGAGTATTACAAAAGTTCTGTTAAATCTGACACCATGTTCTGTGTAGAAAGTTATATAGAAAAGATCTTGTTATTCTCCCCCCCACCATAAAGGTGTGAGGGGGAGTCTCTGTACTTCAATTCTTGATACATCTTCAAAATAACTCTTTGTAAAAGCTAACTGATTTAATTACAAAAGCTAATTATGCTAATTTGTTAATGAAACTGAGAGATCAGTCACTGACACCTAACAGCAGAGGGTAATCACACATGGCTGGGAAATTCAAGCTGACAGCAATAGAGAAGATTCAAGAGATAATCCTCAAACTCAGAAGATGTAGCCAGGCTGACTCTGAGATAGTTGGTCTACTTACTACACAAAGTACTCTTCCTGTATCAAAGAAGATAATGCATTGATGGAACAACTGAAGGAATGAGTTCAATTCTGAAAGCCTCATTTTAAAAGGGACTATGACAATCTACTGGATCACACTGTAAACCAAGGCAGAGGCTCTTTTTAGGGAATTTAGATCTTTCTAACACCTGGAGAAAGAGAAGGCCAATTCTCAAGATCTAAATCCCATTTTCCCTAAAGGGAATAAAGCCAGAGAGAGACAGTGCCTGTAAAATTAAACATTTTTTTTTAAACCAAACGAAGTAAAACATGCACATGGGAACTGCCCAACCTATGCTGAGAAGCCATCTAAGTGACAGATACAGAGGATATATATACTTTTTAAACAAAGGAAGGTAAAAGAATTTGGAAGGAAAGGTAGGCTTAGAAAGAAATGAGTCAGTGAGCTCAATTCCCAAAGGGTAAGGAAATCCAAGTGTGGTCCTGTGATACATAAATCAAAAGGCATTCTTGGTGATAAGCAGAACAATTCAAGGCTTGAAGTACAGACAATAAGATAAGAGAATATTTCCAAAAACCATAAAACAAGATGTGGGAAGCCCCCCAATCATTTGGGGAATCTCTGAAGATAAGGATGTCACTTTTTTCAATACTTAATGGTATTTTATTTTTTTCCAATTACATGTAAAGATAGTTTTCAACATTCATTTTTGTATCATTTTGAGTTCCAAATTTTTCTCCCCCTTTCTACTCCTCCCTTCCTAAGACAGCAACCAATTTGATATACAATATACATGTACAAACATGTTAAATATATTTCCATGTTGCACATGTTATGAAAGAAGAACCAAAACAAAAAGGGAAAACCACAAGAAAGAAAAAAACAAAAAAGTGAAAATAGTATAGTTAGATCTACATTCATAGACTCCTTACCTTTCTCTGGATGTGAACTGCATTTTCCATCATGAGTCTTTTGGAATTCTCTTGGATCACAGTATTGCTGAGAAGAGCTAAGTCTATTATAGTTGATCTTGGCACAAATGTTGCTGTTGTGTTTGATGTTCTCCTGGTTCTGTTCAAGATAAGAATGTCTCTTGAAGGTCATAAAACAGCCAAGCAGGGTCTGCTTCAAAGCTGGTGTGAGCTCAACTGGCTTCAGAGTTGCTGGTATTCTGCACATCCAACTGGGTTTACTCTCAGTCACCACAAAGGATTGTTGCTATGTTCTGAAGCCTCTGTATCTTAGTTAATACAAGCCAATCCCCATATAACTCTTTTCATTTACTGGGACAATTAAAGAGCTCAATTCTAGGTAGTCAGTACACTCATTTACAGAAGCATTCATACAATATCCAGGAGAGAAAGTACAGAATAGGTAGGAAATTCAAAAGAGCATGTTATGCACACACTGACAGGACCAGACTAAGTGTTTAGTCTGAAAGAAAGATTTACAAACAGGAGATCATTTTTCAAATGGCTACATCTTTATCCCAAAGAAGGATTAATTTTATTTTACTTGGCCAGAGGACATAAGTAGAACTAATGGGTAGAAACCACTATAATACATACTTTAGAAGAACTTTCACAATGAAAACCTATTCATAAAGGGAATGAGCTCCTTTATGAAGTAGCTAGCATCACTGTGTTTCACAGAAACAATTCAGTCATGCTGCTTGAGAGGTCAGACTAAAATATCTCCAAAGTCCCTGTCAAATTCTAAAATTACGTGGGTTAAAAGTAATACACTCATTACGTTTTGAGCAGGCAGGTAGGTAGACAAAAGGTATTTATTTAGCACTTACTAGTTATCAGGTAAAGTATTAAGTATTGGGTACACGAATACAAATAGAACTTGCCCTCCCCTAAAGATTTCAAGGTCTAAATTCCAGCCCTCAAAGAGTTTTTCTGATGAAGAAAGGCAAGACTTAAAAGGGAACTGAAAAGGAGGGGAAGAAGGGAGGACAGTGGAAGTGGAGAAAGAATCACAGGGGAGCATGGCTCAAAATTCCAGACACAGAAGCACAGCTGGGAGGGGAAAGAAGCATGATTGACCTCAGCCCATCATCAAAGATGGAGGCCCTCAAAAGAACTCACCAATGGGAGAAAAGGTACCTTTTTCTCCCCCCACTCCCATCAAACAAATAGTCATTAAGAAAATTTACTCAGTTCTAGAGTAAGACATGGGATAGACCTGGAACACACTTCATCACTATGTATCTAGCCAAGCCTCAAGAATCCACCAAACATTACCCTAACCATGAGAAAGTACCAAGAATTACAGAGGTCAGCAAGCCCAATTCCATGTGACCCCAAGGACCATAGCACCCCAGGTCCTTCCATCTATCCTCCACAATCTCCCAAATTCTGTCCAAACTCATGTTTATTATTCCATGACACTATATATCCATTTCATCCTCTCCTGTCTCCTTTTCCTTTTGCCTTCAATCCTCCCCACCATCAAGATATTTTCCAGTATGTACTGTCTTCTTATTATGTGACCAAAGGACTTAAGCTTCAGCTTCAGTATTTGCTCTTCCAGTGCACAGCCTAAAGTAATGTCTTTAAGTATTGAGTTTTTTCATCTCCTTGCTCTCCAAAGGACTGTCAAGTCTTCTCCAACACAATTTGAAAGTGTAGAATCTGTAGCACTCAGCTTTCCTTATAATCCAACTTTCACAGCCATACATTGCTACTGGAAAAACCATAGTTTTGACTACACAGACCTTTGTCAACAAGGTGATACCTCTGCTTTTTAGTATTTTACTATAGCATAACTGCTAAGAAGCAAGCATTGTTAATTTTGATTTCATGGCTGCAACTGCCATTTGCAATGATTTTTGAGCCCAAGAATATAAAATCTGACACTGCTTCCACTTTTTCTCCCTCTATTTGCCTAGAAGTAATAGGACCAGTTGCCAAGACGTTAGTTTTTCATCCTCATCAACAGTCTTTTATACTTTCCTCTTCTGTCCTCATCAAAAGGCTTCTTAATTCCTTTTTACTTTCTGTCATCTGAGTGTTATTGTCTGAATATCTGAGATTGTTGCTATATCTCCCAGCAGTTTTAATTCTGACTTGTGATTGATCCAGCCTACACTTCTCATGATGTACTCTGCATAGAAGTAAATAAGACTTCATACTCCTTTTCCAATCTTAAATCAATCAGTTGTTTCACATTCAGTTCTAATTGTTGATTCCTGGACTCAGGAGAAAAGTAACATGATCTGGTAACTCCCACCTCTTTAAGAACTTGCCACATGTTGTTGTGATCCATATATCAAAAGCTTTTATGTAGTCAATTAATCAGAAGCAATTTTTTTTTCCTGGAACTCTCTTGCTTTCTCTATAATTCATCAAATACTGGTATTTTGATCTCTAGTTCCTTGACTGGAAACCAGTCTACTCTTCTGGTAATTCTCAGTTCAGGGCAGTTAGGTGGTACAGTGGATAGAGCACCAGTGCAGGAGTCAGGAGGACCTGAGTTCAAGTCTCACCTCAGACACCTGACACTCACTAGCTGTGTGACCTTAAGCAAGTCACTTAACCCCAATTGCCTCATCCTGGGTCATCTTCAGTCATCCTGATGAATAGCTGGTCACTGAATCCAGATGGCTCTGGAAGAGAAGTGAGGCTGGTGACCTGCTCAGCCCTCCCTTGCTCAAAACAAAGTCAAGTGAAAGTCATATTATGTCTCTGATGGCATAGTCTTCTTAGGCAACAAAGGATGAACACACACCTATAATTCTCAGTTCACATAATGCTGAAGCCTTCCTTGCACAATCTTAAGCATAACTTTGCTGGCATGTGAGATGAGTTCAACTGTTTGGCAATCTGAACATTCCTTGGCATTAACCTTCTTTAGGATTGGGACACAAACTGCTCTTTTCAATCCAGTGACCGCTGTTGACTTTTGTACAGCACTTTTAACAGCACTATCCTTTATGATTTTAAATAGCTCAGCTGGAATTCTATCATTGTTCATAATGTTTCCAGAGAGAACTGATTATTCCTAAAACCTGAGAGAAATGGCTATTAGTAACTAATGATTTGGGGAGATCCAGTTACCCTTTTTCTAAATTTCCCCCTCATTTTAAAGCTGTCTCTGAAGGTTGAATTAACTTTCTCCTCAATCATTGGTCAGACCATCCTTGAAAGCTAAAGTTGTACTCCAATTTGTACTCCAATAAGGTTTGGGTAGGGATACCTATTTTAATTAGATTGCCCAAGGCTGGGCGTAATTTAAAAGTCAATAACATAAAGTTATACTTTCAAGCCCTTCGTGAGAATATGTTCACTTCTCTTTGTAATATTAATTCTTCCATTAATTGTGAACCAATCAGAGTTGATTGCCACCCTCAGGAAGATGCACATTGTCAAGGAAATATAAGCTATGAGCCCTCAACCATGTGGGTCTTTGACATTTAGAGTGCCACTGACCTCTTTGTATTAATAAGGCTAGAATGAACTAATAAAATAATCATTTTTAAATTAATCAGAATAATTAAAAAGTGTGTTGAACTTTTTAAACATCACAGGCTCACTTGACTTCATTTTCCATGTCTAGCTCTAGATCCATAAACCACATCATTGTGATTAACAGTATGGTTATCACCGTTCCTAATCTCTTCTGCTTCTGATATTCCCTACAAATTTTTACTTTTATTATGCCTATTTTTGTATGAAACATTCCTCTGATATCTCTCATTTTCCTGAAGAAATCTCTTCTCTTTCCCCTTCTATTGTTTTCATTTATTTCTTTGTAGTACTCATCTAAAAAAAAAAAAACCTTATCTCTCCTTGCTATGTGTTCATAGAGGACTAGCACCTCTGTTATGATGATTTGCCAAGCCCTTTTCAGATCATAATATAATAAAAATTACATTCCACAAAGAGCAATGAAAAGATAGATAAAAGATTAATTAGAAATCAAATAATCTAATCTTAAAGAATGAGTGAGTCAAAGAATAAATCATACACCATCAATAATTTCATTAAAGAGAATGACAACAATGAGACAACATACCAAAATTTATGGGAGGCAACCATTGCAGTACTAAAGAGAAAATGTCTATCTCTACATGCTTACAGAAATAAAATAAAGAACAGATCAATGAATCTGAAAAAAGCCCAACAAATTAACAATCCCCAATTAACCTCCAAATTGGAAATCCTTAAAATCAAAGGAAGGATTAAAAAAAACCATCGAACCAATAAATAAAACTAGAACCTTGTTTATATGGGGGAGGGGGGCGGTGTTGGAAGGGGAATAACAATAAAACAGATAAACCAATGGTTAATTTTTTTTAAAAAAGCAAAGAAAAAAACAAATTACCAGGACTGAAAATGAAAGGGGTGTGTTCACCATCAAAGAAGAAATTAGAACCATTATTAGGAGCTATTTTGCCCAATTATATTCCCAAAAGGTGACAATAAAAATGAAATGAATGAAATTTACAAAAATATAAATTGTCCAGATTAAAAGAGAAAATGGAATACTTAAATAGTCAAGTTTTAGAAAAAGAAATTGAACAAACCATCAATGAGCTAAGAAAAAAAAACAAAACTCCGGAGCCAGGTTGGATTAACAAATGAACTATACCAAACACTGAAAGAAAATTAATCCTAATACCATATAAACTATATGGAAAAATAGGCGAAGGAGTCTTACCAAATTCCTTTTATAATGCAAATATGGTGCTGATACCTAAATCAGTTATCAGAACCAAAACAGAAAAAAGAAAACTATAGACCAATATCAGTGATAAATATTGATGCAAAAATGTTAAATAAAACACTAGCAGAGAGATTACAGTAACATATCACAAAATCCATACAATGTTACAAGTTGAGATGTATATCAGAAATGCAGAGCTGGCTCAATATTCTTAAAAAAAAGAAAACCTATGAGCATAACTGACCATATGAATTAAAAACAAAACAACCAAAATCATATGGTTATCTGAAGTGATTCCGAAAAAACATTCGATAAAATATAACACATTCCTATTAAGAATGCTAAAGAGCATAGGAATAAATGGTGCTTATCTTAAAATTATAAGTAACATTCATCTGAAAACATCAGCAAGCATTATATGTAATGAGGATAAAAGCTTTCCCCAATACAATCAGGGATGAAGCAAGGATGCCCATTATCACCACTATTATTTAATACTATACAAGAAATGCTAGCTGTAGCAAGAAAGTGGAAAAATTGAAGGAACTAGAACAGACAATGAAGAAACAAAAACTATTACTCTTTCCAGATGATATGATGATATATTTAAAGAATCAACTAAAAAACTACTTGCAATAATTAACTTTAGCAAAGTTGTAGGATACAAAAGAAATCCACATAAATCATTAGCATTTCTATACATGACCAACAAAGCCCAACAGCAAGAAAGAGAAAGAGAAATTCCATTTAAAATAACTGTAGAAAATATAAAATACACACACACACACACACACACACACACACACACACACACACACACACATACACGAGTCTCCCTGCCAAGACAACTACATGAATAATTATAATTTCTATATGAAGAGTCATAAAACACTTTTCACACAAATAGAGATCTAAACAACAGGAAAATATTAATTACTCATGGGGAGGCCAAGCCAATATCATAAAAATAACAGTTCTACCTAAATTAATCTATTTATTCAGTGCTACAACAATCAAACTATCAAAAAAAAGTTTTATAAAGCTAGAAAAAATAATGCAACTAGAAAATAGTATGGCAGAAACTAGATATAAACCAACATCTCACCATATGCCAAGATAAGTTCAAAATGAGGGCATGATTTAGATACAAAGGGTGATATCATAAGCAAATTGAGAAAACATCGAAGAGATTAACTGTCAGATCTATGGATAAGTGAAGAAATTAGGACCAAACAAGATAAAGAGATCATTTAAAATGTAAAATGCATCACTTTAATTGTATAAATTAAATTTCACAGAATTAGAAGGAAAACAAAAAACTAGGGAAAAAAACGTTTACAGTAAGTATCTTTGATAAAGCCCTCATTTCTCAATTATACAGAGAACTGAGTCAAATTTATATTACAAGGGATTCGCCAACTGATAAATGGTCCAAAGTCATTAACAGTTTTCACATGAAGAAATAAAAAAATCCATACTCATATGGAAAAATGCTCTAAATCACTATCAATTAGAGAAATGCATATTAAAACAACTCTGAGGTACTACCTCAAACCTATCAGATTAGCCAATATAACAAAAAAAGGAAAATCAGAAACGATGGACATGTGGGAAAACTCAGATGCTAATGCACTGTTGGTGGAGTTGTAAACGGATGCAACAATTCTGGAGAAAAAAATTGGAACTGTGCCCAAAGGACTATAAAACTGTCCATACTCTTTGACCCAGCAATACCACTACTTGGTCTGTATCCCAAGAGATTAAAAAGAAAATCAAAAACATGTATACACTGAAAAATATTTATAATAGCTCTTTTCTGGTGTCTAAGAACTGGAAATTGAGGGAATACCCATCAACTGGGGAATGGATGAACAACATGATATAGGATTGAGATGGAATATTATGGTGCTATAAGAATGACAAGCAGGATAATTTCAGAAAAACCTAGACAGCCTTATATGAACTAATAAACAAAGTGAAATAAGCATTACCAGAACATTGCAAACAATAACAGCAATGTAGGATGACAATCAACTGTGAATAGCCTAACTTTTCTCATTAATACAATGATTCAAGACAATCACAAAGGACTGATGATGAAAAATGCTATCCATCTCCAGAGAAAGAACTGATGTTATCTGAACACAGACGGAAGGACACTATTTTTCACTTTCTCTGTTTTTGTGGATATTCTAGTCTTCTTGCAGAAAATGACTAATACAGAAATTTTTTTACATGACTGCACATGTATAACCTATATCAAACTACCCACTGTCTTTGGAGGGGAGGGATATAATTTGGAATTCAAAACTGAAAAAAATGTTAAATGTTAAAATTGTTAAATAAAACTTAATTACATAAAATTGTTAAATAAAATATTACAAAAGTCATGGATGGTCATTTTTTTAATATCTGCATTCAGTTGGGAATATCTTTCCCTTTCTCCTCTGCTTTTTGCTTTCCATCTTTCCTCAGCTATTTGCAATGCCTCATCAGGTAGTCATTTTGCATTCTTATTCCTTTTCTTTACAATAATTTTTTTGTTGTAGCTTCTTGTACAATATTGAAAACCTCTGTCCACAGTTCTTCAGGCACTCTTTATCTACTAGATCTAACCCCTTAAATCTCTTCATCACCTCCACTTCATAGCCATCAAGGATGTTATTTAGGTTATACCTATATCATCTGATGATTTTCCCTACTTTTGTCAATTTAAATCTGCATTTTGCAATAGAATTCATGATCTGAGACATAGCTCCAGCTCGTTTTAACTGACTGCAGAGAGAGCTCCTCCACCTTCAGCTGCAGTCTATAATCAATCTGTGATGTCCATATGTAGAGTCACATTTTGGGTTGCTGAAAAAGTGTTTGCTGGGCATGCAGCTGAAAAAGCTGGAAAATGAACAAACTAACATCCCCAATTAAATACCAAACTAGAAATACAGAAAACCAAAGGAGAGATTAATAAAATTGAAATTAAGAAAACTATTGAATAAGACAGCTGGTTTCATGAAAAAGCAATAAAACTGATAAATCTTTGATCAATTTGACTATAAAATAGAAGAAAACCAAATTACTAGTTATCAAAAATGAAAAGGGTGAATTAACCTCCAATGCAGAGAAAATTAAAACAATAATTATAAATTATTTTGCCCAACTGTATGCCCACAAATTTGACAATCTTAGTGAAATGAATATTTATAAAAATATATAAATTGCCCAATTAACAGAAAAGGAAGTAAAATACTTAACGAACCTCATCTCAGAAAAAGGGACTGAACAAGGCATCAATGAACTACCTAGGAAATCTCCAGGGTCAGATGGATTTACCAGCAAATTTCATCAAACATTTACAGAACAGTTAATTCCAACATTATACAGATTATTTGGGAAAATTCACAAAAGACTCCTACCAAATTCTTTTTATGATACAAATATGGTGCTGATACCTAAGCTAGGAAGAGTAAAACAGAGAAAAAAAATTATAGACCAATCTCCCTAAAGAATATAGAGGCAAAAATGTTAAATAAGATATAAGCAAAAACATTACAGCAACTTTTCACAAGAATAATACACTTTGATCAGGTAGGATTTCTACCGGGAATGCAGGGCTGGTTCAATATTAGGAAAACTATTAGCGTAATTGATCATATCAACAACAAAACTAACAGAAACCATATGACTATCTCAATAGATGCAGAAAAAGCTTTTGATAAAATGCAGCACCCAATCCTATTGAAAACACTGGAGAGCATAGGAATAAATGGAGCCTCCTTAAAATGTTAAGTATTATCTACTTAAAACCATCAGCAAGCATTATGTATAATGGGGATAAACTAGATGCATTTCCAGTAAGATCAGGGTTAAAACAAGGAGGCCAATTATCACCACTATTATTCATTTGCTTCAACAATAAAAGAAAAAAAATTGAAGGAATTAAAAGAGGCAAAGAAACTAAGTTATCACTCATTGTAGATGATATGAAGATATACTTAGAGAATCCTAGAGAATCAAGTAATAAACTACTTGAGATAATAAACAACTCCGGCAAAGTTGCAAGATACAAAATAAACCCACAAAAATCATCTGCGTTTCTATATATTACTAACAAAGCCTAACAGCAAGAGACAGAAAGAGAAATCTCACCGAAAGATACAGTAGACACTGTAAAATATCTGGGAGTTTATCTGACAAAAAAACCCAGGGACTATAAGAATACAATTACAAAACACGTCTCACACAAATAAAGTCAGATGTAAGTAACTGGAAAAACATCAGTTGCTGATGGGTAGGCCAAGTTAATATAATAAAATTGACAATTCTACCTAAATTATTTAGTCAGTGATTTACCAATCAAACTACCAGAAAATTATTTTCTAGAGCTAGAAAAAAAAATATCAATTTGATCTGGAAGAACAAAAGGTCTAGACTATCAAATGAATTAATGAAAATAAATGCCAGGGAAGGTGGCCTAGCCCTACCAGATCTCACATTGTATCATACAACAGCAATCATCAAAACTACTTGGTACTGGTCAAAAAACAGAGGGGTAGAATAGTGGAATAGGTTAGGTACTCAAGACACAGTAGTCAGTGAATATAGCAGTCTACTATTTGATAAACCCAAGGATCCTAGCGTCTGCGATAAGAACTCACTGTATAACAAAAACTGCTGAGAAAACTGTGGCAGAAACTGGACACAGACTAATATCTGTCATCACACACAAGAATAAAGTCTAAATGGATACATGATCTAGGTATAAAGGCTGATAATATAAACAAATTAGGGGAGCAAGGAATAGTGTACTTGTGAGATTTATGGATAATGGAGTAATTCATGATCAAACAAGAGCTAGAGAACATTATGAAGTGCAAAATGGATAACTGTGATTGCATTAAATTGAAAAGTTTTTGTACAAACTCAATGCAACCAAGATTAGGAGGGAAGCAGAAACCTGGAAAAGAATTTTTGCAACTAGTGTCTGTGATAAAGGCCTCATTTCTAAAATATATAGAGAACTGAGTCAAATGTACAAGAATACAAATCATTCTCCAGTTGATAAATGGTCAATAGATATGAACAGGTAGTTTTCAGAGGAGGAAATTAAAGCTATCTATAGTCATATGAAAAAATGCTCTAAATCACTACCAGTTAAAGAGATACAAATTAAAACAACTCTGAGGTACCACATTTCACCTATCAGACTGGCTAACATGACAAAACAGGAAGATGACAAATATTGGAGAAGATGTGGGAGAGTTGCAACACTAAATTCATTGCTGATGGAACTGTGAACTGTGAGGAAGAAATGGATATCCCAGGATGGCAGAATTTATCTTATTTCTCCGTCAAGGGAATGGGCTAAAAGCAATAAATTCTGTGAAAACTAGGAACCAAGGTAACAACAGGGGAAATTTAGAGATTTGGTAAGGTATTTGCAAGGAACACCAATAAAACCAGGAAAAAACTGGCAGGATTGTGTAGGAGAGGCTGGATTTTATTAACAGGTTACCATATTATGTGTGAAGGAAAAGACAAGCTGCTGAAGGAAAAAATTCAGGTGGAAAAATAGTTAGCTAGTTTTCATGGGTATTCTCAGCATTCAGGCTCTCCTTTAAAAGAGCAAGGTGGGGGACGAGGGTCGTCTCAGGAAGAAGAAAAGTTTGTTCATTTCACTCAGAAAAAGAAGATGAGCAGAAGAAGTGTGCATACAACCTTTGTACAAATACAGCCTAGTTGCTAGGGCATTGACTGCCATGAGAGTGCATGGGAGGAAAATGAAACAACATTAGAGGAGCAGACTTCTCACGCAGAAGCATACCCCATACTAAGGTGAAAGCAAGAGAGTCAAGGGGGGAATACAGTGTTTAGGGAGATAATTGAGGATTTTACTCAGCAGAATGTCACAGATATTTTGAGTCAGTTCACCCAAACGATGGGAGAATTGTTAGTGTCTTATATGGTTACAATCAGTGATGAAGGGGTCAGAGGAGTAATTATAGATGGCGTATATTGCTTGAAATTTATGGGTATTAGAACTGCTTTGCACAGCAAGCTTTTAGAGATTACAGTATGCCATGAGGTGACAATACAACTAATCTGTTAGCTTTGGCTGCAGACGAATGCAGTACGCAGTATCCTACAGACTCTATAGGGCCTAATGGAGACAGACCTTGGTATTCACTTAGGGACTGTATTAGAAAGCTAAGGAGGAGGTAATGAAGACTGCTACAATGATCAGAAATGCAGGTGTGTACTATGATAGCCCCATGGCAGTTTCTCGTAGGAATATAATAGTGAAGACATCTCCTCCTGTTCATAAGCACCTAGTTTTGACTCTAATAACTGGGGAAATAGGACTTTCCTTTGGAAGTGCTATAGAAGATTTCACAGTTAAATGACTTACAGGACTGGGGAAAAGATAAAATTTCTTCGGGGAAAAGATAAATTTCTTCTTTGAGAGAAGAGTAAACAGCCAGTGGATTCAAAATCAGAAGAGACTGACAAGGAAAGGATTGTTTCCTGCTCTACTGAGAGCAGGGTAGATTTTTGGAAGCATAAATGGTATTCCAACTAATGAACTATACCGAATGTACCAAGAAAAAGGGTTTGATACCAGACAATATAGAGAAATAAGAACTGCCTCTATAGATCCTCCCAAACCCTTGTATCCAAGTTTGTCACACCTTCAGGAAGAATAGGAAATTGTCTGAGTCCCAGTTCAGATTAAAGAAATACAGACAGGATTACAGACCCCCTATCAATTTGACCATATATTGGAAAAATGAATCAAATACTGTAATTAGGGCACTACTAGACACTGGGGCAGAGGATTCCCTTATATATAACTGATAAATTTGAACATGAAACTCCTATCACTATCACAGGACTAGGAAAGGCTGAAATATCAGCCAGACAAATCAAATTCATGATAAAAATTGAACAATTATGTAAGAAAGAATATACCATGTTAACTGTACCCATTCCTGAATATATCGCTGGAATAGATGTATTGAGAGGTATGACTCTAAATTTACCTGAGGGGAGATACCAATTCGCAGTAAAGAAGATAGGAATTAATATAGTTTAGTGGGTAAAATAAAATGGACCCAATCACTTTACCGGAACCTTCTGAAGTAACTACTTTAAAGCAGTACTGGGTGTCAAGTGGGCAAGATGAAACCACCAATGCTATAAAGGAATATGTTGAGGCAGGAGTGTTAATCCCTACAACCACTTGATAGAATATTCCTGTCTGGCTAATAGAACTGTGAATGAACATGTGGATGAATTAGTGCTACTTGGTGTACAGTTTACCTACTACATAGATGATACTATGATATAGGAAAAAAATGTAACAGAAGTGGTGAATTGGGTGCATAAAAAGCAAAGGGTAGGAAGTTAACCCTGCAAATATTCAAGAGCCAGCTCAAACTATAAAATTTGGGCTCATACAATGGAATAAGGGGCTGCAAGAGATTCTCCTGCAAGCTTGACAAAAGATTCACGATTTTCCTATCCCCACCAATAAGAAAGAGGCCCAAAAGTTTATAGGATTATTTAGATATTGGTGACATCATACACTGCATCTAGAACAAATGTGAAACTCTTACATAATATTCCTAGGAAAAAATATGAATTGGATTGGGGACTTAAGCAGAGTAAAGCTTTTGAAGAAGTAAAGCGTACTATACAATTGGCCCTAGATTTATGGCCTATCCAAAGCAGCCCAGTGGAATTACAAGTGACTGTACAGGATGAATATGCAAATTGGAGTTTATGGCATAAACAACCAAGCTGAAATGTACCCACAGGATTTTGGTATAAAAAACTCCCTTCATCTAGAGTTCAATATACCTCTTTTGAAAAGCAGTTGTTAGCTGTATATTGGGCCTTGCTAGAGACTGAACAATTGACTCTGGGTCATGAAGTAATATTAAGGCCTGGAATCTCAATTATGACCTGGGTAATGAGTACCACAGCTTCCCACAGAATTGGACATACACAAGAGGCTAGCATAATTAAATCAAAACAGATCTAAAACAGGCAAAAGTGGAGTTTCTGCTTTACATGAATCTATAGCAAATACAGATACCGAGGGAAATGATACATTCCCTGAACCAAAGCAACAGTTGGTATAGTCCTTGGGTAAATGAAATGAGGGGTACGATGGATGAACTGAAGAAAAGAGACATGCATGGTTTACTAATGGGACAGCAAAATATTTGGGCCACAAAAGATATTGGAAACTGGTAGCCTAGCCTATAACCTATGTACTAGGTGGACTTTGGAAAGCACTGTGATAGGTGGAAGTAGTCAATATGCTGTAAAAGCAAAAACTCTAACATACACAGGAGGCCCTGCTATACAGGTTCTTTGATCTGCTTTTCTAAAAGGAAAGCAACTTTTGAAGTGTCCTATCAACAATCACTTTAATCAAGAACATGTATCATTCACTTAGTTCAGAGGGAAAAGTCAGCACCCTGAACTTCTGAGAAAATACATAGAAATCAAATCAACAGACATGGCTTTCAGCTGCCTGACAAATCAACAGACTGACCATACTGTCTGACCATACATACATAGTTACCAGAGAGAGAAGCACCAATGTCTGGTTTTCAAAGCCAAGGGCTCCTTAGTGGCTTCCCAGAATCTCACCCCCTAATCAAGCTTTCCATAACAGGCAGGCCCATTAATGGGTAGGGAAGATCTTTAAACTCTCATAGTTACTACTACATATGCTGAATTTATGAAAGTACATCAAGCTATCAAAATAGAACAAGGAGGACAGTGTCATATATTCACTGATTAATGAATGGTAGCCTAATGGGCAGAAAAATCAAAATTGGAAAATTCATGGGAAACAAGTTTGGGGCAAAGAATTATGGGAAGATATATGGCATATGTCTTTGCTTACTAATTTTTCAGTTCTTCATATGGCCCTCAGCACGCCAGAACATGAGTACAATACAAATGTTGATCAACTAGTAAAGAATGCTACTTATCATACTGTCCCTACTCTAACATCAATTTGATGATCTGGTACTAGTAAAATGGGTCCAACAAATGGCCAGCCATTTAGGAGTCCAGGCTACTCACCAGGGGGCACAAGGATCAAGGTATCAGTATCTCTCATTCATTGTTAAAACAATTAGCCAAGGAATCTTATATAATGTCAGTTGGAAAAGGAACGAACTGTTCCTCAGGTAGTAACTGGATAGACAGCAAGGGGAAAAGTACCAACTCAAATTTGGCAAATAGATTATATTGGACCCCTACCCAAAGATAAAGGATGCAAATTTAAATGTACTTGTGTTGACACCTATTCAGGTGTACTAGTGTCTTATCCCTATAAAAATGTGAGCCATAAAAACACTTGTAAAAGTTTAAATATCTTTAGTCCGTACTATGGAACCCCAAAGCAGATCCAAAATGACAATGGATCACAATTCAAAAGTAATGAAATGAAGAGATATTGTATATTAAACAACATAGAATGGATATCATATTCCATATTATCCACAAGCATCTGGGTTAATTAAAAAAATGAATGGATTATTGAAAGAATAGTTAAGGAAATTAAGTTCTAGTAATTCTCATCAAGATTGGAAAGATAATTTGTTCACTGCTTTACATAATTTGAATAATTGGGAGGAAATACACCTGTAGTTAGAATGGTAACCCCAAATCTGTGAATTAGAAAACAACAGACACATAAGATTCCAAACACTGAGTACTGGACTGAGAGGCCAGATGTCCCAGCACCATATCCAGGAACACCTAATTCGGCAGATATGATTTACATTATTTAGAGGACTTTAGGTTGGACAGAAAAGGAATAAGAAAAATCTCTACTGGAATATGTATGAGAATCCCTAAAAATCATTTTGGACACAGATTATTTAAATCAGAATTAGCAGGTTAAGGAATATATGTATTGGCTGGAGTCATAGATTCTAATTATCAAAGAGAAATTATTGTGACATTCCAAAATTTAGGTGAAGAACCTATATAGTTTTATAAAAATGACAAAATAGATCAAGTGATCATTATTCCTAGAGAAACAGTACCCCTTGTGAAAACTGACCCTCCTTTCAAAATAACTAGCAAAGGAACTGAAAGGTTCGGATCTACTGATAAAATAAAATTAGGAGCTGAAGTATGGGTAAAACAGAAGCCAGAAGATGTTCCACAGGATGAGGAAATTATAGCACAAGGGAAGGATAATACCATAACGTGTTTATTCAGAAGAACATGATTACCTAGTTGTACCCCCACCTCATATGTTCTACCATGAATAAGGATATGATAGTGGGTTCAGGGACTCCAGAAGCACGGCTGACCCTATATGAACCCTGCATCTGGTTATTATATCCTTGCCTTTTTTTTTTTTTTTTTTTTTTTTTTGCTTTTTGTCTGTTTAAAAACTTGTTTGCTAGATTTGTTTCAGGCAGGCTTAGTACCCTCCACCTGCAGATGCCTGACTGTGTAAGCTGGATGTCACCCCTGTCCACGAGTATGATCTGTCACCCCTGGACGTGGTGCTGACCAAGATCTGAATGCGAGCTAAAGAACCAAATTCTCAAGGGACGGACATCTCTATGTCCAATTTCAGTAGGAATTAGCTACAGAAGAGATTTTCACCCTTTACTCCAAGATTTTAGGGCCCATTTGTATGAGGGAGGAAATGATTGAGCTTGAGCTTCCGCTCAAGCACCCCGCCAAGATATTGTTTTATATGTTATATTGTTATACAGTTCTATTGACAGCAGTTGCCTAAGACATTGTTTTACATGCTTATCTTCTGTCACCCCTCTTACACTTCTGTTGATACCAATTGCCCCACCAAACCATGTAATCAATATGAAAGACCTTGGGGTCAAATATAATGGTAAGTTAAATGGGAAGATCTTTCCTATTCATTAATAAGCCCATGAGATCCACTTAAATCACATAGAAGCTTAAGTAACATGTGGTGGGAGGACCTTGTTAAACAGGTAGAACGGAAGGATGGAGCAGAACTGGGAAGATGTTGGTGAAAGCAGTCAGAGTGGAGGGAGGAGAGGACACAGGCAAGCAGGTGAAGCTAGACTCCTAAGTGTTTATTTGTGGGAGGGTCCCCAGGAGAAAAGACCATGACTTGGGAATGCTTTTGTCCCCTCCAGTGATAATGTGTATTGACTTCTTGGTTGCTATGATCAATTTGGCTTTCTGGCATCTGAATAAATGTTTTTCTTCTGCCTTCTCTACGGAGAATCTATTATACTTTGCAAATCAGAACTACACAGGTATATTAATAAATTGAAATGTTTTTGCTCAAACAAACCCAATGCAACCAAGACTGAGAGGGAAGCAGAAAACTGGGAAACAACATGTACAAATAACATGTGCAATAAAGACCTCATTTCTAAAATATATAGAGAACTGAGTCAACTTTACAAGAATACAAAAGTCATTCTCCAATTGATAAATGGTCAAAGGATATGAACCGGCAGTTTTCACAGGAAGAAATTAAAGTTATCTATAGTCATATGAAAAAATGCTCTAAATCACTACTGATTAGAGAGATCCAAAATCAAAACAACTCTGAGGTACCACATCATACCTCAGACTGGCTAACATGACAAAACAGGAAAATGATATATGTTGGAGAAGATTTGGGAGAGTCTGAACATTAATTCATCACTGGTGGAGCTGTGAGCTGATCCAACCACTCTGAAGAGCAATTTAAAACTATGTCCAAAGGGCTATAAAAATGTCCATACCTTTTGACCCAGAAATACTGCTTCTAGGGCTGTCTCCCAAAGAGACCATAAAAATGGGAAAATGACCCACATGTACAAAAACATTTATAGCATCTCTTTTTGCAATGCCCAAGAACTAGAAATTGAGGGACTGTCCATCAATTGGAGAATGCCTGAACAAGTTGTGATATACGAATATAATGAAATTCTATTGTGCTATAAGAAATGACGAACAGGCAGACTTCGGAGATACCTGAAAAGACTCGATGAACTGATGCTAAGTGAAATGAGCAGAACCAGGAGAATACTGTACACAGTAACAGCCACAGTACACAAGGACTGTTTTTGATGGTCTCAGCCCTTCACAGCAATGCAAGGACCTAAAACATTTCCAAAGGACTCAGGATGCAAAATGCCATCCACATCCAGAGAAAGGATTATGGAGTTGGAACACAGAATGAGGCAGATCATATTCTCTTTTGTTATGTTTTCTTCTGTTTTGTTTTTTTTATGGTTTCTCCCATTCATTTTAATCCTTCTATGCAATATGACTAACGTGAAAATGTGCTTAATGTGAATGGATGTGTAGAGCCCACATAAGACTACATGCTGTCTTGGGGAGGAAGGCAAAATTTGGAACTTATGGAAGTGATTGTTGAAAAGTGAAAACAAATTAATAAATTTGGGGAAAAAGGAAAACAGTGTTTGCTTTGACCAGTGAGTTATCTTGACAAACTCTATTAGTCTCCACCCTGCCTCATTTTGTTCCCCAAGGCCATTATTCCAATTTTTTTTTTATTTCCTACTTAAGTTCTGATGAATGCGACATGGTTTTCATCTAATTATTCAACTTTGGCCTCTTTTGCATCAGTAGTTGGAGCGCAGACTTGTATTACCATCATGCTGAATGGTTTCCGTGGATTCAAACAGACATCATTCTGTCACTTTTGAGATTATACCTCGGTACTGCTTCTCTCATTCTTTTATATTGACTAAGACGGCTATTCCATTTCTTCTAAGGAATTCTTGCCCATAATAGCATATATAGTATTCAACTGAATTAAATTCTCCAATTCTCATCCATTTAAGTTCACTGACACTCAAGATGTAAATATTTAATCTTTCCATCTCCTGTTTGTACACATCCAGCTTATGTTGGTTCATAGATCTTATATTCTAGTTTCCTATTCAACACTGAGTGTTACAGAGCAGCCTTTTCTTTTGTAAACAGACACAGACACAACATACACAATAACATCTCTGTTCTTTCCCTCTTGTGTTTTTATTCCACTCTACTCTACCTTTCCACCATTCCCTCTAGAAAGTGGGCCAAAGTATTAACAAATTGCTCTTCATATTAACCTGTCCTCTCCTCTTAGAAATAATGTTATAAATACAAAATATGTACATTTCCCACAACAGAAGGCAAAGATTATTTCATTTCTGTCATTTTATACTAGCATTTAGAAGACTGCCTGATACATAGAAGGCACTTAAGTAAATACCTATTAAATTGAATGTATCGGCTAATAATTAGAAAACTTGACCAAGGAATTATAAATAGTCCAACGTGCACTTAAATGTGGTGTTTGGTGAAATAAAGAAATTATTTGCTACTCGTATACAATACTGGGACCTATGATTTTACTTTTTGCAAATTTTACATAAAAGTAATTCATTGTTAAAAAAAAATACTACTTTAAATATATACAAGCTATTTACCTCAAGACATCTAAAAGTTTCCTATTTGTTTAGGTTTTCTATGAATGAATGAATGAGAATTTATTACATGCATACTTTTTGTCAAGCACTATAGGAAGCACTGGTGATATAAAAAGTAAAAGAATCCAGTCCCTGCTCTCAAAGAATTCGCATTCTTTAACTAAAGAAGATAATATATTACTAGATTTCAGCCACAGGTCAAAGATCCTTAGGATGAAACCACATAAAACCACTAGAGCAGGGATTCTTAATCTTTTTTTTTGTCTCTGATGCTGAGGTAATAGGGGATGATGGAGTTTATTGAGAGGGTGGGTCAGGACAGGGTCAGATCTTCATTTTAGGAAAATCACTTTGCTAGTTAGTTGACAGATTAGAATTAAGGAGAAACTCCATCATCCCCTATTACCTCAGCATCAAATACAACAGCTTTTGCTTGACATTTAAAGTTACTCTTAAACTGGTCTGTTTCCACACCTTTCTCTTCTCACATACTCTACAATCCAAATACACTAGACTACCTGCAATACCTGACACATAACACTCCCTCTCCAACTTCTGTGCCTTTGTAGTGGTTATGTAACATGCCTAGACCTCTACCTTGTACTTTCCCTGGGTTCTTTCAAGACACAGTTCAAATACTCAAATATTACCTTCTACAAGAAGATTTTCTGATTACTTTATTATACTCGGCGTATATCTTATTTGTATCTATATGTTCCCAAGTTGTTCTCCCTATTAAACTGTGAGTTCACTGAGATCAGGGACTTGTTTTTGCCTCTCTTTGTATCTCAAGAGCCTAGGATAGCGGCTGGCACATTACAAATGCTTAATGAATCTTTGTCAACTGATTTCAAAGCAATTCTTTTCTTCTAATCATAAAAATAAATGATGTGTGCATGTGTGTATGTCTGCGTGTATGTGTGTATATTACTGCAACACAGACATAAACTCATCTTTCATCTGACTAAATAAAGGAATAAAGACAGGAATAGGGACCTGATTTGTGTTTTCACCAGCAGAAGGAACAGTACAATCTCCAACAAAGCAGATCTGCCACCAATGTTACACTTAAGCTCTCAACCAGTCAATTCAGATCTATAGCTACATCAATATCTTTAACCACTGACTTTACAAGACAAAATGGCAAATAAATTCACCAAGTTTCTTTCATCAGTTCATCAATTAGGATTGCAAAATGCTAACTACATATATGGAAAGAGGATGCACTACTTTCTGTTTTTGACAATAGTTCTAAGAAGGCCTCTAAGTTGGTTTACATTTCTAAACTTTTCTATTACATATGCCTTAAATAAAATCTCAAATTCTACTCTAAAAATTATTGGAAAATAGGTATAACTAAAAACATCTCCATTTGCCATGTTGGCACACTTTAATGGACAGAATTTGATATCTCCCTTTGAATCCTAAATTGCTGTCTCCAAACTCTTGCATTCTGACAAGGCCAATCCCCATACACTTCTTCCTTTTCATCTTATTCAATCACAATACTACCTTAAAAGTAGGATTCAGGTCACACCTCTAAAAAGTCATCCCAGATCTTCCTCCACGGACCAGCTTCTTCCATTATCATATTTTGCTGGGTCTCTTTTTTGTTCCTATTATACTCTACTTTGTATAACACTTACTTGTATAAATGTATCACACCAGTATATCTTAAACTCCCAGAAGATACAATCTACATCATTTTTTTGTGTCCTCAGCATTCTGACTTGAAACATAAAAGATGCTAAATTTTGAATACTTGAAGGATTTGTTTTGTTAGTGTGAATTTTCCCTCCAATATTCAGCTTATAATCAATCTATAACTTAGATAAATAGACAGATAATTTAGCAAATAGTAAATATGACTGCTGCAATTGAAAGATCACATTATATGAAAATTATTCTCAAGTTTTCCATACAAAGTAACTGTCTGAACAGAAGCAGACCACCCAGTTCCCACATACCAACTCCAAAAAAAAAACCCTGAAATTCACACCAGATGAAAGAATGATCAAGAAGGCCAATGAGAGACTACAATAAGTGACTGCTTAAATGCAAGGACTACATACACAGATATACACAAACAAAGTCATCCAAAGGCCCAAAGGTTTTTGAAGGTGTAAGAAAGGCTGCCAGAAAAGCCAACCCCAAAAGACTCTTAGCATAACTAAAGATGAGTCAGAGACAAGTATAGTTTGCAACGCTCTTTGCTCAGAGATCAGGAAGGCCACCTGGGAAAAAACTCCAGGATATGGAATTATAGCAACCAAAAGTCAAAAATTCATAACAGCTTAATCTACTCCAGGCACAGAAGGATACAAGTTGTCCACACCCTCAAGGCGCTCACAATTGAAGATGGGAAGAAAACACATTAAAAAGAAGTTGAAGGGGAAGGGCACAGAGAGAGAAAGGGGTCTGATGAAGTCCTGCAGTAAGGGTGAGATATGATCTGAGGAGGTATGAATTAGAGTTGAATTTATCTTGCAGAATGATGAGTTTCTGGAGACCGTGAAATCCAAGAGAACAGACAGGCAGACAAGTGGGAAATGTGTCAGGCTATGTACTAAAGTCTAGGGATATAAAAAGAGGCAAAAAACAGTCCATGACCTCAAGGAGTTTACAGTCTAATGGGGGAGACAACATATAAACAAATATATACAAAGCAAGCTACATAAAGGATAAATATGAAAAAATTAAGGGGGAAAGGCACAAGAATTAAGTAAGAATTGATTCCTACAGAAATTGGGAAGTTTAGTTGGGGGTTAAAAGAAGTGAAGGAGGTCAGTAAGTGAAGTAGATGAGGGAGAACAGTCTAGGCAATGGGGGACAGAGAAAAGGAACTGCTGAGAAGATATATTTAAGGTATGGAGACATAATTTCTTTTTTTGGACATATCTACTGTGTAGATTCCTTTTGCGTCAGCTGACTGCTTATTAAGCAGTTTTTGTTTTCCCTTGTTTAAATCTGAGGGGGTGGATTTAGGGCACTGGGAGGAAAGCTAGAGGAAAAGAGGTGGTTAGCAATAGTGATGACCAAAAATAAAAGCCAATCTTTTTTTTAATGGAAAGCAGAAAACAGAAGAACATACAGAATGAGCAAAACAGTTTTGAAAGTAACATGGAATTTATTGTATATTATTAAAAAATAAAAATGAAATATAAATCCATATATTCATATATAATCTTGTTCTTGGTTTTTTAAGATATACAAAGATCAGCAACAGACTGCAAGTTGACTAAAGCTGACTGCAAATCCATAATTTCATATATAATCCTGTTCTTGGTTTTTTAAGATATACAAAGATCAGCAGCAGACTGCAAGTTGATTAAAGCTGACTGCAACTAACCTAGCGCAGATTCTAGACCCATGAATTAATTGCCTGAGAGTGACTAGACAATGATCACTCTCAACTTCCCATTACTTTGTAAAAGTCCTAAACTCTGCCCCACCCCCAAATTCTCAAGGTTTCTTTAGGGAACTTCAGTTACTATGCAAAACAATTTATCTAGAGAAACAGTGGAATGTCCAAACACCCTCCCCTCCCACCTGCTCCAGGCTCCCTAGCACTTGCTATGCGGTAGCCCAGCTGCAACTTCCTAGCCCTTACTAAAGGTCATAATTTTTGCTGTATTGGCTGTCTTCTCCTTAATTTAGGATGACAGTTCAGTATCTTAAAACTGAACTAATTTTTAAGAATGAAAAAGCAATTTGTTTTTCCAAATATAGCGATCTACTTGTTAGATATCACCAAGTATATATGCTAAGTTTTTCTTGGAGTAACCTGCAAGAGTTTTCATTTTATTAAAATAGTTATCAAGAACTCAGAATCATTCCTAAACCAAGGTAAGACATCACAGTAGAACTTAGTGGGGAAAGAATCTTAAGACTAATAAAAATACTCCTGACAAGAGCTTTGATTTTATGATTACAGATACTGTATCTCAGGGCAAAGCTGCTGATCTGTATCAGAGAAGAGAGCTTCCACAATGATAAAAATCACAAGTTCAGAAATAAACAAAAGATTATTTATTAATGACTGTAACTAAAATTGTTTTATTCACACATGACTAAAAGTTTTACTATTTTAAAAATATAGAACATGAAGGATAATTATTGTATCTTAAAACAGATTTTTTCCAAGGGACAGAACCTAAAGGTCTAACTTCCTTATTTTAGAAATGAAGGGGGAAAACTCATGGGGTTTGATTTCATTCAATAAACTTTTATTGACTGCCTACATGATACCATAAACACAGAAGGTTATAATCTAGTAGGAGAAACAATGTATTATGTGGCAGGAGCAATATCCAAATCCCTTCCTTCCTGCAAGTTACAATAGATTTTCTCTAATAGGTATCTGAAACGTCAATTAGTCAACATTTATTAAGTGCCCAGTAAGAGCCAGGAACAGTAATAAGCACTGGGGACATAAAAATGAAACAAAAGATAGTCCCTGCCCTCAAGAAGTTCACAATCTAACGCACGAGACAACATGTAATCAAATATATACAAAGCAAGTTATCCACAGGATAAATGAGAAATAATTAAAACTGAGAAGGCAATAGAATAAAGAGAGGTTAGAAAAGACTTCCTGTAAAAGACAGAATTGTAGCTGAGACGAAAAGGAAGCCAGGCAGGTCAATAGGTGAGGTTGAAAAAGAAGAGCATTACAGACTTGGGGGTCACCCAAAGAAACCTGACACATACAGATCCACTAGCAGGCTGGCCAATCAGCACACTATTGCAACAGTTCAAGGATAAAATGATAAGGGCCTATGATAGGCCCTATGACAGTGTACAGGGTCTGGACACTATCAGAAAACAGAAGAGGGAATGCATTCCATATGTTGCAAAGGTGAAATTGACAGGCAGGCCTTGGCAACAGATTGGATATGGGGAGGGTAAGAGATAGTGAAGAGCTGAGGATGATTCTGAGGTTGCAAGACTAGGAGGATCATGTTGTCCTTAGCAATAATGGGGAAAGTAGGGAGCAGAATGGGTTTGAGGAAAGGTTAAATGAGCTATGTTTTGGACGTACTGAGTGTAAGATATCTACTGGATCCCCACTCCAAGATGTCTAAAAGGCAGTTGGAATTATGAGACTGGAAGTCAAGGCAGAGAGGTTAGGGCAGGATACAAAGATTTGAGAATACACACACGGTAATTAAAGCCATAGGAGCTGATGAGATCACCAAGCAAAGTGGTACAGACGGAGAAGAGAAGAGGGTCCAGAACAGAATCCTGAGAGACATCTATAGTTAGAGAGCATGATGCAGATTAGGATCCCACAAAGGAGACTAAGGGGCAATCGGAAAGGTAGGAGGAAAATGAGGAAAGAGTGGTGTCCTGAAAACCTAGAGAAAAAGGATAGAAAGAAAGAGAGGGTAATCAACAGTGTCAAAACCTAGAGAAAAAGGATAGAAAGAAAGAGAGGGTAATCAACAGTGTCAGAGAAGTTGAAGAGACTGAGGACTGAGAAAAGGCCATTTGGATTTTTGCAACTAAGAGATCTTTGGACAGAGCCATTTCAGTGGAATGATAAGGCCAGAAACCAGATTGTAAAGAGTTTAGAAGAGAATAAGAGGAAACAAAGGGGTGGCATCCTTTATAGACAGGCTTTTCAAGGAGGTTAGTTCCAAGTGGCAGAACAGATAGAGAACAACATACATAATTATAAAAAAAAAAAAAACCTAACCTATAGCAAGGATGAAAGGATCAAGTGAGAGTTTTTAGAGGATGGAAAAGACATGGGCATATTTGTAGGTAATAGGGAAGGAGCCAGTAATTAGGGAGATAATAAAGATTAGTGAGAAAGTGGGGCATCTGAGCATGTGTTCTGTCCTCCATTGCTGAAGAAGACCATGCCATCAGAGAAATGATGACATGACTTGCACTTGACTTTGTTTTGAGTGAGGGAGGGCTGTTCAGGTCACCACCCTTACTTCTCCTCCAGAGTCATCTGAATCCAGTGACCAGATATGCAGGAGGTTGACTGGAGATGACTGGATGAAGCAATTGGGGTTAAGTGACTTACTCAAGGTCACACAGCTAGTGAGTGTCAAGTGTCTGAAGTGAGATTTGAACTCAGGTCCTCCTGACTCCTGCACTGGTGCTCTATCCACTGTACCACCTAGCTGCCCAGCATCTGAGCGATGTGAAATGTGGAAGAAAGATGCTGAGAGAGCTCATAGTGAATGGCCACAATTGTTTCTGTAAAAGATGAGATAAGGTTCTCAATAGAGAGGATATGGGGAGGAGGAGTCACAGAAGGTTTGAAAAGGAATGAAAACATTTGGAAGAGCCACAGGGGTAAGTAGAATAGTGAGTTGTTAAGGGAGACAAGTACAGTAGAATTGCCTAGCAGCAATAAGAGCCCAGTTGTGGTGTATACAACATGAATTGGCAGTGGACACAATCAATGGTTGTATAATTTTCTCCTTCAGCAGCACATGTGTAGGAGCTAAGGCAGTAAAACTACTCTCAAGATCTGGTGGGCTCAAGGATTTTGACATCCTTTCCTTGTCAATGAAGAACAAAATGGCCAGACCCCTTCTGACTACACAGTGGGAAACACAAGCAAAATAACTTCACTGAGCTGAATCAATTTGTGATGTCCTCAATGTATAGCCTTGGAAAATATCCCTCTCCTGCTAAAGCTAAATAAATCTCTTCTGTTAACTGCATAACCTAATGATGACCTAAATGACCTAAATGTCCTAAGGATCTAAAAATGTCCCACTTTGCTCCAATATCAAATATAAACTACCAGTGATCAGCCTAAATGTAGGCCCATGCAGAATTTGTATATTGTTCATGTAGACTATAAGATAACAAGAAACCACTGCAAACAATAAGCAGTATCACATCACAGGAGAAAGAATATTATGAGTTGAATTAGTTCCACACAAATCATTCTTCATTTTTCTAGAAAATATGTTCAATGTTTGAACTACAAACTTATACCACCATTTACCCTATCCCCATTGCTGGCAATTTCTTCTATAGAAATATGACATTAGGTGAAACATTAAACAGGGCAATTAAATCTACATGAATAATATTATTAATGTGCTATCAGTCAAATGGTATTAGCCTGAGGTTCATCAGGAACATTTGGTTATGAGACATTAAAACATAACTGTAAAAAATTGTAGTGAAAACAACCCTAAGTGGGGCATGATTATATATTAATTTTAGAATGGCTTAATGTTTCTTTACTTTTTTATGAGTGCACCTCCATTTAATGTCACAAATTGTTTACATGAAAACATTAGGCAAAATATTTTAGAGGCCTCAAGATAACAAACAGATTTAAAGCTACAAAGGACCTAATAGCTCTCAATTAACCCTCTCAAGCTTTAGAATTAAGGAAATGAGGACCAGAAATGTTAAGTGATTTGATCAAGTTACAAAGCTAAATGGCAAGTAAGTGGCAGATTCAAGTTTGAGCCAAGATTCTCTGATTTCAAATCTAGGATTCTTTCCACTGTACTACATAAATGAGAACACTTAGATAAAAGAACTAGCTGTGATCAAAGACCATCCAATTTTTGCCCCAGGGAACCAGCTGGTTGAATTATAATAGCTTGTTTACCTTAATGAAGTTACTACAAAATGATACTGCTCCCAAACAATTTCATACTTCATAACTCAAATAATTCTTGAAACCCTCTTCCAGTAAGTGGTGGTGCTTCCCACCAAGACAGTCAGTTGAAAATCATTTAGTCAGTTTTAAGTAACTTTGGTTTTCTTCTACCCAAGAAAGGAGTATTTACGTAAATTTCATGATGGCATGTTTGCCTGAGTTTTGGATAGTGGACAATGCTCTCATGCCTTCCCAGTCACTAATAGAGTGACATAGGGCTGTGTGCCTGCTCCCATGCTTTTTAGCATGATGTTTTCAACCATGTGGTCAAATGTTTTCAATGAGTATGAACACGGCATCAAGGATGGTAAGTTCTTCAATTCAAAAAGGCTACAAGTCAAGACCAAAGTGGAGGGAGAGTTGATGCATGATTTTCTGTTTGCAGATGATTATGTACTCCATGCAGCCTCTGAGGCTGAGGTGCAACAAAGTATGGATCAATTCTCTGCTGCCTGTGCTAATTCTGGCCTAATAATTAACACCAAGAAAACACAGGTGCTCTATCAGCCACCACCGTACCATCCATATGTGGAACCATAGATTACAACAAATGGAGAAGTTTTGAATGCTGTGGATAAGTTCACTTACCTTGGCAGTGTACTTTCCAGGGATATACACATTGACAATGAGGGTGATGCATGCATTTCCAGACCTAGCTCAGTGTTTGGGAGAGAAGAGGTATTAGAGTTGTTGTGTTGACCTCATTGTTGTATGCCTATGAAACATGGATAGTCTACCAGTGCCAAGCCAGGAAATTGAATCACTTCCATTTGAACTGTCTCAGGAAGATTCTGAGGATCACTGGGCAGGATAAGGTACCAGACACTGAAGTCCTTGCTTGGGCTGAACTGCCAAGCATTCAACCTATGCTTCAGAGAGCACAACTCCTATGGGCTGGCCACACTGTTAGAATGCAAAATATATGTTTGCCAAAAATATTATTTTATGGAGAATTCACATGGGTAGGCAATCACATGGTGGTCAGAAGAAGTGACACAAGTACACTCCCAAGGTCTCTCTCAAGAACTTTCAATTTGACTGTGCAACATGGGAGACACTGGCACAGGAATGCTCAGCATGGCGTGCCCACATTAGAAAGGGTGCTGTGCTCTATGAGCAAAGCAGCACTGAGATAGCACAAAGTAAACGTAGGATGCGCAAATTTGGAGTATCCACCCCAAAAATTAATATAGACTCTCTGTGCCCAATCTTTGGTAGAGTATTCCGAGCTCATATTGGTCTGATCAGGTGGACACACTGAAACTTTACTTTATCATGGTGATGTCATTTTGGTCCTCTTAAAAATAAAGAACAACAACCAACCAATCACAATAAGAATAGATGGTACAAGACATCCCCCCAAAAATGTGTGGCACACTTTCCCTAGATAAAGTCCTAGGGAAAGTAGAATCAAGTTCAGAGAGTGTTATGTGGCAAAAGGCTAACTCAGCTCCTGAGTACTGGAAGCTGTCTTCTCCTATCTAAGTAGGTGGTCATGCCTGGGATACTCTCAAGTGAAGTAGAAACCAGATTAAAATATAATTGGGGAAATATTTAACAAAATAAAAATAAAATAAAACATAATGTTTATACATGGTTTTCTAAGTCATTATGTGCCCATAAGGATTTTCATAATACAGCTTCTTTTTAAAGAGTTAGACTGATAAAGAAGAGGAGAAGTATAGGATGATAGCTAGAATCTGGTAAGGATTTTGTTTTTTTTTTTCAAAACAGAGAAGACTTGGTAATGTTTGTAGACTGTAGGAAAGGAACCAGTACACAGAAAGTTACTGAAGATTAGAAAATGACAGATGACTGTGAGGGTGCTAAGTTGGAGATTATGAAGCTTGGGAACAAAGAGAAGCAGAAAAAAATGGAAAAAAATGTGTCTGGACTTGCAAGAGAGCTCAGCTATACATCCTAACCTCCACCACCTCCCACTGCAATAGAGATCCAAACTCCAAAAGGCAGAAATTTGCCCATGCTGTGTGTGTGTGTGTGTGTGTGTGTGTGTGTGTGTGCGTGTGTTGGAGCTTGCGGGGAGGAGAGGGAGGATGATGGACGGATGCCATTCCACAGTACTCTACTAAGACTGAGGAAAAGAGCCCAGAATCCAGGAAAGGCTAATTTGGTCCTCCCAAAAATCACTTGGGATTTAGACCTAGGCTGGTGAACTATGAATTGCTCAGCATGACAGGAGGTTGAGGAGCTTTTAAGCTCCATCACTGAAGACAGACTAAAAGTGAGAAATCAGGGAAAATATGCAAACACAAAAAAGACTGAAATTATCGAATATCTTAGGAGGATTAAACTCAAAGATCTTGAGCATAACCAGAAAAACCAACAGGGAAGACATCAACATCAGAAAGAAAGATGGTCTTCAAATCTAGTAAATGAGTTCAGGCACCTACAAATAAATACTGCAAAACACAGGAAAATAATTCAACACCTGAAGATGGAAAAGATCCTGTAGATTCTGGGGAGAACACGGTACCACACCACATTGTTCCTGTGTAGTTTAAAATAGGAATGAGAATCGTGAGCACAGAATTTATGTCCTGCACTGAAGGATTAACTGGCAGGATAGCAAACTTGAATACCAAGTAGCAAGTCTTACCAGAGAAATAAAAGATGGCAAACGATAGGGAATATAAATGCATAAAAGTTAAAGATAATCTTGAAGAGAATTAAAAATCAATAATGTTAAAAGAAAACATATTCTCCATATAAGCAAAATATACTGAACTTGAAGATAAGATACTCATATACAACTTATATATTACAGGTCTCCCAGAAGAATACAAGTCAAAAAATCTGAATGTCATAATACTAGAAAAATAAAAATACCCAGAACTTCTGAACTCAGAAAATAAAGCCTCAATAGCAAGAATTTATTAGCAATTCGATAGCAAGAAAAAAATCCCAGGCCGCAAATTCCAAGACACACAGTAGTTACACTTAACGATACCACTAGAATAACGACTGTAAAGCACTTACCACAGTACCTGGCATATAGTAAGCATATATAAACATTAGCTTTCATTATTAGTAGCAAAACCAAAAAATTTTACAAATGACCAGGAGAAAGACCTTCAAACAAAAATTAACTGAAATTCAAATAACCTAAGAGATTATTCTATACCCACCAGAAATACAGAAGGAAATAGAATAATGTGTTCAAAAGAGCAATAGAGCTCAAGATGAAGCCCAGGGTGACCAAACCTGAAAATCTGAGTTTAACCATAAATGAAAAAAAGATATGTGTTCAAAAATAAAGAGACATTAAAAACATTCTTGGAAAGAAAACCAGACCTAAAGAGATCATTTGCTTCTCATACACCCCAGACAACAGAAATCTAGGAGAGGTAAATAAATACAGCAGCCAAGGACAACAACAGCTACAAAGTGACAGCGAAGAGATCAATAAGAAACTTCTTTCTAAATCTATACAAAGAGACAGAAGTGAAGGCAGAATTAGATAGACAAAATGGTAGAGAAGCAGGCTAGAGCATTATGGACTAAACCTGTAGGTACCCTGCCAACAGGTGAATCAGTGTTCTCTGTGTTTAAATTACATGGAAGCATGTGGAAGAGGAGAATATGTGATGTGCCTTGATCAAGTTGAAGGCTACCAATGAGGGGAAAGTGATTTCTGTGATCTATCAGGAAGAGATAAACTTATGGTGGTTGATGAGAAGGTGGGAGATTTAAAAGCGAAGGACAAAGAGGAAGGCTTCGTTTTGGTGGTATGAGCAGGTGCCACTGAAGAATACTGTTATGGGTGAAGACAAATGTTCTGTGAACGGAGATGGGGCCCTTGCACTGGATACTGGTGCTTGGAGAAACCATTCATCCTGATTCAGGAGGACAGAGTGGGATAGTCAGAGTTCCTCTGGGGCAACCTGAGTCTGGGGGAGTGAGAGGGCATGGACCCAGGGAAAATATTTTGAGGTAAATATGGAAGAAATATGACTAGGGAGAGAATAAAAATCATTGTTTAAATGCATCATTAAAAGTGTGAGTGTGTGTGGGGAAGGGTGTAGTCTGGCCATGGAGCAGAGTCTTCGTTATTATCATCTGCAGGAATGTGTCTTCTTTGGGAGTCAGGCAAAGAGGGAAAGAGGGCCAGGAGGCAGAGAGGAAACTACAAAACAGTGCCAAAACTGCTTAAAAGAGAGAGCCCAGAATGAGTACCTCCAAAGTACTGATGCTATGAAAAGTATGGAGACCAGAGAGGAAGCAGTTAAGTATAGGAGGCATGAACTAGAGAATGGGGGTCTAGAGTAGACAGAAAAGGAAGAAAAACAGTGAAGAGAGTGAAGGATGAGAAATCCTCTCTGGAAAACATGTAATTTTTAAAAACTAATAAAAAAAGATAGGTTTGAGAGGAAGGAAGTATACTACTTAAATGACTGAGAGGAAAAGGAGAGGAAGAATTAAATAGCCAAATAAAAGCAAGTAAGAAAAAAATAATAAGCAAAATTCCAAAAGGAGTAACAAATGACAGGGGAAGACAAAGGGATAAGAGGAAGAGAGCTGGCTAGAACTGGGCTTAGAAAAAAAGTTGAAACTAAAGAAATTGAAGAGATATATATAATTCTGTATAGTTGAAGAAGGGGGGGGGAAATCTCTACTTAAAAAAAGAAACAATATCAGAGACAAATGAAGGACAATATAAAACTAATTTTCGTAACTTTAAAAAAAAAGCATGTTAAACAATCCAATAAAATAAAAAAGAGTGACATATTGGATAAGAAAACAAAAATTCATAATTTGTTGCTTACAAGAAATACATTTAAAGAGCAAAGAGATACAAACAATAAAACTGAGAGGTTTTCTCATCTTGCTTTCAGCTTACAGTCTTCAGGTTACTCATCCTCCTAATCCTCCCTATCCCTATTATTCCACTGGTTGCCAACTTAAAACCTTAGGATCCCTATGATAACTTGATGTATCAGTCACTATCTCAAGTCTATCAGGTATCTAGCCCAGCTGCTTCTGCAATTTCAGGTCTCAGAGGCAACTATCTGGTGCAGCTGGACCTAAAGTCAGAAGACGTGAATTCAAATTTGGTCTTAGATACATACTAGCTGTGTGATCCTAAGGAAGTCACTTAACCTCTGTTTGCTTCAGTTTAATCATCATAATAGCACCTACCTCCAAAAGTTCTAAGAATCAACATTTGTTGTGAGATAGTATCGGTAAAGTACTTAGCACAGTGCCTAGCACACAGTAAGTATAAGTGTTAGCTATTATTATTTAAAATAATATTAAATTCATGATGGGTTTTCTAAGTTAAAATTTTAACTTCCATTTATAATATGGTCACTAAGGAACTAATTGTACCCTGAAACTCTATTTTACTTTAAATTTTGTTTAAATGAATTAAAAGGATTAAGTGAGCTATGTTTGTACTTTACATCACATATCATCTTTCAATCTTCAAAGCTACATGCATACTAAAAAACATAAAACCTTAAACTGATTTAAATGTTATATGAATTTTTACAGTTGCCGGTAATCATTTGTAAGTGAAAGGTTTTCATTAAAACCTATTTTAAAATATAAAACACTGTTACAAATATCATCTGAAAGAATAAAAAGTTTTATTCCTGACTTTATAAATATTTAGTAAAATCAACATCTATATATCATGTTTCTAATATAGTAAGTCTGTATCCACATACACTGCTTTATTAGTTATATGAACTTATCAAATCTACACAGAACTGTTTAATTATCTCAAAAGCATGATTCTAAGGGTACAAACAAAATGGAATTAAAGTGAGCCAGCTGGTACTATGCAAAAGTCACTATTATTTTTCTCTTTAGTGTCATTATACCGCAATGTCATTTGAGATAGTCAATGACTAAAATAACACAAAAGCTTGTGGGATACCAGAAACCCTTTTGTTAGTGCTTAATAAGTACAATGGGAGGGCAGCTGACAGTAGAAGCAGGTGGGTATGGTACTAATAACAGCAGGCAATGAATGTAGATTTGAACACTGATATCATAGCATTCATAGACACCAGGAGGTGAGAATATTTTTTTAAAGTCTTAGAACAGTTCTCAAAGGTAGAAAAAAGTTGTTAGACAAAATTTTTATAACTCTTAATACCCTAGAAATAACAGAAAACTGTCATTTAGATTCACAATATTTTAAAATCATATTGTACTTACAGACATTTATAAACATCAAAATGTTTTGAAATATCCTGTTGTGATTCCAGTGAAATAAAACAAAATGTTTACTATTCCATTCCTATTGTTATTAATAAAAAAAGCAGAAACAGTAAAAGAGATAAACAAAGGTCACAATGTAGTGAAGGTACAGAATTGCAGAGCTAAAAAGTCAGAAAACAATGAGCCCAAATTCCTCATTTTAGAGATGAAAAAACTGATCCAAAGAAAAGTTGGTGAAATGCAAAGAATTTAATTTGAGTTGGAGGACCTGGGGTTCTAATCTTGGTTGACTATATGAGGTCATGGGCAAGTCCCACTTAATTTCATCATTTCTTACTTAATTTCCACATCTTTAAAATGAGAGAGTTGAATTAGATGACCTTGAAACTCTAATCTAATCCCTTCCAGCTCTAATTTAAAATTCTAAGTAATTTGAAGTAACAACTAGTTAGTTACAGAACTGAGATCAAAACAAAGATTCAGCCAACTCAGTTACTTAAATAATCTCTGACACTTTACAAAGAGGACATAAAAGATGATTTTCACAGGATCAGAAATTTTTCACTTTGTTCTTCCATGTTTCCATTTTACCCTAATCTATTTCTACTTTGGACTAATTGTTACAACAGAAAACTCAGAAGAGGAAAAAGGTCTATGAAAAAAGATCCTCTCTGCCAATATCAACCTCATTTTTCTTCACATTGCCTTTTCTCCACTGACTCAAATCCCTTAATCCAAGTGCTTCTAGATATTCTTAACGTGAACATCACCACTGATAAGCACTCAATATGAAGGGATGATAGAAAACTAGGGAAATACCATGGCATACAGGAATATGGATACTTTACAAAGAAATGAATGGCTATTTGATGACACTGACATTTCTGTGCAATTATTTTACATTTATGATATATCACTTTGTTTTGCAACTCATGGGTAATGTTTCTCTAAGTATCATTTTTAGTCCATCCCAATGAATAGAGAAAACTGGAGAGATTATACTACTTGGATGACTAGACTCAAAGAGTAGTTATTAATAACTTAATGTCAACATGGCACAGGTCTCCATGCTGCTTTGCCCTATGCTTGCCCTGCACTTTTTAGCATTTTTGTCAATGACTTAGGAAAAGATATTTGGTTGCTCATCAAATTTACAAATGAAACTAAACATGGGAAGATGGTTAACACACTGAATGATAGGATCCAAAAAGAATCTTGGCAGGTTAGAGCATTGGCCTGAAGTCAATAAAAGGAAACTAAATAAGGAGAAATATAAGTTCTTACAGTTGGGTACAAGAATATTCAACATCACAATACAAAATGGGGAAAGTATGGTTAGGGAGTGGTTGTTTTGAAAAAGATCTGAAAAATATGGGAAAGCCACAAAAGCAAATGTAATCTTGAACTGCATTAAGAGATCCAAGTTCTCAATTAAGAGAGGAATATGAAGACTATAATCTGACCTCATCAGATTTCATGGATAGTATTACATCTTATTAGGGTACTATGTCTCACTGGTTATGAGAACCACAAGTAAAATAAGGGCACCAATAAGATGGAGCGTGCCTAAGAGAAAAAAAGAGCCTTGACCCCTATGTCATATGAGAATCATTAACTGAAGGAATTGGGAATGTTTATCCTGGAGAAAAGAAGATTCAGGGGAAATATGCTATCAGTCTTCAAATATTTAATGGAGTGTCATGTGGAACAAGGAACTCGCTCTGTTTGACCCCAAAGGACAGAACCAGGAGAAATTTATAGGAGTTGCAAAGAAGTCAGTTTAGGCTTAGTGTCAGGAAAAATGTGTAACAGTTCAAACTGTCCAAAAGTGGAATGGGCTACTTTGAGAAAATGAGTATATGGGTTGGAGTAGATGTCTACTGAGGTTCCTTTTAATTCTCAAATTCTATTATTTTGTAATTAATGCTACGGAAAACAAACACCAAGGCCAGGAGGGGAAGGCTGACAAACAAAACAACTAAATAATTGTTGGTAATTAAGGTTATATGCTAAGTGCTGTGAAAGCAAGAGGGAAAGTTATGGGCCAGGTACATGTATGACAAGTCGGAAAGTGGTCATCATATCCATGCTCCTAAAATCTCTAAATGGTACTTTCTGAGGTATTATTATTGCTAACCGAAATTCCCTACATAAAGCAAAGTGCATGATATATTTCCTTGTTACACGGATAAAAGTGGGTAAGGGATAAACAAAAAAGCAGTCTACATTGATGATACTCAAGATACTGACATCACCCCATAAGCCCTTCATTTTCAAAGTACATTTGGAGAACTGCAGAATAACAAAATCCCTCCTTCAACTTTTATTTATGTTTTATGAGTTCATCAAAAGAAGCCACAACTAATTTCACTCTGTAAAGAGGAAGTTGGTTTCACTGAGTTTATATGTATCAAGCTTATTCTAGTACATTCCCTCTGTTGAATAGCTCCAATTTTACATCTGGTTTGTATATTGTTGTCTGCATGTTTTCTTATCCAGTTGGACTCTTGATCTGACAGAAACTGCTGAGGAAATTGTAAATCAGCCTGGCAAACACTAGGCTTAGACCAAGACCTAACACCACACTCTACAGTACATTCTAGTAAGGGCAGATGACCTTATTAAATAAGAAGAGAAACTGATCATGTACATCTCACAGCCATGAGGAAGGGAAGTATTATTAACCAAACGAGATAGAGGCAATTACACAAGAAACAATAGATAACTCTGATTTCCTGAAACTGAAAAGCTTCTTCATAAACAATATTAATGTACTGGGTTAATAAGGAAAGTGGTTGAATAGGGAAAAAATCTTTCTTTCATATGTACCTGTTTATGTTTATATGAATGCCTACACACATATGTTCATACATATGATTTTATATATGTGTGTGTATGAGACTATTAAGCCATTCCTCAAGAGATGAATGTTCAAAGGATATAAAAAAACAGATAATCAAAAAGAGCTTCAAAGTATTCACAGCCACACGAAAAAATGCCCCAAATAACAGAGAAATAAAAGTCAAAACAACTCTGCAATTCAACTGACACCCTGAAAATTGACAAAAATGATAAAAAAAAAAAAAAGGCAATAGTCAACGGTGGAGGGGATATGGGAAGATAACCATACTAATTCATTGTTGGTGGAGCTGTAAAATGGTACAACCATTTTATTTTGTAATTATGCAAATGACTAAAATGTCTATACTCTTTGAACCTAAGACTATAACACTAGGCTTATACTTCAAGGAAGTCAGTGAAAAGAAAAAATTGCCCAAATACTTTAAAATATTTATAAGCAGCACTTTTTAATGACAGATAAGAACTGGAAACAAAGTAGATACCTATAAACTGGGGAATGGCTAATCAAATCGAAGTATATGGATGCAATGGAATATGATATGATGTGTGTGATGAATACAGAGAAGCATCTATACAAACTGATGCAAACTGAAGTTAGCAGAGAAAAGAAAACAATATACACAGTGACTACAACAATATAAACAGAAGACCACACCAAAAAAATTAAAAATTAATGTAACAAAATTATAAAGATTAAGTGGGACTCAAATGAAGAGATATGACAAGACAATTCCAACCTACCCCTTAGAGGAAGTGGGAGGTCAACATTGTCACACGTTTTCAGTCTTTCTCAATATACTGATCACTGCAGACTCTTTCTCTTCCCCTCAAAAAAATATATTATTTGTCAAATGGTATGGTTCTCAGAGAGAGGCAAGGATATACTGAATACCATGATAATGTAAGAAATGGAAAATACCAATAAAAAACTGAAAAGAAAAAATCCAACTACATCCTGCTCTTCATATTTTTATGTAGATAGTCTGCCCTTGCCTATAGACTACAAATTGCCATGGAAAAAAGACTTTTTTTTTCTCTCAGTGGTGCCAATTTAAACAGGAACAGATGTCAGGCTACTGATTTAGAAAACCATATATTTATATTATCTATATTGTATTATATTTTTATTTATTTTGTTAAACATTTTCCAATCACTGTATATGATTGGCAGTGACTTTTTTACAACTCTGTCCTACACAACCTAATATTTTGTAACATATACTGTAGGCATTCAATAAACACTGGTGATTTTTTTTTGTTTCAATCAAATTAATTTAAACCTTTATATATTGTGTCCAATTGGCAAGTATTATGAAAGACATTGTTTTGAGGATTTTTCACAATATGGTTCCCTTATCATGTGATTATCGTAAGATAGTAGTATATGTATACATACTAGTATATGTATACACACACACTTATTCTTCTAACCTCCATTAGCAGGTTCGTTCTCCATCAGGCACCTGCTTTGTCACCCCTCCAGGTTTTAAAGGTAGCCCTTATGGGTTGAGGGATAATTTCTCATGTGACAGCTCACCAGGCCCTCACCAATGTATGTCCCCCAATGATTATCAATTGATATCAGTCAGCCACATAATTAACTTTTAGAAAGAGGAAATTCCCTAGGTAATATAATAAGAACAGTAGATAGAAAACTTTTCCTCAAAGGTCTATGATGCATTCTTTCACCAGTACATACAGAGTCAAGGGGCAAATGGGTTTAAATTTGAAGACGTGACAAAGGGATAACTCGAGTCCTATAAGTCCTCAAGATGGTAGGTATGGAATAGCTTCTGGTTTCCTTGCACATTTTGAAGGTGTCTTTCTTCAAAGTATCTAGCTTATCCTTAATCTCTTATTGCAAGCCATCACAATCAGTTACACTGTTCCCAGGACACTGTTAGGATACCAATGAGAAGCTCCAAATCCTTAAACTCTCCAAAGTCCACAAAGTTCCCCTCTGGTTGGGGGAGAGGATAGACAAGACTAAGACACTCTCAATCCAAAGAATTCCTTTTGAGGAGCTTGCTGTAAAGCTTCTGCAACCAAGTTACTGGACTTAACCAAGTTTGAATGTATAATTACAAACTGGTTTTCTGGCTTTATAAAGGGCAAGTCTTCTAAACAAAACCCAAATATACTCCCAGCTGCACTTAGTTAAAATGTCTTTAATTGATAATTCAATAGAGGCCTTCTCCCTTGGTCACAATTTGTTTGACTCAATGGGAAGTGTTCTCACCTGACAAAGGCAATCTGTCAGTTACTTTAAAGAGCTATGAGGGAGTGGAGTGATTTATTAGTCAAATCAATTGATCCCCACCTTTATACCAGCAAGAAAATAAGAGTAAATGCTCTCAGTACCAATCTTTAATTCCTTCCCCCACTAGTTTATTTTTATTTTCTACCTCCATTCATCCAATAAATGATTTGCACTAAAAGTGTAGCTTTACCTGAAGATCTAACTAATAAATTTCAAGAAATTATTTAGTATCCATTCTCTATTCATTCTTAAAATGTATGGTCAATTTACTTTAAAAGAACAAGTATTAATAAATTAGAAGTTGGATTTTACTTCTAACACATAACAAATCCTATTTAAAGAGCATGGAAATAAATTTTAGAAAATGGCTTAGGAAACTAAGCTAAACAACTGGGGTATTACATTTTACAAATCATTCAATAAGTAGATAGTGTTTACTATAGACCAGACACTGCACTAAATATCAAGAAAAAGTTGAGTCCTTGTCCTCAAAAAGCTTATATATGCTAATAAGGAAGCAACATGTATATAAGTAAGTATATATAAGCTAAATGTAGAAAATATGCTAAATACTATACATATTTATTTATATTGTTTCTATATCTAAGTATATCTATATCTATCTATATAACATATATATGCTAAATATAGAAAATTAGAAAGGGAGGTGCTAGTAACTGTGGGAAAGGCCTCTTAAAGGAAGCAGAGGTTAATTGAATCTTGAAGGATTTTAAGGGATCTTGGAGGATTAGAATCTTGAAGTATTCTATGAGTAAAAGTGAGCAGAGTACATTTTAGGAATTTGAGACAGCCAGTGAAAGTAGGACAGTATAGCTGGTCCAATGAGTGTATGGAGGGTAGTAACATGAACAAAGAAGGCTAGGAAGGCATCAGATTGTAAAATGCTCCATTCTTTTAAAAATTACAATTTTATTGCAACTTTTTGTTTTCGCAAGCTTACTTCATGCACTTCACCTTATTGAGTTTCAAAGATACTGTATTTTTTTAACAAATTGAAAGTTTGTGGCAGCTCTTCATCAAGTCTTCAAGACTATCTGTACCATTTTTCTAACAACCTATGCTCACATCCTCACTCTGTGTCACGCTTTGGTAATTCTCACAATATTTCAACTTTTTTCATCATATTACATATAATGGTGATCTGTGATCAGTGGTCTTTCATGTTACAATTGTAATTGTTTTGGGGCACCACAAACTGCACCCACATAAAACAGCAAACTTAATTGATAAATACTGTGTGTTCTAAGTGCTTCACTGACTAGCCATTCCCCAGTCAATATTCCTCTCTTATACAGAAGTGCAGGGGGGGGGGGGGGGGGGGGGGGGTATGGACATCTTCTCATATTTTTTCTTTGAGACTATGCTTCTTCTTTGTAATTTTGTAGCATACACTTCTGATTACTTTGTGGTCACTGTCAATAGATTTACATTGTTGTAGTCATTATCAATATTGTTTTCTTTGCTCTGCTTACTTCACTCTTCCAACAGTTCATTTAAATTCTTCCATGCTTCTCTGCACATTCATTATTTCACTGTAATATTCCTTCATATTTATGTACCATAATTTGTTTAACCATTCCCCAATCTATAGGCATCAAGTTTGTTTCCAGTTCTTTACTACTAAAGACAGTGCTGTAATATTGTTGTATAAGGGGACTTTTTTTTCTCAGTGACCTCCTCAGTGGAACCTCCAGGTCAATTGCATAATTCCAAACTGCTTTCCAAAATGGCTGAACTGACTCATAGCTCTACCAACAATGCACTGCTGTGTCTAATTTTCAACAATCACTATTCTCGTTTTTATCTTTGCCAATTTGCTGAGTATAAGGTAAGACCTTAGAATTGTTTTGATTTTCATTTCTCTTAGTGGTTCAGAGCATTCCTTCATATAGTTTCATAGTTTGCAATTATTTCTTTGAAAACTGCTAATATCCTTTGACCACATTTCTTCTGGGAAGAGCAATAAGAGCAATTTAAAGCAAAGTGCTTTAAATGCTAAACAAAGAGTTATATTTGAACCAAGAGGTAACAGAGGGCCATGGGAGCTTGTAAGAAGGAGAGGTGACCAGACAAATCAGTACTTTTATCAAAGCACTTTAGCATCTGTGAGGTGGGTAAACTGGAGTAATGGATTCATATAATGAATAATCCCTTGTTTTAGGCATTTCTATAATCAATAAAGCTACCCCACAATCCAATTTTAAATCTGAGTGGTACACAAAACAAGACAATTTTAATCTGAATAATGGTTTATATTAAAACATCTAGATGCTATAGAGAAGAAGCACTAAACCTAAATGGTAAGAGCAAGTCCCTTCCTTGTTTTGGAAATTGTATTTTAAAGTTCTCACGGTTAAAATATCAGTTTATCGATACTGAAAAGTCTAATGTGGAAACTTTCAGAAGGATTCTATTATATTGATCACCCCATTATCTGAATGAAAAATCATGAAAGAAAACCTGAGCAAGTGGGAGAAAATAGTAATCTGGGTGTGAGGGTGAGAGTAGGAAGGTAGGGAGAGAGACTAGTCAAACACTCAAAGAATTTAAGCATAAGACTATAAAAATTCCTCAGAGAAGCAAAGAAACTAAGCTTGCCTCTCCCTGCCCCAAAAGACACAATATCTCTGGTCACTTAATACACTTTTCATGCCCCTGAAATACTAGGAAGGATTAGGTCCTTGGTCTTTACTTTCACTTCCAAACTTTCTTTCTGATATCATTCAGCAATCATTCCTTTAAGGTTCATGGTTCCATCCATCTGTATGTCACCCTATACAGATCCTGATTATTGTTATCTAAATCACATTCAGCTTAGTCTTCCTCTCTACCCCAATCCTTCCCCCTTACTTAGGGATTTCAATACATACTAAAATACATGCAAACACTATGGACTCTTAGTTAATCAATGTTCTCAAATGCCATGATTTGAACCTTACCTCTAGCTCTGCTCCACTTTTATTTCCTTGGTATCTCACTACCAAATATAACTTTAGCCTACATGATCCAGAACCCCTTTTAAACCAATCTTTTGTACTTCCTTCTACCTCTTCCTCCACCTCTCTTCTCCTAACCCTTCATCCTCATCCCCCTATTGTTCCATTCCTTTCTGCTTTCCCAATCCATGAGGTGTAGTCTGGTCTCCCTTTGCTCCTTTCCTAATCTTGATCCTATTGGTTAATCAAATCAACTTTAACTAGTCCTCTACTCTTAAATCCTACACCTCCTTATCTAAAAACTCTTAACTCATCACAACTCCATCTCCCCATGTACCTTCTCTACTCTTATTCCTAATTCCAAGGAATTCTACTGGAAGAAATCACAAACCACAATTTTGACCTAGTCAGCTAGATCCACTATAAATTTATGCTATCTTATCTCAGCTGGGACCTGTTTCTCTACCTATCAATCTCCCCATAGGGTTTGTTCCAAACCTTTTCTTCCCAAGCTTCCAACAATCCCCACCCCCACCTTCTCCTCAGAGAAAGAACCACAACTCCTACTTTATTAAGAAAATAGAGATCATCCTTCAGGATCAACTTGTTCTGCCAATTCCAAACCTCAAATTCCCATCATACTTGATTGTCTCCTTTGTTTCAGTCAGAATATGTGTCCTTTATCCTTATTCTTAACCAAATTAAACTTTTTACATATGTCCTTGATCTCATCCTTTCTTATCTACTCTGGGAGTTTGTTCTTTTGATCATCCTCCCAAATCCTCCCATTCAAATTTTCAACCTATCCACTGATTTCTTTCCTGCTTCCTAAAACGTTTGGTTCTCCCTCATAGAAGGGAACAGTAAAACATTTATTAATTACTTATTATGTACCAAGTAGCATTCTGAAGGATGAGAATACAATTTAAAAAAAAAAATCAAGTCCTACTCTCAAAAAGCTCACACTTTAACTGGAGGAGAAATGTACACCAGAATCAGAGATAATAAACACTTATTAAACACTTGCTATGTACCAGACATTGAGCTAACCACTGGGGACACACATAAAATAATCCCTGTCCTCAAGGAGCTTACAATCTAATGGAGAAAACAACACATACACAAAAGCTGGAGGATTTCTATGGAGGGGGAAATATACTGAATCAGAAGCATGATGAAGTCCCTACAGTCAGGGTAGGAAATGATCTGAGACGTTCTGAGTTCCAGAGTGGATTTCAACTTGCAGAATGATGCCTTTTACACAACAAGTCCAAAAAAAAGCAGCTGGCTAAGAAATGATGAGCCTAATGACCTGGACACACTTCTTAAATGGTGAAGGATGTAGGAAGAGCTGTCCATGTCCACCCTCTCCAATTAGAGGCCCCAGGGCTAGGGGTGCTTAGAAGGTTTAAGTTTCAGAGTTGTTTTTATCTTGCAAAATGATGAGCTTCAGCAGATCATAAAGTACATGAGAGCAGCCAGGTGGGAATTTGGTTGCAAGATGAATTGCAAGATACAGAGATGTTCAACTGTAGGATGTTCATCAAGGCCCTTAGGGTACTTAAGAGTACATTCTTCTAAGCAATCTAGGCTTGAATTCGAAAAATACTCCTAAAAATACCTCATTTGATCCTCCTATCTTTTCAAGTCATAGTCTAATATCTCTATCTATCTAATATCTCAACTATGTGTATCTACTTCCTCACCTCCCACTCACTTTCCCCATCAATCTTTGTCAGCTAAGTTTCTATCCATCTTTCAAGAACTAGCTGCTCAATTATCAACTGCTCTATGAAGCCTTTCCAATCTCTACTTCCTAACAGTATTTATATTCTACCCCTAATATAGTACTTCACTCAAATGTTTAAGTTTGATTGAAATCTGTCTTATTATATTTGTCAATGTGCCTATTGCCTTCCCCGCTAAATTCTAAGCTCCTTAATGGTAGTGATCATGCCCTGTTCATTTCCATATATTGAACAGATCATTGCAGTACCTGTAGGAAGTTTTCAATAATTGTTTATTAAATTGAAATTAATTTCCCTTTGTCCTCGTGCTACTGGAATTCTGCTATGGGTAGACTTCAGAAAAACCTGTTAAGACTTACATGAACTGATGCTGAGTGAAGCGAGCAGAAACAGGAGAACATTGCACACAGTAACAGCAAAACTGTGCGATTACTAACTTTGATAGATTTAACTCTTCTCAGCAATACAAGGATCTAAGACAACACTAAAAGACTCATTATGGAAAACCCACATCCAGAAAAAGAACCATGGAGTCTAAACACAGATCAAAGCATACTCAAATGCTCTTTTTTTGTTGTTGTTGTTTTTTTTATTTCTCATAGTTCTTCCCATTGGTTTTAATTCTTCTTTACCACCAAGACTAATATGAAAATGTTTAATATGAATGTACATGTAAAGCCTATCATATTGTACACTGTCTTGGAAAGGGTGAAAGGGAAATGTAGAATTCAAAATCTTACGGAAGTCAACGTTGAAAACTAAAAATAAATAATTTTTTTAAAAGAATTCAGCTATGCTTCCTCCTCTAACTTATTTTTAATATTTTTATTAATGACTTTTGTTTTTTCACATCATCATAGCTTCCTACTCTATCTTTTCCCTTCCTCTTTCTAAAGAGCTGAGGGGAAAAAATCAAAGCCAATCAATCAAAAAGTCTCAAAACACAGGCAACACCTGTGGACCTTCCAGGTCCAAGAAGGGGTATATTGGGAGGGTCCTCATATCTCTTTTTTAAACATGTTCTATGTTCATAATTTTACCCCATTCATTCAATTTTTTTTTTAGTAGTTCTATCCATTTACATTTTTGTAGTCAGTGTATATATCATTTTCTTGGCTCTGCTTATTTCATCTGCATTATTTGTGCAGATCTTTCCAGGACCTCTGAATATGTCACATACATCATTTCTTATAGCACAGTAGTATTCCATTACATTCATGTAACACAATTTATTTAGCCATTCCCCATTCAATGGGCAACATTTTGTTTCCAATTCTTTACTATCAAAAAAAAGTGCTGCTATAAATATTTTGGTGTACATGGAGAATTTCTTTCTATCAATGGTTTCCTTGGGATATTAACCCATTAATGGAATCTACAGTTCAAAGAATATAAACATTTTACTCACTTTATGTGCATAATTCCAAATTGTTTTCCAACTTGGAATTGATATGAAAGGTTATATGATTCATAAGTCCACCAACAACATATTAGTGTGTCTAGGGGCAGCTAGGTCGTGCAGTGGATAGAGCACCAATGCAGGAGTCAGGAGGACCTGAGTTCAAATCTCACCTCAGACACCTGACACTCACTAGCTGTGTGACCTTGAGCAAGTCACTTAACCCCAACTGCCTCATCCTGGGTCATCTCTAGCCATCCCGATAAATATCTGGTCACTGGATTCTGGTGACCTGCACAGCCCTCCCTCACTCAAAAAACAAAGTCGAGTGTAAGTCATGTCATTACTTCTCTGACGGTATGGCCTTCTTTGGGAACGAAGGATGCACACACACACCTAGTGTGCCTATTATCCCAAAACCCCTCCAACATTATTTGCCATTTTTCCTAGATATAAAGCCTCTGGATTGTTATGATTTGTATCTTTTATTATTCTTTCATATGGTTGTTAACACTCTGCAATTCTTTTAAGAACTATTTTTTCATATCCTTTGGTCATTAAGGTATTAGATGGTGGCTGTTAGTCATACATTTGTTGACTATGTATGTTGGATATCAAACACTTATCAGAAAAATTTGATTACAAAATTTTTTTTCCCATTTGACCACTTCCCTTTTCTTATCCTAGGCACATTAATTCTGCCTGTGCAGAGGCTTTTCAATTTCATATAATCAAAGTTACCTATTTTATCTTTTCCAAGTGCCTCTATTAACTAAGAATACATTATATGACCTGCATCTCTTCTAATTTTTTATATGCTCTTTAACAATAAGTCATCTATCTATTTAGAACGCAACATGGAATATGGTGTGAGATGTTGGTAAACCTAACTTCTGCCATACTGCTTTTCAGTTTTCCCAGTAATTTTTATCAAACAGGATTTCTTTCCTAGGTAATTTATGCTTACTTTATTGAACACTGGTTTAATGAGTTCCATTGTTTCTGATTCTCCCTTATCTAGTCTGTTCCATTTATCTACATCATTTTTTTAAAAAAAATACAAGATGGTTTTCACAACTGCTGCTTTATGATATAGTTAGAGATCTGGAAGTACTGTTTCCCTTTGTCCTTACCTTCTCTAATTTATATTTAACAAGTCATGACATTTCCAAAAATTCTTCAATTCTACAGTTATACCAATAGTTGATATCCTTAAGACCTTGAACAGCAATAATTTAGTACTAAGAATTTCGAATCTGTAGCAGAGATACAGGGACAAAAATATCCACTCTGTCAATGACTCATATTTTATGTGAAAGGCAGAATCATCACATGAAAGCTGGATAATGTCACCTGAGTAGTAATTTGGATCTGCACTGTGCAGCAATTCAGTGCCATTACTAATGAAGTGTTGGGGCCTAGACATCACAAAGTCCTAAGACCATGCCTAAGTAAACCCGAACCTGCCATGAGAAAATTTTGCTACAGGCACAGAGTTGACACTGTAATTTCTCAGATAAAAGCTATCTTAGGGGTGCCTACCCCAACGACTCTCTCTCCTTTGCCTGCCCAAGGACCATGTTCTGCCAACCCTTGTATCTTGTCCCCTCGACAGAGTTATTTCTGTTGTCATACTAGATAACCATCCCAACAAGCTCCCTCTTTACTGATAAGTACATCAGCAATAAAAAGATAAAAATCCACCAAATGACTTTGGTAACCTTCCACAATTTTAGAAATATTATGAAAACTACACTTTGAATAGACATCCCACTACTTAGCATATACCCCAAGGAGATCAGAGGCAGAAAGAAAGGTTCTATTCAAGCAAAACTTTTTGTGGTGGCTGGAAACAGTGTACTAGAAACAAAGTAGATACCTAACACTATAAGAATGACAAATATGAAGAATGCGACCTTGGGCATATCATTTAAAACTCTTAGGGTTGGACTAGGTGACCTCTAAGGTCCTTACTTCTATATCTGTGATCCTGTAACAGATGAACTTGTGCTGAAGGCAATGACTTTTATCTAATACTATGTTCCACATCTATGGTCCTGCCCCACTTCTGGGGTTAGAATGAGTTAAGGATTCATATTTTCTAACATCATCTGGACTAAGCTAGTTCATCATAATTATATAGTATTTAGGTTACTTTTGTTGGTTTTTTTACTTACATTTTTACAACTGTGTATATTATTTTCCTAGTTATCCTTACTTCACTCTGCATTAGTTGGTGTAATTTTCCCCATGCTTTTTTGAATTCCTCGTATTTGTCATTTCTTATAGTGCAGTAGTTTCTATCTTCTTCTATAACATGACTAATATGGAAATAGACTTTTCAAATTGAAGAATTTACCATCAGTGTGGTAGCTGATCTTTATGTCATCTTCATCCTCATTGAAAGCATTTGACAACATGGCTGAAAACATCAGGCTAAAAAGCACAGGAGCAAGCACGCAGCCCTGTTTCACACCATTGGTGACTGGGAAGTCCATTATCCAGAATCTGAGCAAACATGTCATCATCAAATTGATGTACAATACTGATGAACTCTCCAGGCAACCAAATTTTGACATAATTTTCCATAAGCCCTTACAACTAACATGTCAAAAGCCTTGGTCAGATCTACAAACATTGTGCACAGACCTCTGTTCTGTTCCTGGCATTTCTCCTGGAGTTGTCGGGTAGCAAACACCATACTGACTGTTCTTTGGCCCCTTCTGAAGCCACACTGACTCTCAGGTAGATGACCATCTTCCAGATGAAGGATCAGCCTATTGAGGAAGACTCTAGGAAGAATCTTGCCAGCAGTGACTAAGAGAGAAAACCCAGTGTGAATGTCACAAGATAATCTATTTCCTTTACCTTTATAAAGATGGACAATGGAGGCATCCTTGAACTCCTGGGAGATAACCTCCTCTTGCCATATAACCTGGAAAATTTCAGTCAGTTTTTGTATGAGCAATGGTCCCCCTACCTTTTAAATCTGAGCTGGAATAGAATCAGCACCAGGTGCTCTGCCACATGAAAGGAGCCCAATGACCCTCAAAACCTCTTCTTCAGTTGGAAGTTCAGCAAAGGAGAAATTGACTTCAACCTGAGGGAAACTGTCAATGGCCTCAGCATTGATTGATGATGGTATGTTGAGAACACTATGGAAGTGTTCAGCCCATTTCTCTAGGATCATGTCTTTAACAATAATCAACATAGCTCCATAAGCACTGAGTAGTTGTGATGCACCATAGATTTTTGGTCCATAAACAACTTTCAGGGAATCATAAAAGCACTTTGGATTGTTACTGTCAGCATAAAACTGAATTTCATCTGCCTTCTTACTGAGCCAGGAATCCTGCATCTCTCTAAGCTTTGCTTGTACTTTACTTTTGATGGAATTAAATGCTACCTTCTTAGAGATGATGAAACTATCCTGCTGGTAAATCCTGTGCAGTTCTCATTTTTTATTTAGCAGCTTCTGAATTTCCCCATCATTTTTATCAAACCAGTCTTGGTGTTTGCGAGTGTTCAGACCCAGATGAGAAATGCAGTGCCAAGGCCAAAGTAAAGGCAGTGTTGGTGCATGCTTTTCTGTTTGCAGATGATTGTGCACTCAATGCAGCCTCTGAAGTTGAGATGCAACAAGATCAATTTTCTGCTGCCTGTGCTAATTTTGGCTTAATAATTAACACCAAGAAAACATAGGTGCTCCATCAGTCACCACCACACCGTCCATACGTGAAACCATAGGTTACAATGAATGGAGAAGTTCTGAATGCTGTAGATAAGTTCACTTACCTTGCCAGTGTACTTTCCAGGGATATACACATTGACAATGAGATTGATGCACACACTGCCAGAGCTAGCTAAGTTTTGGGGAGGTTCCAAAGAAAACTATGAGAGAGAAAGGGTATTAGACTGACTACCAAACTGAAGGTCTACAGAGCCAGTGTGCTGACTGATTGTTGTGGGCCTGTGAAACATGGACAGTCCACCAGCGCCAATCCAGGAAACTGAATCACTTCCATTTGAACTGTCTCAGAAAGATTCTGAAGATCACAAGACAGGGTAAGGTATCAGACACTGAAGTCCTTGCTCAAACTAAATGAATGCTCAGGCATTCAAACTATGCTTCAGAGAGCACAACTCTAATGCACTGGCCGTGTTGTTCAAATGCAAAATGTACACTTGCCAAAAAAACCTATTTCATGGAGAACTCACATGGGGCATGCCAGAAGAAGTGATACAAGGACACTCTCAAGGTCTCTCTCAAGAACTTAGGATTTGATTGTGCAACAAGGGAGATAATGGCACAAGAATGCTCAGCATGGCGTGCCCACATCACAAAAGGTGCTGTGCTCCATGAGCAAAGCAGAGTTGAAAGAGCACAAAGGAAATGTAGGAATGAATAAATTTGAAGTATCCATCCTAAATGTTCACACCAACTATCTGTGCCCAATCTGTGGTACAGTATTCTGAGCTCTTATTGGTCTGATCGGCCACAGTTGGACACATTGCAACTTCACTTTATCACAGTGATGTCATTTTGCTCCTCTTCTAGAATGAAGGACAACAGCCAATATGGAAATATATCTTGCTTGACCTGTATCAAACTGCTTACTGTCTCAGGGAGAAGAAAAGTGAGAGAAAGAAAATTTGGAACTTACAATTTTTAAAAAAAAAATGTTACATGTAATTGGGGGAAAAAATCTTAATGTTATTTAAAAAACTAAACATTGTATAACCAAAGTTAGCCAAAGTCAATATATCTCCTGAGGGAGAGAAATGGTGTTTGGACATAATAAAGTCACGTAAGTAAAGGAAAAAATGACTTCCTGACAGGATGGCTTAATTATTCAAAAATACTCAAAAAATAAAAAAAATTTTAGGTAAAAATATAGTACAGCATCATAATCTTGGACAACATAATTATCATCTAGAACATGTTTCTACTGTAGAGATTTCAATCACTAAAGCTTTGACCATTTTACTTTTTTTAACCACTATCCTCAAGTAGTCTTTATACTTTCATATCTAAAGTTTTACTTCGGGAGGGTAATTTTCTTCTTAACCCTGTACAGTCATTACACTATCACTCAACTAAAGAGACAGCTTTGCAATGGAATTTCACTCCCGTGTTTTCTGGAGTATGCTGTTTAATAATAAACAACTTTCTGTTGAGTAAGAGGGCAGTGGCAAAAGCACTAGATATAGAGGCAAGCAATCTAGATTCAAGTTATATTTCTGACCCTTTATTACTTGTATAACTCTGAGCAAGTAATGTAACCTCTGAGCTTTATGCTGCCTCATATTTAAAATAAAGAGTACACTTGTACTACCACCTAAGAGTACTATTACCAAAAACCAAACAAAAAACATGTTAATCTTAAAATACTCTACCAAATAATTTTTGGTAAAGAATTTATACCAACCCAATTTATACTTCTTTACTTATATGCATGATATCTAGTAGACAAGCAATGCCAATGAGTGGTGAGTGAGCTGGTTTACACTTGGGAAACTACATTGCTTTCAACAATCCTAAGGTTCTCTATGAAACAAAGACCTACAATATTTCTCTAGTGATTTTACTTGGCTATAAATTATGGAATAGCACAATCTCCTAAGAAAATAATTGTAAAACACAATGATAATCATAAGTCACAGCATATCACCAAACTTACACAGGAGAAGCCATACAATTAACAGCTTTCAAAACTTTTTGCTATCAAGGGTCCCTAATTCTATTTTTTAAGTTTTGAGCATTTATTATAAATAATATTAAATGTCAATGCAACTAAAGAGCTTTGCAATTATTAACAGGTGGGAATAAGAACCTGATCAGTCATTTCATTGAAATAGGAAATTCCTGGTGTGGCAATTTCCTGTCAAGGCAGAGAAAGGTCCTTCTCAAGAACTTACAGTCTTAAAGAATTGCCTAGGCCAATAAGGTCACACAGCCAGGACTGGTCATTAGAATGTAGCTGTTACTGACTATAAGGCCAGATTGCTGACTGCCTCATTATTTACAATTAAATAAAATAATTCCATATACATATTGACTATGAATTAACACATATATATACGTATATATTATTAATCATTCCAAAAGCAAAACTTTAAGCAAATAGATACTTTTTTCAAAAGTAAATGTTCAGTGATTATTTTTTAAATTTTAAAAATGCTTTGATACTTTTTGTCCTATTATTTTGCACCAACCAACCTCCACCAAAGATGCATACATTCTTTAATATAGCTCAACTGCTAAAATTGTGTGCACACATTATATGAAGACTTAATACACAATTTTAGCAATCTATATACATACATGAACTGTGCCAATTGAAAAAAATCCACATATTGACTCAAGACAAAAATCTTACGTTTCAAATCTCTGAAACACACAGTGGTTAAATCTAAGAGTTACAATGACAACAAATTCTGCAAGTGACCCAGAGAGAGACGTTCAAATGTATAGAAAAGGAAACATGAATCAAAATAAGACTACTCTTCATCCACCAGAAACAATGGAGGAAATGGAAAGAGTAAAGGAGCTCAATATACAACACAATGTCATTATACACTGCAAAACTGAGCCTAAACAGTAATGGAAAAAAAAATAGAAGCTCAGTAACAAAGGGGCATGTGAAGCATTTCCACAAAAAAAATCGGACCTTTACAGATTTCTTGATTTGCAAATAGCCCAGGCACCATAAATTTTAAAATAATGACAGAAGGTAAAAAAAATAAAGCAATCATGGAAGGCACAGATAACTAAATAAATTACCAACGTTCCCCACCAAAAAAAAAAGGAAAAAGAAAGAGAAAGACACCCATGGGGTTAACAACAACAACAAATTAACAACAAAAACAAAATTCTTTGCATAAAGAGTTGAACAAGTAAATTACATTATGCTGAAAGGAAACAAAGACAAAACCGGTATCAGTATTAACATTAGATGTGCCTAATATCTTTATGTCTAAATTCACAATGGGAAAATGAACTGAATTATAAGAAGGTATAGACTTCTGTAATAAAACAGGGACAGATTTCAATCTCTCAAATTTATATAACTATAACTAAAAAATAATCAAAAAAAGAAAACAACTGAATAAATTGCTGGAGAAATTCAAGCTAAAATAATCATGGCATCTTATAAGGGAAATTGCCATAGGCTACATATATTTCTCAGTACCCGTAACAGAACTTACACAAAAATTGACCATGTGTTAGGGCACAGAAATGACATAAATAAATCTTAAGATGCAGAAATAGTAAACCTATCCTCTACAGACCACAACACAATAAAAACAGCAATCAACTTAGGAAGAACAAATTACACCAAACCTAATGGAAACTTAATGATGAAAACTTAAATAACTAGTGGATCAAAGAATACATCATATAAACAACTAATGTAATATGAAAGAAACTGATATAGATCAAATAATATACCAAACCTGAGATGCCTCAGAAGTAATGCTTAGGGGAAAAACTATCCCTCTAAAGACACATCAACAAAATATAAAAGGAGAAAATTAACTGAGTATGCGTTTTTGAAAAATTAGAATGTCAACAAATATACAAACTGAAAACAATAATACAAATGAGATGTTAAAAATTAACGAAATAGAAAAATTGGAAACCAACTACAGAAATCATAAAATAACAAGCTGGTTCTTTAAAAAGAATTTTAAAAACCAATTAATCTTTGGCCAATATAATTAAAAAGGGCAGAAATCAAATTAATATTGTTCATATGTAGTAAATGATTAGTGTAAGTTTGCCTGCTTGAATAGTTCTTTAGTGAGTAGGAAGGAGATTTTTTTCCGCTAATATCTTTAGGGCTTCTGATGATGGAACAGTAAACATAATTATAGCACCTCACTCAGTTAACACTTAATTTGGATTTATGTAGTCTTAGAATTGTTTGGACAACAAACAAGAATCAGAGGTTCCAATATAAAGAGAAAAACTTACCGTATAGTTACAGCAAATAATAATTGTCAATATCCATATGGGGCTTTACGGTGTGAAAAACATCTTATATCTATTATCACATTTGATCCTTAGAATAACCCTACTAAGGTATTTGCAATTATTGTCATCATTTTAAAGATGAAAGAAGTGAGAGTTAGAGGTTAAATGACTTGTCCTGGGTCACATGACTAATAAATGTCTGAAGCAGAAGTTGAACCAAGTCTAGTACTCCATTCCTACATTCATCACGATGTGAATAATATGACAACATACATAAGTGTACCATAAAATGAGATTTTTATTGCCTTTACATACATGATAAAACAAACTCAATCAAATCATCTGCCTTGAAGAGAGCCTGTTGGTTATCCTCTTTCCATGTAGTCACAATGTTTTTTGTCTTCTGACTTTATTCTAAAATATCAATACTGACAGTTTAGTTTTTACAGCAGAATATCAATTTCTTAATCACCATACAAAGATAACAAATTTAGAGTACCTATAGTTAACATTTCCAAACCATCTAAAAATAGTATATTTCTTAATACCCTCTGTCTCTCTTTTTCTGCCACTCTACCAGCATCACTATGGAAGCTGGAACCATTTTTATATTTTTGACTACTTCATGGGTTGCCATAATTAAAGAATAAATAATAACCTAGAAGTGACATCTCTTCATTTCTACACAGGTTAGTCCTCCGACACCAGATTTAGTTGGTAGCAGACAGATGGATAGATACAGATAAATCAATAGAGCAATAGATGGATCGATAAGTAGATAATGTGTGCATACATATCTGAATATGCTGCAAGATGGTGCAAAGAGCAGAGCACTGGACCTAGAGTCAGGGAAGACCTGAGTTCAAATCCATTCCCAGACAAGTCAATTAACCTTGTTTGCCTCAGTTTCCTCTTCCATAAAATGAGCTGCAAAAGGAAACAGCAAATTGCTCTAGTTTTTGCTCTAGTATCTTTGTCAAGAAAACCTCAAAAGGAATCTTGAAAAGTCAGACACGAAACAAACTAAAACAACAAATCCCAGAACACTATTGATAGCATCTAATAACTAATAACAATCACAACCATTTGAGAATTCAGTCTAACAATTCACACAGAAAAACCAAGTAGATAAAATATGCTTATTGTTCAGACTATGTATGAAAAGTGGTTGTACGTCCACCAAGTTAGTCCATAAAGCACATGTCTTGGATAAACATATCAAATGGATAATGAGCTAACCTCGGGAACAAAACAGGAGGAAAAGACCAAGCTGTACTGAATTTGGTATATTGTGCTGTTTTCAGCAATCTAATAAAAAGTACTCACATCAGTGCAAACATGGATCTACTGAAACATTTATATATATATATATATATTATATATATATATATTATATATATATGCACATACATTCCTAAATATATAGTTTATTCAGATACACAGAGGGAATCAACATGCATCTCTCATGATGTCATTTTGGTCCCCTTTGGGCACAAAATACAACAACCAACACTCTCTCTCTTTGTATGCCCACATGCACATGCAACATATATACATACATGTGCAACATATGTAATATATATGCACATCTAACAGATTGATATTTACATTCACATATAGATGTTTATAGATATAAATGATCTCATATGCAAAAAAAAGAGATAAAATAAAAGTATCTAATTGTACAATTTAAAATGCCAGAATAACCAAGAATTCAACCAAGTACATAGTTGAGACTCATCTGAGAAATAAATTAGTGTTTTGTGCAAAGGAAATTTGCAAGTGACCAGAGACTGTGCTAAATATGCTATTCAGAATACATAAATACACAGAAGTTATAAATGCATTGCAACAAAAACATTACTTAATCATCCCTAGGAAGGAAAAATTGTAACACTAAAATTAAAAAGAAAATCTTGGACAACTGTCTGTTCTTGTCTGTTCTCTTCTTTCCTGTGCCTCCTGACTGGAATGCAAAACAGGTAGTTACTGAGGCTGGCCTTTCTGCTGGCCAGTGTGAGTTGACTGAGGTTTCTCATGCAGATGAATGGGCAAACTACAGCAGCACCACAGAATCAGACTGGTGGTACTTGTTTTCCCTGCAACCAGTTCATCCTCCAGGAGAATGTCAAGAATAAGGAGATCCTGAATTCCTTTAAATTCATCCTACTGGACAATGGGCTGAACCCAAGTTTGAGAAGTACAAGGTGAATGGAAAGAAAGCCCATCTCCCACTCTTGGCCTTAGGCACTGCCAGGGTCCTAGTGATGAAACTGATGACCAACCCAAAGTTCACTGTTTATTAGTTGGTCTACCATGTGCAGGAATGATATATATATCATTCCTGCACATGGTAGACCAACTAATAAACAGTGAATATATATATCTCCTAGAACTTTTAGAAATTATTGGTAGGTGCTGATGGTGTACAGGTGAGGAGGTGGAGCAGTAACTTTGAAGTCCTAAATATTGAAAAGAATATCAAAGCACTCCTAGCTAAGGTACCTAAAGGTTTCTCTGAGAAAATTACAACTATTGCTCAGAGAATTCCCAACTTGTCCCTGATAGAATGGCTAGGATTTGGCAATTAAGGTGCTATTGGATCATGTGGATTTTATCTGTAATAGTGTTTCTTTTGAACCATTAGGAAAAGATAACTCGATGTCTTGTAAAAAATTCCTATGAGACCAGCAGTCTGTTGGCCTTTATTCAGACTAGGTAACTTAAATGTTTAAATCCTATTAAAGTTTAAGAAGGAAAAAAAATCCAACTCCACTAGTAAGTAATAACAGTAAAGGTTTGGTTTCCAATCTTACAGCCCACCATAGATATTCTATCCTAACTAGTCTACACTAGTAAACTTTTCCCCTTTTACACATGCCATGATTTGCACGCCATCACCCTCACCCAGAAGACTGTTTCCTCATCTGCATCAAAATTTTTCATATTCATGGGCAATTTAAAATCTAACTTTATTTTCCATGCCATTCATATGGCATTTATCATATGACATTCAGTTATCTTTCAATATATCTATAACCTATCAACTAGATTGCAAAATCTTAGTGGAAAACTTTTTTTCTGAAGTGTTGAGTGGGGAGGAGGAGGTTCTTCCTCAGGGATCCTAAAAATATCTCTCCTTTGCCACAAGTTTTCAGTAATTTAGGGGCCATTTAGAATAAGATATTCAACCCACTTCTGCCTCAGTACATGATCAAGCACTTTCCAGAAGAGTTTGTTTTCCCAATATCTCATGCTGAGGTGTTCAGATATGTATTTTTACTCTAAATGAGTTCTAAAGATTAGACTCTGTTCTAAATCTGCTGGCCTGAACTCTCCAGAAGATGAAGTTTTTAACAGTAGAAAATCACTAGGCATAAGGGGAGAAAAGGCTCCATTCTAATGGTCATTCTTTGATCGCTCTAATGCTCTAAAATACACCAGAGGCCTATGCAGAGTGAAGGGCTATAAAACTATGCATACCCTTTAATTCAGCAATACCGCTACCAAGTCTGTAACCCAAAGAGAAGAAAAACAAAAAGAAAAATAACCTACATGTACAAAAATATTTATAGCAGCTCTTCTTTCGGTGGCAAAGAATTTGAAATTAAGGGGCTGTCCATTAATTGGAGAATAGGTGAAGAATTTGTGGTATATGGTTGCAATGAGATGATGAACAAATTTTTGTGGTGGCAAAGATCTGGAAATTGAGGGAATGCCCATCAATTGGGGAATGGCTGAATAAGCTGTAGCATATGAATGTAATGCAGTTCTACTGTGCTATAAGAAATGATGAGTAGAAAGATTTCAGAAAAACCTGGGAAAACTTACATGAATTTATTTTCAGTGAAGCAAGTAGAACTAGGAGAACACTGTACAAAGTAACAGCAGCACTGTGTGATGATCAACCATGACTGATTTAGCTCTTCTCAGCACTCTAATGATCCTACACAATTCCAAAAGACTCATGATTAAAAATACTATCCATCTCCAAAGAAAGAACTGACAAGAGTCTGAATGCAGACAAGCATATTTTTTTACAACTTTATTATTCTTGGGGGTTTTTTTTGGTTTTTTACGTGACTTAATATGGAAATATATTTGTATGATTGCCCATGTATATAACCTATGTAAAATTACTTGCCTTCTCAATGAGAGAGGAGGATATGACAGGAGGGAACAAACCTGAAACTCAGAATTTTAAAAAAGAATGTAACCACAAGTATTAAAAATGAAAAGAGTAAATATATCAACAATGAAGATAAAATTAAAGCAATTATAAGGAGTTATTTTGCCCAATTATACACCAATAAATTTAGCAATTTAAGTGAAATGGAAGAATATTTACAAAAATATAAGTTGCCTAGATTAACAGAAGAAATAGAATACCTAAACAGACCCTATTTTAGAAAAAGAAATTGAACAGGTCAGAAATGAGCTTCCTAAGAGAAAAGCATCAGGACTCGATGGATTTACAAGTGAATTCTATCAAACATTTAAAGATAAACTAATTCTAATATTAAATAAATTATTTGGAATAATAGGTAAAGAAGGGCTTCTACCAAACTCCTTTTATGAAACCAATATGCTATGGAAACCTAAACCAGGAAGAGTAAAAACGGAAAAAGAAAATTATAGACCAATTTCATTTATGAATATGGACACAAAAATCCTAAATAAAATACTAGCTAAAAAATTACAACAATATATTACAAAGATCATACATTATGATGAAGTAGGATTTAGACCAGGAATACAGAGATGGTTTAACATAAGGAAAACTATTAACATAACTGATTGCATCAATAATAAAAGTTTTAAAAATCATAATTATATCAATAGATACAGAAAAGACTTTTGATAAAATTCAACACTTCTTTCCATTAAAAAACACTTAAAAGTATTGGTTATGAATGGATTTTTCCTTAAGTTGGTAAAAAAAAACAAAAAGGATTTATCGCATAAATGTCACAGATTTTATGCCAAATTTTCTTACAGAAAAGTGAGACGTGACCATTATGTGAAGTTTTTTAAATATTTCTGCCAGTATTACTTAAAAATCATTTATTGCTAAACTGTCTTTGGTACAAGATTAGGATACATGGAATACTCATGAATATGCAGTAAAATTGAAAACTGATAATGCACATATGCTAAGAATTCTAGGCTTTCCTGCTCACAATGGGCAGGAGATTGAATGCGTATCCAATATGTCACTGGTGAATAATATCATGCAACAATTTGGTGATGAAAGGTTATAAATCAATTTTGGGACTGAAAAATAAGGTGTAACAATTGTGCAGTGCAACAATTATTCAGTGAAATACGGTATCTAAAACCATCACCAAGCATTTGTAAAGGGGATAAACTAGAAGTCTTTCCAGTAATATCACATACGAAACAAGGATGCCCATTGTCATCGATACTATTCCATATTGTATTGGAAATCCTAACAAAACCAATAAGAGAGAAAAAAGAAACTGAAGGAATCAGGATATGGAATAAGGTGAGAAGACTATCTCTTTTTGCAGATATGTTGTTGTTCTTGGAGAATCCCAAAGACTCAACTAAAAAGTTAAAACAATTAATAATTTTGGTGAAGTAGCAGGATATAAAGTAAATCCATATAAATCATCAGCATTCCTATACATCACAAACAAAATTCTATAAGAAGAGATAGTAAAAAATAACCCATTTAAAATAACTCTAGGCAGTATAAAATACATTTTACATGTAATTGAGGAAGTATAAAATGTTAATATATTTTTAAAAAACCTGCAAAGTAACATCTGCTTTGTTCTATTTTTATTTATTTGGTTAAACATTTCCCAACTTTTTCCCATTTTAATCTCTTTTATGCCCCACGATGTAGCACCACAGGGCAGCAAGTAACACCTCTCTTTATACCACTTCCTATCTTCATGTCTTTACACAATCCGTCTAACATTCCTGGAATTTACTCCCCTCCACATTTCTCTCACAGAATGCAGAACTTTCTGAGTTCAATCCAGATGTTATCTTCTGTCATATGGCCTATCCTGAACTCTGCAATTTGAACTCTGCAATTTTACAAGTCTGCTAAGCCTCTCAAAAAAATTATCTGGTACTTTTTATGTACTTTTATACTTAACTTAGTTATATAAACATGGTGTTTCTCCCTCAATACATTCAATACAAGTTCCTTGAGGGCAAGGACATTGCCTAGAGCACTGTAGGTGACTAACAAAAGTGTATTTAATAAGGAGCTCAGTGTTTGGGAGGCTCCAAGATCTACAGTTATTAGCTGACTTCATTATTGTATGCCTGTGAAACTAGGACAGGAAACTGAACCACTTCATTTGAATCGTCTTAGGAAGATCCTGAAGATCACATGGCAGGATAAGGTACCAGACACTTAAGTCCCTGCTCCAGTTGAACTGCCAAGCATTCAAACTATGCTTCACAGAGGGCATCTCCAATGGGCTGACCATGTTGTTTGAATGCAAAATGTAGGCTAGCTTTATGGAGAATTTGCATGGGGCAGGTGATCACATGACAGTCAGAAAAAGTGATACAAGGACACTCTCAAGGTCTCTCTCAAGAACTTTGGATTTGACTGCAACATGGGAGACACTGGCACAGGGCTGCTCAGCATGGCGTGCACACAACAGAGAAAGTGCTGTGACCTATGAGCAAAGCAGAACTGAGACAGCACAAAGTAAACACAGATTGTGCAAATTTAAAGTATCCACCCCAAATGTTCACATGGACTATCTGTGCCCAACCTGTGGTAGAGCATTCCGAGCTCGTATTGGTATGATCAAACACAGTTGGACGCATTGAAATTTCACTTTATCATGGTGAGGTCATTTTGGTCCTCTTTGAAAACAATGAACAACCACCAACCAACCAATTTAATAAATGACTTGGTAATTTTAGATATGTAACTTTTGCTACCATTTTGTACTACATATATACCAAATTGAAAAACCAGTATCGAGAAGTTAAGTTTTATTTAATCTAAAACACTGTCAGTATTTCAGCACACTAAAGATAAAAGCTATAAAAAACTAAGCAACACCAGTTGGAAAATGGAAAACTGTAGTGTACATAAAGGTACAGTAATGGAATATTAATGTGCCATAAGAAACAACTGAAGAATTCTGACAGCCTTGAGAAGGCTTAAATGAACTGATGCAGACTGAACTAAACAGAAAAAGGAAAATATATAGTGACCACAAAATTGTAAATAAAAAGAAAACAGAACTGAATGCTATGTTATTATACTAACCAAGCTTGATACCAGAGAAAAGCTGAGAAAATGTACCAGAGAATCAGCCTAGCCTAGCAAATACAGGGCTGGCCTAGAAGAGTTAAGAGTTAAAAGGCCACCTCCAACACACACTTGTATAACTGTAGGCAAATCACAAAAACTCTTGGTACCTTAGGCAATTCTCTAAGAATTTAAATTGCAGAACAAGTGCCTATCAACATTAAGTAGGGCAGTTTCTCACCAGGAACCTCTTAAACAATGATGAAATCGCTATTTTGACTTTAAAAGGAAAAAAAAGGAAAATATATCTCTCTGCTTCATTTATAGGGGAGTGGAATACTACACATGCTGCCAGATGACTGTTATTTCTATTTTACTGAACCTCTTTTCCTGGATACAGATTGGGGGAATGGAACAAGCTTAGAAATTAACTTAATGTGAAAACAAAAGGCATAAATAAAAAAATCAAATGATCCATGAAAAAACAGGGCAAGTTCCAGATATCTACTTTACAGATAATTTATACCACATCATTATGTATCTGCTATTAAAGTGACACTGTTGTTAAGTCTTTCAGACATGTCCAACTCACTGTGACTCCCATGGATCATAACATTCACAGGGTTTTCTTGGCAAAGATACTGGATATTTGCCATTTTCTTTTCCATTGGATTAAGGCAAAGAGAGGTAAAGTGACTTGCCCAGGGTCTTAACTCAGGTCTTCCTGACTCCCGGTCCAGTGGTATTCATCCACTGAGCCAGCTCATTGCCTCCTTTTACAGTAAAGCTGGTTTTTTTTTTTTAATCAGTAGCTCCTAGGCCAGCTTCAAAAGGACTATTTTCTTCCTTTGGACTATTTAAAATTAAAAATCAGTTTGGATTTCAAAAAGCAGGAAAGCTCATTTTTCATTACTAATCTATAAACAAGATTTTTAAAAAATGCTTAATAAGGTTCTCATGTTGATTCTATTATCTCATAATTTTTATCACTAAGCACTTAAGCTTCAAAAATATGAATTCACCAAAGTACTATATATGTATATTAAGTATATCCAAAATACAGAACCTTGTTGCTTTTTTTAAAAATAAATGTCTGCTGCTTTTAGCAATAATTGTACTCATTCCTTATGTAGCACAGCAAGTAAACTGCTCTACTAGCTATGATTCTATTGATTTAGAAAAAGGTCAGTTAATACCCAATGACTTCACAAATATTTTCAATTAGACTTAATAAGCAAAATAAAATAAAATGGGCACATGCTTTAAAATCTACTGTACAAAAACTAAATTTTATTTCAAAATGTACATTATTTACAATTTAATGATTTCATTATGGTACTCTTTTCCTTTATCGTTTATCTTATTCTCTCACTCCCATGCCTTTATCAGAAATAGTTTAACAGGACCTTATCCTTCAGAGGAGGATACAATTTGCCAAGTTACTTTATAGAGAATGAAAAGATTAATTTGAGTTCAATATTTCAAACTGACAAGACCACAAAGATTCTACCCTTAATCTCCTCATATCCCAGAAGTGATCCTAAATTCTTGAAGGCTATGCAAAATGAAGTGCAAACTCTGGAAGAGCTAAGCTGGTTCTGAGCAATGAATTGACAAGCTTATCAACCAAGGCCCAACTTAGGGAAATATGATAAGGTTAATCACCAGAGAATTGGCTAACAAATGATTCTCCGTTCATCGAACTCAAGTATCTCATTAAACTAAGGCAGTTTTCGAAGTCTAGAGACAAGAGTACTGTCCAAAATTATGTGTGTGTGTGTGTGTGTGTGTGTGTGTGTTCTACTACGACTAACTTCCGTACAGATACACTTTGAAAATAAGAAAGTTTAAATCAAAGGGAAAAGAAGATTAACATTATTAATTCAATCCAATGGAAAAAGAATGAAACACATCCATCATTAAATACCATGTGTGTAAATGAAATCACATTTCAAATGGCTCATGTAAATCTCAATGTAAGCATAATCTGCCACTACCACAAGCTGATTCCAGGTTCATGACACTTGAAACGAACTGTGTTGTAGCACTGCTTGGTAAATTTGACTATAAAGCAGGTAAACTCTAAATTGTAAAGTCTATAGTAACTATTATATTTCTCAATATCATTTTAATAACTACAATATAATAAGATGATTTACCAAAAAAAATGTGATTTCTTTAAAAACTAAAATTACTCAACAGAGACATCTGAAATGTTCAACAATCAAATTTAAATTTACTTGCCTGAGTTTTCTTATTGTTCCAAATTTCCTTAAAGTAAAATAACATCACTTTATTGTGGATAAATACATAATGTTTGCAGAGAAAATCTAATGGAGCTGCTTAAACTAACAAAAGTAAAGATTAAAAAGTTTAAGCAACAGAAATATAAAACTAAAAATAAAAAGCAATCCACTATATCACTAAGATTCAAAGTACTATTTATTATTAACAGGAAAATTTGTCAAGGTGTTTCCTTCGTACAAATATTTTTTCCCATAGATAGAATGAAACCTAACAAACTGAAGAACATCTTGAAAGAATTCATGCAAAGTAAACTGTTAAGGCAAGTGAATTATTCAAGAGAAGAATAGATACTTAACATAGATTAAAAAAAATTTTCAAAGAATGTACTAGTTACATCAAACAATTTTTTCTATCATAAAAACAGTTTACAAGACTGCCAAATATAAAAGACTCCCAGGAAAAGAGAAACCCTAACAAGGCCTGATTTTTTGTGAAATTGTATGAAACAATGTGGGTAAGAACAAAGGACATTTCCATAATGTTGTGAAACACACTGGATATCAAGTTAAAGTACCCCCAAACAGTTTTTGAGCTAAAAGAATTAACTGTCATTTTTATTAATGATTAAAGATGAAATATTTCATAAAAATTTTCTAAAATTTGCATATTTGGTATTTTTTAAAAATGGAGTGCTCTAAAATATTATTCAAAGAAAAAACGTGTAAGAAAACTGAGTACTTTAAATGAACCAGTGCAAGACGCTTAAATTCGTACCGTTATTCAGGAATATAAAGTGACTGTGCTCATAAAAGAATTAAGAGAAATGGATAATAAATTTTTAAAAATTTTATATTTCCCGATATTTTATACTCTATATTTCCCAATTCTAAAAATGCTTGTCCTGAAAATGAAATAGAATAAAGATCTGATTAATGATTACCTGAGTGGACTACAGACGGAATTCTCATTTTATTTTAAAGTCTCAGGTACTTCTGGATAGTAATGTATATGGAAACCATTTGGTCACATTTGGGTTAGTATATATGAATAAGACTGGTTGGAAGTACTAAAGAGAGTTTGAATCTGAAAATCTTACGCTTTGACCAGAGGTGAACTCTCTGGCATTATCAACGTAACATAAATTTACTCCTATTCATAACATCTTATTTGTATGGAACAAGGTTCCTTTGCAATAATTGTTATGAAGACATAATATCAATCCCAATTAGTGGGTAACAATTATGAGAAATAATAACAATGACATCTCCTTTTGAGAAACTTTGTGCTAAAAGACAAGTCTAATCCTCATATTATTATTTCAGTTAGCATTTTATGTTATAAATAAATATCTGTGTACTTTAATGTTATTTTATTGTATACTGAAGTCCTAAGCTAACAAATGTGCCATTAAATTGTAATAATTTTACCTGGTTTTAACAAAATGACTTAATAAAAATTATATGTGTAGATTATTTTATGGAAGGATGAACTTTTTTTTTCAAGAAAAATAAAAAATGGTGTCAATATAAAGAATCTGAAAACCACCTATCTAGGATATGAAGTAGTTAAGATTGGTATCAATAAAAGGAAAGTACATAAACACTGATTTAATCATGCATCATTTAAGTATTAGTAACAGTACACATTTACGTAGTATTTTCCTCACCTATGTGATAATAATAAAGAATTATTCTCTGGAAGCTGGGGAACAAGCAGGAAGGGAGAGTGCCAGGCATAGAGGTTAAGTGACTTTCCCTGGATCACATACTTACTAGTTTGAGAAGAAGTCTTAGTACTATGCCATGCTAAAAGGTCACCGTACTGAAAAACTGGGAGATTGAAAATGGAACCTCCCCAAATATAAAAGAGGACCCTTGCAGCTTGATCAATTTCACTATACTGGTTAAAATGCACAAGTCAATGATAAAAAGCAGAATCACCTAAAACAAATTAGAAATACATTATTTTTCTGCCTGAGAAAATCATGCTGCCTCATTTAAAGTAATGTAATTACCTAACCTTTACAGCTGACATTTAAAAGTATAATTCCCTTGAGTTCTCTATTGTCAACAGCGTGGTCCAACTAAGCTGGATGGAACAAGATTCTGATCTACTACTAGTTCAAAAACTATAGCCTTATGAATGATCTCTTGAAAACTCAGCTCATTCCTCAAGAGAGTAGAAGGTAGGTAGAACTACAGGTACTAGTAACAACTCTTCAAGTGCCTATGTGCCCTTAAAGAATTCACTTTACTTCTGAACCTAAAACTTCTTCTATGAAAATAAAAGGTTGGAACTAGATAATTTCAGAGGTCCCTTCCCAACTTATATTTCAATGATCCTTAAATAGAAGATATGTAAGACAAAACAATTTTTGGAGGCAATTTTTGTTGTCTTTTTTACTTAAATGTCTAATTTATTTTCAGTTTTCAATATTCACTTCCATAAGGTTTAAATTTTATTTTTAAAAATTTAACCCATATACCTATATACCAGATTAAAGTGCAAATTGTAAAAACCAGTAAGGTCTAAAAAAAATAGTAATTAAAAACATTAAATAGTCACCAGCCTGACTCGTTCAAGAAAAAAGAAGGAAAGAAAATGCTTTATAAGGCACCCTGAAAGATTTTACAAATTCCAAGTTTTCATTAATGGTCAGATGACAGTGTTAGGGATGTAGTTGTACTTAAAACAGGAAAGAGTATTATCTCAGGCCTACAAGTAAAAGTGAATAATTATTATAAGTAACTCATTTATCTGTCACTTCCCACCACTTTCTATAGCTGTTTCTGCCTGAATTTTCAAGAAAGAGAAACTGCGGGGGGCGGAGTTAAGATGGCGGAGTAGAAAGACGCACGTATGCAAGCTCCGAACCCACAGCCCATAGATTTAATGTAAGAAGAGCTCCCCACAAGTTCTGGATCACTGCAGGGTATGCAGAAACATAGTGGAAGAGATTTCCGTTCCAGAGAGCCCTGGAGAGCCGTCATGCCCCAGAAAGCGGAGTCCACCCCAGTGCTGCCCTGGCCACACAGCCGAGAGGAGCAGATTGGACCAGGCTTAAGGGAAGGAACCTCTGGCGGCCTGGAAGATCCCTCCGCCCACAGACTCTACAGGTGAGTGAGAGACACGTCTGGGCTGGCCGAGAGGGGAGCGGGTGTCTCTGTGGCTCGGGCCCCCTCGGGAGGAAGCGGCAGAGCCAGAGGCGGGGGCGGCTGCGGCCCAGGAAGCGGTGGCCCTGGACTCCCCAGCAGCAGGCAGGATCTTCATTACCGAAAGTCTCTGCATGAACCACCTGAAGGAGCTGAGCCTGGGAGATGGCCCTGCCCCACCCGCTCCATTACTGAAGGTCTCTGCATAAAGCCCCTGAGGGAACTGAGCCTGGGAGGTAGCCCTGCCCCCACCCCAGCACCAGAACTAAAGCTCCCATTGAATAGCAGCTGGGCCTGCCCTGAAAAGCCCATTTGAATCGCAGACCCCAAGTACTAGCTGGGCAGATCAAGGTGGGGGTGGACAGGAATCTCAGAAGTCAAGTAACTGGCTGGGAAAATGCCCAGAAAAGGGAAGAAAAATAACACTACAGAGAGTTTTTTTGAACAGATGCAAATGATCCCAACTTTCGGGTCTGACGACGAGGAGGACATATTCTTGCCATCAAGGAAGGTGTGGAGGGCGGGGCCTCGGTACCCCAGACATCCCAGGGGGATGTCGGGTGGGCTCAGGCCTTGGAAGAGCTCAAAAAGGATTTTGAAAATCAAGTTAGACAGGTGGAGGAAAAACTGGGAAGAGAAATGAGAGAGATGCAAGAAAAGTATGAAAAACGGGTCAATACCTTGGTAAAGGAGACCCAAAAAAATGCTGAAGAAAATAACACCTTGAAAAATAGGCTCACTCAATTGGCAAAAGGGGTTCAAAAAGCCAATAAGGAGAAGAATGCTTTCAAAAGCAGAATTAGCCAAATGGAAAAAGAGGTTCAAAAGCTCGCTGAAGAGAATACTTCTCTCAAAATTAGAATGGAACAGATGGAGTCTAATGACTTTACAAGAAACCAAGAAATCACCAAACAAAACCAAAAGAATGAAAAAATGGAAGAGAATGTGAAATATCTCATGGGAAAAACAACTGACCTGGAAAATAGATCCAGGAGAGACAATTTAAAAATTATGGGACTACCTGAAAGTCATGATCAAAAAAAGAGCCTAGATATCATCTTCCATGAAATTATCAAGGAAAACTGCCCTGACATTCTACAACCAGAGGACAAAATGGGTATTGAAGGAATCCATCGATCACCACCTGAAAGAGATCCAAAAAGAGAAACTCCTAGGAACATTGTGGCCAAATTCCAGAACTCCCAGCTCAAGGAAAAAATCTTGCAAGCAGCTAGAAAGAAACAATTCCAGTATTGTGGAAATGCAATCAGGATAACCCAAGATCTAGCAGCTTCTACATTAAGGGATCGAAGGGCGTGGAATAGGATATTCCAGAAGTCAAAGGAACTAGGATTCAAACCAAGAATCACCTACCCAGCAAAACTGAGTATAATACTTCAGGGGAAAATATTGTCTTTCAATGAAACAGAGGACTTTCAAGCATTCTTGATGAAAAGACCAGAGCTGAAAAGAAAATATGACTTTCAAACACAAGAATGAGAAGAAGCATGAAAAAGTAAACAGCAAAGAGAAGTCTTAAGGGACTTACCAGAAGTGAACTGTTTACATTCCTACATGGAAAGACAATATTTGTAACTCTTAAAACTTTTCAGTATCTGGGTAGTTGGTGGGACCACACACACACACACGTACACACATGCACACACACACATACACACATGCACACACATACAGAGACAGAGAGCACAGAGTGAATTGAATAGGATGGGACCATATCTTAAAAGAAATTAAGGTAAATAGAGAGAAATGTAGTGGGAGGAAAGAGGGTGAAATGGAATGGGGTAATTATATGTCATTTAAGAGGCAAGTAGGAGACTTTTTAGTGGAGGGAAAAAGAGGAGAGCTGAGAAAAAAAACAAACAAACAAGAAGTTTACCCTCATCACATTTGACTAAAGGAAGGAATAAAATGCACACTCATTTTGGTATGAAAACCTATCTTACAGTATAGGAAAGTGGGGGAGAAGGAGATAAGCAAGGGGGGGGGGATGATGGAAGGGAGGGCAAAGGGAGGAGGGAGCAATTTGAAGTCAACACTTGGGGAGGGACAGGATCAAAAGACAGAAGAGAAACAATGAGGGGCAGGATAGGATGGAGGGTAATTCAGTTAGTCTTACACAACACGATTATCATGGAAGTCATTTGCAAAACTACACAGATATGGCCTATATTGAATTGCCTGCCTTCCCAAAGGGAATGGGTGGGGAGAGAGGGATGAGGAGAATTTGGAACTCAAAGTTTTAGGAACAACTGTTTAGTATTGTTGTTGCTACTAGGAAAGAAGACATACAGTTAATGAGGAATAGAAAGTCATCTGGCCCTACAGGAGAAAAGAGAAGATGGGGACAAGAGAAGGGAGGGATGACAGAAGAGAGGGCAGATTGGAGATAGGGAAAATTAGACTGCTTGGTGTATTGGGGGGGAGGGGATAAAAGGGGAGAAAATTTGGAACCCAAAATTTTGTGAAAATGAATGTAAAAAGTTAAATAAATAAATATTTAAAAAAAAAAAAAAGAAAGAAAAACTGCAATTCTTATGTGAGATTAGAGCCATCCTCTAAACTAAATTTATTCTGCCACCTGAATCCAGAGGCAACAGATTTATATTTTTATCACTTTCTCTTTAAAGCCAAAAACTTTAACAAGTACTTTCTTAGAATTATTTTCAGAGCCACTGATAGTTTTTTATTTTTCTAAGAAAGTTTGTTTTATGAAATTTCTCACTACTCTAAACATCCAAAACAATATTTTGTCTTGTTTTTCTGTAGTGTTGTTCTACTTAGCTAAAGTTGGAAGCAACTTCAACTTTTAGTTTTATGAGTTTCCTTACACTAAGCATGGGCAGTGAAGATCAGTCTAGTTACTAGACTTAACATTAATCTAAAGTGTTAGATTTGCGTGTTAACACGCAAATAAGAAATCAGTCAATCTAATTGTCCCTAAGAAGAATAAAGCAGGGCTTTTTGTTGTTCCCTCTAGACAGTTTTACTTCATAATCCTAATTTAACCAGGACATTCTATTTTACCATTCACCAGTCAGGAAACTAAGTGAAGTAACACTGTTTACATCTCTATATATTCTTCACATATTTAAGTCTGAATCACTATTTTCTATTTTAGAACAAACTACCACAGAGGCAGGAATCATGACTATTTGGAATATTTAATGAGTTTTACTTGATAAATAATAACAAATATTCCAGTGAAAGAAATATCAACAGATGACATATCATTATGTCTTACCGAATTTTTAAAAATTAATTATTTTTAAAAGTTAAGCATGAGGACTTCCAAAAGATCTTCAAAATTAGATCTTCTGGTGCTAGATTGCCAGGAACATAAAAGAATTACAGGATCACAGAACTGGAAGGAACTTGAGCAGTTATTTAATTCAACACATAACCAAAAGACATTCCTCTATAATATACCTGACAAATAACCAGCTTGAAGACATTCAGATAGCACATCCACTACTCCCAAAGCAGCCCTTTCCACATCTGGACAATTCTAACTTGATAGATTTTCCCAGATGACACACCTAAATTTGCCTTTTCACCTTAGGCACACTGTTCCTTGTTCTGCCCAGAATCCAAACATAACAAGACTAATCCCTCCAACTTCCACATGCCAGCCCTTCAAATACTTGTAGAGAAGCTAGCCTCCCAGTCCCCACTCTGCCTTGCATTCCCCCCTACCACCCTCCTTGTCTCCAGACTAACCATTCCCAGTCCCTATGTACAGAGACTCCAGACTCCTAATCATTCTAGTAGAATTCCTTTGGACATTCCCCATATTCTCAATATAATTCCTAAAGAGTGGCACCCAGAAAGGAACCTTAACTTCTACTCTATTTTTCACCTCCTTTGACAATATGACGGAAGTGACAAGATATCTCAAAGTTATTTTCACTTATTATTTCTCTTATTAGTGATTTTGAGAACTTTTTCTTATGGTTATTGATCATATTTCTACTTTAGAAAACTGCTAACATCCATTGAACACCAGGTCTGTTAGAAAGAAACTTTTATTCTTACAGATTTGTATCAGTTTTCTATAGGTTTTAGTCAGACTTTTATCAGTGATTTTCAGTGCATTCTCTTTTGTTCCAGTGCATAATTTTTCTTATTCTGGCTGCATTGATTTTGTTTGTAAAAAAAGAGTTTTAGATTTGCAGTCAAAGAACCTGGGTTCAAAATCCAACTCTTCCACTTACTACCTATATTATCCAATTCATGTAATCATAATCTTAGCTTTAAGTATCATTAATAAAGTGAGATGATTGAATTTCATTACCTCAAGTCATTCCGGCTCTGAATTAGATGCTATAAAACTGTTTGTCTTTTATAATCTCCATCTAATTAAATTTCTTTCTTAATCCCCAACTGCAAAAGTTGTTCTCTTCTAGTTTTTTTATTTTAAAAAATTGTGGAAAAATTGGTGAAACTGTTTATGTTTATATCTTTTATCAATTTAGAAGTTTTCTCAGATGAAAATCTTCTCATATAGTATCAGACACTGGTTGAAATCAAGTTTCTCCCAAAGTGCTTTCCCATTTTCTAAGCAGTTCTTAGCCTCCCAACTAGTTTTATGTTCTTGAATTTACTAAACTAAGCTAATGTGCATGCTGCCTCTAGATGTTGTCTATCTAATCTATTCCATTGATCTACTTTTCTACTTAATAAAACAGCACACACTTTTCATAATTTTTTATAACAACTTGAAATCTATTAGTGAAAGGATTTCTTCATTCTCACTTTTCCCATTATTTCCCTTGTTATTATATTATATTATTATGTTATATTATGAACCTTTTGTTCATTTATGTAAATTTCATTATTTTGTTTTGTTCTAGAGAGTAAAAAGCTTCTTCTATCACTTCAAGCCAGAGATTACCACAGTCTCTAAAGAATTAAAAACAACTATCACCCACAGGACAATGGAGAAGTACATAGTGAGTATGAACAGGCTGTAACACATTAGAACAAGTATTATGAAGAATCAAAGTAAAGAACGTCAACCAAGGAAATGTATGACTGGAAAAAAAAGTGGGTCAGTCATGTGGTAAGAGTGAAGGATAATAGATGGACTGGTGTGATCCACTGATATCCTTTCACTAACAAAAAGGTCAGGAGGGCCCCTTAGTAGCTTGGGTGGCACCCTGTGGTGAACTTATGGTAGAAAAGGCCAAGAGTCACATAGAATGGACAGGATATATTTGCCTGAAATATTCATCGAAATGGCTTTAAATTTAAAAGGATGGAAAAGGGAGAAATAATAATAGCTATCATTTTCATAATGCTTTGAGGTTTACAAAGCACTTTATATATGTTATCTCACTTTAACCTCACAATAATCATGGAATGGAGGTGCTATTATCTTCATTTTACAGCTGAAGAACTGAGGTAAAGGTTATATGACTTGTCCAAACTCACACAACTAGGAAATGTCTCAGAATGATTTCAAACTCACAAATTTACTAACTCTAGGTTCAGAACTCTATTCACTATGCCACCTAGCCACTTCAATATGTTTATCTGCTAAGCTACATGCAATAGAGACTTGCTACAACATAAAAAAAATTATCAACTAAGACATCTGGGTTCATTAAAGTTCACAGGAAGATCCAAGACTGAAGCTTGGTAAAATAAAAATCCCATCGTCTCAAATGTCTATTTACAAAGTCCTCAGAAAGCTAAACCTACGTATGTCACTGGTACACGTTACTGAAATGTGGTTTTGAATTGGTATACTCTATTTAAAAGAAATTCAGTAAGTAAAAAGGAAGGGGAAGAGATAACAATAGCATTATGTAATAAGAAGTAAATTAATCTGAAAAAATCTAGAACTAGAAGAAGGACACATGATATAAAAAACAGGAATGAAGATCTACAGAAGATAAAATGGTGCTGCTAGAACCAAAATATGCTATAATAAACTATATTCCAATATCTAGTATAGGGAAGCTGGTGGCAAAGTAAATAGAGCACAGAGTCTGTAATCAGAAGACCTGAGTTTAAATCTGGCCTTAGACATGAGTTGTGGGACCCTGATCAAGTCATTTAACAACCTACTTTTCTCAGTTTCCTTATCTGTAAAATGATCAGGAAAAATAAATGTCAAACCACTCCAGTATCTCTGCCAAGAAAATCCCAAATGGGGTCACAAAGAGTCAGTCACAACTGAAACATCTAAACAACAACAACATATATAGCTAGAATACTACATTCTATAGAAAGAGAAAATAGATGAGTTCAGCAAACAGATCACAAACAGTGCAGTAATGACCTCACTAATAGGAAGACTTCAATTATATGAACATCTGCTAGATTGCTTTTTCTGTCAAATTCTGAGCAGCTACTAATTTCTTGAGTTATTTTCATGAGAACTTTATCCTTCCAAAGGTAAAAAAAACCAAGCAGGAAAAAAACACATTCTGAAGCTAACCTTCACTAACAGGGACAGGAAATAGTCACTGGGATGAAAATTGAGAATCTTGGCCATTCATTCCCACAGTTTGGTGAGGAATGTAGCATGTAGTATACCCTAGTCATAACAGCATGTATCACCAAGGCAATATTCACAGCACTGGTGGTGACTACGAACATGGCAGCGTAGTTCTCAATGGCAAAGTACAACAGACTCTCCATACAGAAGGCCGAAGAAAAACGTTTATTGAGACCAGACACCAGAAAGCCAATCAGTCACAGTAACAAAGTCAATAGACTTAACACTGCAGGGGACAAAGGCATTTCCAAACCTCCACCTCCTGCTGGGGCCTACACACACACACACACACACACACACACACACACACACACACACACACACACACCACACACACACCACACACACACACACACACACACACTCTCTCTCTCTCTCTCTCTCTCTCTCTCTCTCTCTCTCTCTCTCTCTCTCTCTCTCTCTCGCCTAGCTGTCTGCACCCTTTCAGTGAGCTCCTCCCACCCGATGTGACTTAGACTTCCAAGTGTTTTCAGCAGGTCACATGGGTCTATTAATGAATAGGAAAGATCTTCGCATTTAAATTACAATTACACAGCACTAACGTCATCTTCGGTTGGTCTTCTGTCTTCTTGGTCATTCCTGTCTTCTCTAATTCACGCTTCCTTATTTCCTCCCATGAGTATACCATCTTCATATATAATACTACCTTTTCCCCTCCACTTTTTACTTACCTAATTTCTTTTAAATAGAGATACTAACTTCCTACATTTGGGGGAGGACTAACTTCCAATACTTTGGAGAAAGGGTAAGTGGGATGCAATGACTAAAATTCCATGAGAAAGGTAACCCAAGGAAGAATAGGAAACTCTTAACAATCAAGTTCTAAAAAGGAAAAAGGAAACAATTCTGAAGAGGAGAAAAAAACAGAAGTCTGAAGAGACTAATATGGTAGCACAGAGAACTAAGAATACAGATTTGATAAGGATAATCAACAAACATTTATTAGACATCTACTGTGTGCCAAGTACTGTGCTAGATGCTGGGGACACAAAGAAAAAAAAAAATTCCCTGCCCTCAAGGAGCTTCCATTCTATTGTTCAATACATATAGACACACTTCTCACACTATCTTTCATCTCTTCATCTTTGTAGTGGCTGTTCCACCAACATCACCCCCTCTCATGCCTCACATGCAACCCCCACCTCTCAAAATCCATTTCCTTTGAAACTCTGTTCTCATGTTCTACATGAAACCTTCTCAGACCCTTCCAATTGCTAGCAACTTCTTTCCCTCCAAAAAAAATTCTTTATTTTCTATATTTATGTATATGATGTCTACACCTAATACAACATAAATACCTTTAAAAGTTAGAAGTTCCATTTTTTTTTAATCTTCACATACCAGACCCTAGCACAGTTCTTAGCCCATGGCAGGAACTTATTAAATGCCAACTGATGAAGAATGAACAGACTTCAGACTACATTACATCAATTCTATGTTTCTGTGCTTCCTTCTTATCTTTTCCCTAGACAAATGAGAAACTGTTAACACTAGAGTCTCAAAAATATTATAAAATTACTTAGTATTCTCACGAATGATCAAGAAGGAGAATTATGAAATTTTACTTTTCCCAATGACAGATCATTCTAGGCAGTGAAATTATAAGTAGGTAAATAATATATAAACATCATAAAGCCAAAAACTGGGATTAGTCTAAAAACAAAGAAAAATGCCAACATGGACAAGTACTGATGATGAACATGGGAAAGCAATAATTAGAAACAATACTTAAAAATGAAATCACTCTGAGCTATCAGTTACAATCCAAGAAAGAGTGATTAAAAGGCTTTTCCCCGAAGACAATTACTGTGCCACTACAAAAACATGTTTGTCATAATCACAAAGAAGGGTCTTCATCAAAATCTGGAAAAGTCATTTTACCTCTCTGGGACTCAGCTCCTTAATCTGTAAAAAGTGGGGAGTGAAGCCTCATTTCTAAAATATATAGAGAACTGAGTCAAATTTACAAGAATACAAGTCATTCCCCAATTGATAAATAGTCAAAGGATATGAATAGGCAGTTTTCACAGGAAAAAATTAAAGCTATCTACAGTCATATGAAAAAATGTTCTAAATCACTCTTGATTAGAGAGATGCAAATCAAAACAACTCTGAGGTACCATACCTATCAGATTGGCTAACATGACAAAACAGGAAGATGAGAAATGTTGGAGAAGATGTGGGAGAGTTGGAACACTAATTTATTGCTGGTGGAGCTGTGAGCTGATTCAACCACTCTGGAGAGCAATTTGAAACTACAACCAAAGAGCTAAAAAAAAAATATGTGTACCCTTTGACCCAGCAATATTGCTTCTAGGACTGTATCCCAAAGAGATTTTAAAAATCAGAAAGGGACTCACATGTACAAAAATATTTATAGCACCTCTTTTTGTGGTAGCCAAGAACTGGAAATTGAAGGGATGCCCACCAATTGGGGAATGGCTGAATAAGTTGTGGTATATGAATGTAATGGAGTACAACTGCGCCATAAGAAATGATGAACGGAAAGACTTCATAGAGGCCTGGAAGGACTTATATGAACTGATGCTGAGTGAAAGGAGCAGAACCAGGAGAACTTCATACACAGTAGGCTTAGCCCTTCAGAGCAATGCAAGGATTTAAAACATTCCCGAAGGACTCAACGCAAAATGCTATCCACACCCAGAAAAAAAAAACTATGGAATTGGAAGGCAGAATGAAGCAAAATATTTTCTCTTGTGTTTTGTTTTGTTTGGGTTTTTCTCATGGTTTCTCCTATTCATTTTAATTCTTCTATGCAACATGACTAATATGAAAATGTGTTTAATAAGATGTATGTGTGGAACGCATGTAAGATTGCATGCCATCTAAGGAAGGGAAAGGGGAGGGAGGGGAGGAGGAGAAAACCAAGACTTATAAATAGGCAGCTACTATATCTAATTATCTCTAAAGTCCCTTCCAACTCTAAATCTGTGATCCTATAATGTTAGTCTTATACAAATACCCTGAATATTTCAAGTACCACATTGCCACACCTCAATAAATACATAATAGAAGTAAAAAAGATCTGTAGAGTGGTTTTCCTAGAATGGTAATGATGAAAATATTTTAAAAGTCATGAAGTGTAAGCATGGGATAACCTGACATAATGTTTTATTAAAGGAAAATAAGATTTGATATATGGGAATAAATACCTCCCTGCTTCATTACTAATTCTTGCCTATCCTACAATTCTTCTACCATTTTTAGCCTACTTCCAGTTTTTGGTCTTTTGAAGTCTTTTTCAAAGCTAAAATAACACAAAACAGCTAGGCCCTCCAATAAGCATCCCTTGGTGACACTGTCAAACTCAGTAACAAAATATACTATGAAAATGGTTAAATGTAAACCACGAAGCCATTTATGTTTCAACTTAAATAGTTTTATTATTCTATACTTCCACCCAGAATGCAACAATATCTACTTTTATTAAAAACTGACCTAATTTAAACTCAAATTGCCTATTTTCTTCACAAAATTCTAAGTATCCGAAAAATTTTAAATTGTTTCAATTATTCAAACACAAGGGAAAAATTTTTAAAGGAGAAAAGTTATATCCAAATGTAAGTATGCTTTCTTAAAATGACTTTAATTTGATTTAAAAAAAAAAAATAAACATACAGACACACAAGACTCCCTGGGGACAGCGGTCTCAAACTTAGAGCTCTTTTGTAGAGGGGGTAAACTCAAAGTTTCAGATTATCGGAAGTTTTCCCCCTTCATTGAGAAACTCACACAGCTTCCTTTAGCTATAGCTCTCTGCAAGACTGTGAGGGTCAGTGTCTTAGTACAGTCCAGAAGCTTTCTAGATACACTAGTTTATCCTTAGTGTCTCTCTCAACTCCAGACGAAGACACAGCCACCAGCCACAACTTCCTGGGGGTCACTGCTACTTTTGCCAATAGAATTCCAGACCTTTGACCTCAATTCATAGGATCAACACTTGGTCAATGGTACAGAAGAGAGGTGGAGAGAAAAATTAATTCTCACTGGACCCTCTCCTCTCTCCAACATCCACCTTTCCCACACATACACATAATTTTCTGGACTCCCTAATCCTAGAATATCCATCTGGAACTGGCTTACCATAATATACAGAGGTCCAGAGATGTTTCTGAGTTTTCTGATAAATCCCAACACATTCTATGTGTACTCATTTGATTTCACCCAATGGTTAAAGTATTTCTGTACTTCCAAACTTAAAAAAGACTTGTTGAAACACAATTTAAACCTCTGCCTGATATTCAATTGAAAAGTCTGGGTCTTCAATGTTATATGGGGGGATTTAGGCTCACTCTTAAGAATAGAAATAAATACAAGGCAAGGAGGAGAGCAGTGGATCCTAAGGAAACTAGATACTGGGAATGGAGGTGGAGGAGAGGCAATGAGGAAAGCCTTCATGTAGAAACCTGAATCTTGAAGGACCCTAGTAATTATAAAGAGGCAGAGGTAAAGATAGAGTACAGTACAGACATGAGAAACATCCTATAGACAGGAACAGATAAAGGAGATGGAGTAGTATGCATAAGGAATAGCAAGAGGGCCAGTATGGCTAAGTATGGCTAGACTGGGCCCTAAAGTGCAAGAAGGAGAGTAATATGTAAGAAGAATAGAAAAGTAGGTTGTAATTAGTCTGTGAAGGTCTTTAAATACAAACTAGAAGAGTAAATATTTTAGTCCAACGTAATAGTTACCGAGTAGGGACGTAATATGGTCAGACCAGTACTTTATGAAAATCAGCTAAGTGGATAACAGATTAGAATATAAACATATATGAGGCAAGGAGACCAAACAGGAGACCCTCGCAATAGCCCAGGTGACAGACTTGGATTTGGCTGCTATGTAATTAGAAATAGCAGGATGGATGTGAGAGATGGTATGGAGGTCTAAATAACAAATTTATCAAGTGATGGCAGAATGTGTGTGTTTGTCTTTTGTTGCCAAAGAAGACCATGTCATCAGGGAAACGATGACATGACTTGCACTTGACTTTGTTTTGAGGGAGGGAGGGCTGTGCAGGTCACCAGCCTCACTTCTCCTCCAGAGTCATCTGAATCCAGTGACCAGATATTTATTAGGATGACTGGAGATGACCCAGGATGAAGCAACTGGGATTAAATGACTTGCCCAGGGTCACACAGTTAGTGAGTGTCAAGTGAGGTGAGATCTGAACTCAGGTCCTCCTGACTCCTACACTGGTGCTCTATCCAGCTGCCCATGGCAGAATAAGTGAGGCAACAAGAATGAGAAGATTGCAAACCTAAGTAAACTGGAAAGATGGTGTCCTTGACAAAAACAAAGGAGTTCAAAGAAGAGAGTAGAGTTGGGGGGTGGACGGGGGTTAGGGATAATGATTTTAGTTTTGGACATGTTGAATTTGAGGTGTCTGTAGGTCATCCAGTTCAGTGTCCAATCTGTGGATAGTGATATGGAACTGAAGAATGAGAGAGTGAGTGTGTAGTATACAATTCATGAAGTCATCTGCTTAGACATAACTAAACCTTTGGGAGCAGATGAGGTCAACAAAAGAGAGTATACAGAGAGAAGACCAAGGACAGAGCTTTTGGGGGATGCCCGCTGATAGTGAATATTGAATGAATGATGAATGAATAAATGATGATCCAGTAAAGGAGACATGAATGCTCTCTTTTCCTCATCTCTAGCTCCCTTCAAAGTTCAGCTCAAATGTCACTACTTCCATAAGACTTCTTCTCCTCCATGAACCTATTAATGGTCTTCCCATTGCCTAGAAATTAATGTCAGTAAACTAGAATTTATTAAACATTATGTGTGAAACACTGTACTAAGAGCTAGGAACAAAGAAAGGCAAAAACACAGTTCTTGCCTTTAAAGAGATCCCACTGTAATGGAGGAAACAATGGTGTATGTACAAGATACATTAAGAATACATGGGTGATAACTGCAAAAGGAAGGTACAATGGAGAGGTCAGGAAAAGGACAGGTAGGGAGGGAGGGCATTTCAGGCATGGGGAGCAAGGACTCAAAAAGTACGGCTTCAGTGTTGACTCATCATTTTAAGTATTTCTCACCAGTAGAGCATGAACTCCCTGAGGGCAGGGAAAGTTTCATTTTCATACTGGTATCCTAATCACCTAGCACAATGCCTGACACATAACAACAGAATAAAGTGTTTAATAGCTAGTACAGTGAATAGAGTAGAGGGCCTGGAGCCAGGAAGACTCATCTTCCTGAGTTCAAATCTGGTTTCATATACCTTACTAGGTGTGTCAAGTCACCGAGCAAGTCACTTCACCCTGGTTTGCCTCAGTTTCCTCATCTGTAAAGTTAGCTGGAAGAGAAAATGGCTAACCACTCCAGTATCTTTGCCAAGACAACTTGGCAAAGGATTATAGAGTCGAACACAACTGAAAAATGACTATATGGAAGGTTCTACCCAAGAATGACTATGAGTAGAGAGAGATCTGGTGATGGAACTGTATAGTTGCTGTCTAAGAACTAGCCTAAATATAGAGAGACTAATTACTAAGCTGGCTTCAGGGCAATGAATTTTTTAGTCACAGCAATTTTTAAAAAACTATTATATATTAAGTTATAGAAGAGATGCAATCTGAAATGGTAAAAGGAATTTCCACTTATCAGCAATATTAAGGATCTCTAAAGTATGTTTAACATAATTCATTTTTTCTTAATGCGCTGGGTATAGTTTGGTAAGTTCTATCATCTTGATGATTCTCATCAACTCCTCTTCCAGTCTCAGAAAAAGAAATGATTCTCATCCGTACCATGCGTAAGAATTGCCAGCTTCATTCATAAGCATGACAAAAGACATTCTTTTATTTTTATTTATCCAAATAAGGAGGACTGAGTTCAAATCCCAGCTCTGTCAGAGTCAAGTCACTTGACACCTCTGAGGTCAGTAAAATTAAAGTACTGGACTAGATGATCCCTTAGGTCCCTTCCAACTCTACCATTCTACTCTCCCCCTTTTACAGATGTGAAAATAAGATAAAAAAGGTAACTAAGATTTTTATCATGAAAGCTACTTTATAAATTAGAAACCCTCAAATTAAAAAAAAAAAGTCTAGTGTTTTTGCTTACTATCTCAAACACAGTGACTTTGATCTTCATTACCATACAATTTTTTTCATACTGTTACTTAGGTATTACTAGGGTAACTGTCTTTTAATCTCTCTTATACCAGGATTGGCCTTAAGAAATTAAATTGTAAATTGAAAGAATCATTTAAAATATTTTTACTTGATTGAAAAATCTGAGCCACAGAAACAGAATCCTTACATGTGCTATAGAATAACTAGAATTAAGTTTACATAATTATCAAGAATACTCACTGTCTTATAAAGCAATCCCAAATACTTAGCTTGATTCAGAGGGTTCACCTCAAAGTTAAAAATAAGGCAATGCTTCCAATGATCAATTCATATGCCACTAAGTAAAATCATAAAAGATAAATATAATCAATTATTTTCTCAAATATTACAGCCAAAAAATCTTTCTTCATAAAAATACAGAAAAAAGTCTTTATTCAAAAAATCAATAATGCAGTAACAAAGCTTTTAGTTGATTTAGGAATGGACCATTTTAATCTCCTTGTTTCTAACTTCAAATTTAAGTTTAAAGAGGTTCAGATAGTTTAAACTTTTAAATGTTTACATGCTGAAACTTGACATAAGATTTTCACTTCAATAACAGTAAATTATTTTTTTAGATCAAATAATTATTTCATTCTCTTTCTTAATACATTGTATATCTATGAAGGCCATCTGTTAGGCAATGACTGATCCAGCATACATTGCTATTGCAGCAGCTTCCCAACTGGTTTCCACATTTAGATCAGTCCCCAGTTTGTTAAAGCTTTAATGCTCTAATACCAACCTATTAATATAAGTGCATAAATTCACAAAATTAAAAATAACTTAAAAACACATACCCTAAAAGTATAAAATATTTTTAAAGTGTTGTCTGTCAGATAAAAAATTAAAGAAAAGATATAACTCATGTAGATTCCACTTTGTAGCTAAAATTGCTAATATGTTGACATTTTAAAATTTAAATCTTTTTTTTTCCAATTTAGGAGAAAATAAAATGATCAACTACTAAAACCCCTATTAGTTGCTAGTTAAAATAAGGATTAACTGTATCTCTATTACTTTTTGTTAAGAATAGGGCTGTATACCACAAAATGGTGAGCATCCTCTAACTTAGAATGACTTTGTGAAGTAATTTATTTGAAGGCTTATTTTGCGTACATATCTTTATGAAAATAGTTTTCTGACTTAGGAACAGTAACAGAACATAAATAAAAAGGTAAACTCCTATGGAGATATCTCTTATCTTTAGAATTAAACATAATCACCAAACTAATAATCAGTTTCAACTTTTCTGTGCATTTGAGAAATAAACAGTAAAATATAATACATGCCCTTTCAACACCATACTGCTGTACCTGCAGTTCTTTCTTTCAGCTTTCCAGTAGGTCAAATGCAAACAGCTGATTAATATTAGAAAAGCACATTACAGTCCAATACCAGGGAATGCTAACTCAATCTACTAACTTTTGTTTCTTTAAAAAAATAAATAAAATGCCCAGAAGAGTCAAGTTTTAAAGTATCCTTAAAAGTATATTGTAAAATTCTCATGACTCCACACTAAATACAATAGACAACTGATTGCCACTGAGTTTTAAGCCATGCTTTCTCACCCTACATTACATACAGAAAACTGAATGTTGTAGATTGAAGTGCTTCAAAAGCTATGCTGCAGTAAAAACTGCATTCACAAGAAACAGAAAATTGTAGTTAAAAGAATTCCTTTATGAATCCATTTTTCTTATTTCCTATGACATCTTGTTGGTTTCCCTGCCTTTCTCGTGGTTAGCGCAAAACATTAAGTCATACACAGTCCTGCAGTAACTCCTTACCAAGAAAAAAAAAACCCAGAAAGGACTACATTTAGTATCTTTTCCTTAGTCGTTACAAACAAGCCATGGTCTCTAAACACAATGGCTATTAAACAAACCTATTCCCCTGATACTTTGATTTCAGACCCATAGTATATACAAATTATAGGCAGGAAATAAACTCTTGGGGGTGGGGGAGGTGTGAAGAAAGAGGAAAATCATAAGTCTCCATCATGTACATATAATGATGAGACACTTAAAGATAGATGCAAATCCGCATCTTCTTTTCCTCTTTACTGGAAAACATCACCTCCAGTTAAAGCTTTAATGCTTCTCACATTCCTCCAACACCATGGAATTTCGGCTTGTGAAGACAAACCTTCATCTTCAGGGAGCAGCACTAGATACAGTTTTAAAATGCCTAGGGGAAAGAACCCCAAAGGCAACGCACCCTCTCTCACCCAAACTCTGGGGCCCAACATAACCCTACAACCATCAGTATTTGTCACAGCCACTCGTGATCACAATGAATGGTACCAAGCAGTGTTAAGTTGGTCACTGTACTCAAATCGCAGGAGGGGACAGGGAGGGACTACAGGGCGCAGCTCGGATACATATGGATCACCCACTGGGCGACACAGGCAGGACGATCTGGGCTCCAGGAGACGTGACGCGTGTTATACGGCGTGGGGAGGGGGAAGGGGGGCGAGCGGGGGAGTGAAAGATGGGGTGGGTGTGTAGGGAGTTAGTGCAGAGATATTCCCAGAGACACAAGCCCATTTCTCTTACCAGGTTGAGCACCGTCTCCACGATGTCCCGATTGCTGACCTCCCCGACCTGTATGAGTCCAATCAACACGGCGAATTTCATCCGGATGTTGCGGATCGGAACCGATGGGTTAATCATCCCCGCGGGGAGCACCATGGAGCCGGAGCCGGACGCCCCTCTCAGCTCCCCCAAACCACTAACCCCGCCGCCGCCGCAGCCGCCGCCTCCAGGGCCACCTCCGGCTCCTGCCCCGACGGCGATGAGCCCCGCAGGCTGAGGCTCCGGCCCCGGCCCGGGCTTCTCGCTCGCCATTTACCCCTCTCCCGCGGAGGAGGAGGAGGAGGACGAGGACGAGGAGGAGGAGGACGAGGACGAGGAGAAGGGAGGAGGCGCCGCCGCCACCACCGCGGGTACCGTTATACCTGGCTCAGCCCCCGCCCCCCGCCCCCGGCCGCCCAGCCCCAGCATCCACCAGCGCCGCGCCGCGGCGTCGGCCAGGGCAGACCGGAGCCGGGAGCGCGCGCGGGCGGCGGCGGGGAGCAGATCCCGGGGCGGCTCTCCGCGGCGGCGGCTGCCCCGCTAGCGACGGTGCCCGCCTCTCTCTCGGTCCGGCTCGGTCCGGCCCGCCCCCCCGCGGGGATGCTGCTGGGGCTCCCAAGGAGCCGTCGCCGGGAGAGGAGGAGGCGAAAGGGGGCAGGAGACGCAGGCAGCGGGCGCTCGCCGGCTCCGAGGCTGGGACCGCCGCTCCGGACGCCGCCGCCGTCCCTGCCGCCGCCGCCGCCGCCGCTGTTGTTGTGAAGCCCCGACGCGCCGCTCACTCCGCCATGTTGCCGCCCCCTGCCTGCGGTAGCGGCCGCTACGCCTGCGCAGAGCCGCCAGGGGGCGGAGCCCTAGGAGCAGCCCCCTCCCTGGTCCTGCCCTCCTGTCCTTACCACCCCCACCACACACACGCCACCCCAGCACCCTTCAGCCCTCCCCTAACCGCACAAAACGGATGGGCAGGTGAACAGGTGCACAGGGACTGCTGCCAGCAGTAGGGCTGGCTGGCAGGGGAGGGGCGGGTATCGGCTTCCATCTAGTATTCCCTGAGGGTAAATGTTCCCTTTAGGGAGAGACACACAGTGTGTAGCTTGCCTTCTCTGCAGCCTCCTTTTAACATCCTCTTGCTGGGAGGAAGAGGATGAACCATCATCAGGGCTGCATCTCCTGCTTCCTCTGTCGTTTCTGGGTGCCCAGGAAGGCTAGGGAGTGGCAGGCGACCTCTTTCTGCTCCTCTTTATCCTCTCTCCCTCGCCCACCCGACCTGCAACTTCCCAAGAGGAAAACTGACTGGACAGAGCTGAAGCAGACATACCGTGGGGAACAATCCCGCATTGTCAGGAGAACGAACATAGATGGAGTCTAATAGGTCTTTTCTATGGCTATAAAAGAGGCTGACACCTGCACACACGCGAGCAACTTAAAATAGAACTTGTCAAAGGTAACCGATTCTGTGTAGAAGTCTGAAGAACCAATAGTTCTTGGGGTTGTCCTCCAGCCGGTGAGGACGGAGCCACGTAACACCCTAAAGTGGTTTGATGGGAACAAAGCTTTGCTTTAAAATATTTTCTTAACTTCTCTCTTGTGGACCGCAGATTAATGATGCCTCCCCCTCCTTACTGAGAGATGTACCCGGTACAGAGACGTCGAAATTACATGAAAATGTTACTGATTCCCATTCTAGCGCTAGGGTTGGGATAAAGTTATCCTTGTGAAAAGAAGTAAATCTTACAGGCACAAGCAAAAGTCATCTATTTTAACGACGAGATTTGAAATATAGTTTTTGCTGTAAGTCTGTAATTAAGGCTAAACGGGTACGACTGCAGTTTTAAAATGAAGTAACAGAACAAAAATGATTCTTTTGCTAATATGCTCACTCTTTGAGTCCTCCTCAATAAATATATATTTATAAGATATAAGTAATGATACTTATTGTGAAGTAACAGGTGTATGCTGTTTTTAGATGAATCAGTGGATATTAGGGATGAAGGGAATAAGCATTTATTAAGCACCAACTATATGCCCTGCATGTGCTAATAAACACTTTTCAGACACTATCTCACTTAATCCTATTAAACTGATATTGATCCAGTATGATCCTATTGGACCATTTGATCCCATCATCAAAATTGATCATGTCCACTGAAAAAAACAAAAAATCCATTGTAAGTTAAATCTTCTATCACACAGATTCAGATATACTATTGGGCAAATTATATCCCACAGATCATATGTGTATTTAACAACAAAAGCATCATATAGTACAGGGAGTTCTAATTCAATAAAAACATTTAGTAAATATCTACTATGTGCAAGACACTGTGTTAATCTGAAGGTCTCTTTCTCCTGTTTTCCAAACCTCAATTTTAAGAGAATTCCACCGAATTGGGTTGGGGCAGAGAGGTGTGAAGGAAATCTTTTATTGACACAAACTGATTTATTGATTCATAAATATTAAGAAAGATATTCATATGTACATCATTTTAAGAATAACACCAAATGCTGTTATAAAACTAATATGGTCGAATGTTAAATATGAAAGAAGGGGAAAACTACAAAATTTAAGACCACAATGAAAACCAAGACCTACTGTATTTAGAAATCCTATCAAAGTTTACACAGATCTACAGCATCTTGCCTCAATTTATTCATCAATAACTTTATTTTCAGATACTCTACTTCTACTCAGAAATTGTAAATAATATATATTTTAAAGTGAATAAATATGAACTAAAAGATAATCTTCAATTCACCCTGCTTTTCATATGCATGTCAGGAAATGATAATAACTTGCTGATTTTAGACACCACCCTCCCCCTAACTCCCACAGGATATTCAGGAAATGAAAGCCAGAACTAGATTGCTTTTTCATATATTTAACTTAACATTGCTGAAAGTTTTGCTTTTCCCCTTAGTCTTTTCATTGTATTTTTCAGAGAGGGATGGAATGAAACCATGAAGATTTCAAAATCCAGGTGTTTTCTATACCTCTCTTAATTCCAGAGACATTTAAATGAACACTCTAGTAAAGGAGATGGTCACTGTAATCTCAGCGGAATCATGATAGACCAATTATACTTGTATTGAAATCTTCATTCTGTTGTTATGTTATCAAGATCATTCACAAGCCTACAAAGAGTACTGTCTATACAGGCTGCATATTAGTCAGAAGAAAATTTCCTGGCTATTTTCAATGCATTTTAAGGAGAAAGGAAAGTAAGTATCAAGTTTATATCCTCATACTGAGAGTTAATCCCAAGTTTAAGTATTTTCATTAATGGCATGCCCTGGAAAAGTATATTTAAGACATTAAAGAAATTTCAAGACATTTTACATTAATACAATAATAAAATAGTTAGAATTATTTAATTTAAGTCATTAGGGGAGATCATTAAAATGATCATTTAAAAATTGCTAGAATTGACTACTCTTAATTTGGAAGTGGAGGGCTACTCCTGGATAGACAGTCTAAATATTGTGTTTTTACACAATGTGAAACAAATAGTAAAAGAGTTTTAATGTTAATTTTAATGACCATTTACTAAAAATTATCACACCAAGTTCATGTAAAGTATGAATTGTGAAGTTTTGGTTTAACATAATAAATTTTCAAATATCCATTAAAGTGGGAAAAAGTCAATTGGAAAGTTATTTGATACTATAGTCAGCTCCTAATTATCCATAAATGAACTTCTGACTATATTCAGGTTTATCTATAGTTAACTCCTGTTCAGCATTAGAACTTAAAAGTGTAGTTATCTCTTTTCAAGTCAATGAGTAATAGCACATAATTAGCATAATCGCTTTTTGGTTAACATCTCAACTATTTCTATTTACTTTGATTTAAATATATATGTAGCATATATATGTATATAAGTACATATATACATACACATGTATATTTATTCATATTCAACCATTGGTTCCATTATGGGAAAGTTTTGATACTTTGATACTGAAAGAGACTAAGCACTGGATGAGCTGCTAGAGGAATTGAACAGAGGTTAAAATGGGAAGCTAGAGGGCTCCCAACCCTTCCTGAGCAAGAAGTTTACTATATGACTTCATTATTTTCTTTGAACTGGATTCCCAGAAGATTAGACACACCCATATTAAAATGTAAGTGTTGAAACATATTCCAAAATCAAATAAGAACAATTTACAAATTATGAGTGAACTATGTAAGATTCTCTATACCTTTTTTTCCTGCCATTAATAGAAATTAGTGAGAATTTAATATATTTCAATTATTTTATTTGGCATAAATATTTTAACTACATTGGAAGGTTAAAATAACAGTTAACAATGTTATTTTTGAGGAGGAGATTATGGAGTTTTTTGCATTTCCAATTACAGGAGCCACCTGTGACATAAAGCGGGGACAATCTTTCATACTTTACTTGGAAATAATTCCTTCAGCACTTACCCACACCATCAATCAAATGACAAACCTATATTTTCAGACATTAAGACAATTATCTTAATGAATAATACAAATGTGTTTTATATATTCTGAAACTATATTGTATGTTCTTTTTAATTAAATGACTAGGACATAAATGCTAATCAATCACTAAATGTCTGAGCTTCTACCACATAATACCAAGGAATAAGGTAGTTGTTGTGGTATATTCAGAGAATTGTAATACATAATTCCTTCCCTTAAAGTTTACAATCAAGTTGGAGTGATATGTAAGTGATTCCCAGACCTATATATCCAGCCCATCTTTCTCCTGAGCTTCAGTCCCAATTGCTTAATGAGCATTTCAAACTGCATGTTCTGAGGCATTTCAAACACAGCATATCCAAAACAAAGTCTTTCTATTTTCCCCACCAAAAAAAAAAAAACCAAAACCACACTCCACATCAATGTCATCCTCAACTCCCTACTCTCCTTTGTCCCACATATTCATGGAGTAGCCAAATCTTGTCATTTCTATCTCTGGATGTATAATATCTATCCCCTTTTAGGGATGATTTCAGAAAAAAATCTGAAAAGACTTCTAAGAATTGATGCAAAGCACAATAAGCAGAACCAGGAGAACACTGTATATAGTAATGGCAATATTGTAACAATAATTGTAATAACAATGTAACAATAATAAACTGTGAAAAACTTAGCCACTCTGATTAATACCATAATTGAGAATTGCAAAAGATTCATGATGAAATATTCTATCCATCTCTAGAAGAAAAAGAACTGATGAACTCTTAAGTGCATATTGAAGACTATTGTTTTCTTTTTCTTTTTTTTTTTTGGCAACATGACTAACATGGAAATGTGTTTTTCATGACTTCACATGTATAATGGGTATCATATTGTTTTGAATAGGTGGGATAGGGACTGGAAAGAAGGAGAAAATTTGAAACAGCAAACACAAATTTTAAATAATTAAAAACTACCCCAGCTTCTGGGATAAGAACTCACTGTTTGACAAAAATTACTGGGAAAACTGGATAACAGTGTGGCAGAAACTAGAGCATAGACCCATGCCTGACACCATACACGAGAATAAAGTCCAAATGGGTATATGATTTAGGTATAAAGATTGGTACCATGAATAAACTGGAGGAGCAAGGAATAGTGTATTTATCAGATTTATGGGGAGGGGAAGAATTTTTTTCCAAAGAAGTGATAGAAAGCATTATGAAATGCAAGATGGATAATTTTGATTACATTAAACTGAAAAGTTGTTGTACAACCAAACCCAACACAACCAAAATTCAGAGGGATGTAGTAAATTGCAAAAGAATTTTTATGGCTAAGCTCAGGGATAAAGGCCTCATTTCTAAAATATATAGAGAACTGACTCAAATGTATAACTATACAAGTCATTTCCCAATTGATAAATGGTCAAAGGATATGAACAGGCAATTTCAGAGGAAGAAATTAAAGATATCTATAATCATATGAAAAAATGCTCTAAATCACTATTGATTAGAGAGATGCAAATCAAAACAACTCTGAGGTACCACATCACACCTATGAGATTGGCAAACATGACAGAACAAGAAAATGATAAATGCTGGAGAGGATGTGAGAGAGTTGGAACACTAATTCATTGTTGGTGGAGCTGTGAGATCATCCAACCCTTCTGGAGAGCAATTTGGAACTATGCCCAAAGGGCTACAAAAATGTGCATACCCTTTGACCCAGCAATATTGCTACTTGGACTGTATCCCCAAGAGATCATAAAAATGGGAAAGGGTCCCACATGTACAAAAATATTTATAGCAGCACTCATTGTAGTTGCCAAAAACTGGAAGTCAAGGGGATGCCCATCAATTGGGGAATGGCTGAATAAATTATGGTATATGAATGTAATGGACTACTATTACGCCATGAGAAATGATGAACAAGAAGACTTGAGGGAGGCCTGGAAGGACTTATATGATCTGATGCTGAGCAAAAGGAGCAGAACCAGGAGAACTTTGTGCACAGCAATGACCACAGTGTGCGAGAGTTTTTTCTGGTAGACCTGGAACTTCGTAATAATGCAAGAACTTATTAAAAAAAAAATCCCAATGGTGGTTTTCTAAGGCAAAATGATTCGCAGAATGTAGCAGATCATGTTTGTGTGTGTTGTGTGTTTTTGTGTGTTATATTATGTTTTGTTATATGATTTCTTCCATTTATTTTAGTTCGACTACATAGCATGACTATAGTGAAAACGTACTCAGTAGGAAAGTATATGTAGAACCTATACCGAATAGTATACTGTCTTGGGGAGGGAGAGGGGTAGTGGGGGGTAGGTGTTAAAATCTTAATTTTATGGTAGTGATTGTAGAACATTAAAAAATAATAATTAAATTAGCAAAAAATTATAAACTGAAGGCAGCATTCCTATCAGCAAATTTTTAATATACATATATATGTGTGTGTGTGTGTGTGTGTGTGTATTCATCCTCTTCTCTCCACTTACAAAGTATTGTTCAAGCCCTCATCGCCTCTTGTCAAGTTTGTTGAGGTAATTCCCTATAAGTTCGTCCTACCTCAAATCTCCCTCTATTCCAATTCATCCTGAACTCAGCTGCCAAAATGATTTTCCTAAAACCCAGATCTGACAATGTCATTTCCCCTCCCTATTCAATAAACTCCATTGACTCATCTTACCTCTAGGATCTCTTTGGCATTTAAACTTCTTCCCAACCTGATCCCCTCTTCTCTGTTCAAGCTTCTTATTACTCTCCCCACCACACCTCTTGAGTCCATCTGTACTGGCTTACATGTTGTCCTTGCATACAATAATCCATCTCTCATTTCCATGCCTTTGTATTGATTGTCCCCCATATCGCCAATATTCTCCCTCTTCTCAGCCTCTTGGAATAACTGGCTTCCTTCAAATTTTGCCACATGCTTCCTTCTTCAAGAGTTCTTTACAGGTTTAGCAGCTACAAGTGTCTTCTCTAAAGTTACCTTGTTTGTATCTCAAATATGTGTACATGTTGTCTCTGCTATTAAAATGTAAGCTTTTTGGGTGTGTGGACTGATTCTTAGGATGCTTTTTGTTTGTTTTTTACTTTTCTTTATGTCCCCAGAGTTCAACAGTGTCTGGTAACTGTTAAATGTTTTTTGATTGATGAAGCATTAGCTAATGATACAAGATAATGCATAAAAAGTGTTAGAGGAGTTGTATGAGTACTCAATCCTATAAAAATTCAAAGAAATATCATTATAGTTTGAAGTGGTCATAGGATCACAAGCCATAAACCATCTAGTCCAACCTCATTTTACAGATGAGGAAATTGAGACTTATGGAGATTAGGTGACTTGCTCAAGGTCACATGGATAACTAGCATCAGAGTTGAGATCTAAAGCCAAGTCTTCTGATTCCAAAACTAATGTTCATTCACCTACTAGGTTAGCCTTTGTTAAAGGGGTCAGGATCTGAGTTGGTCCTTGAAATCAGGCTAAGTTTGGGATAGGTTAAGAAGAATAGAAAGTGTATTTCAATGCTCTGCCATATTTTTCCACCTTAATGTTATATCAATACCCTAAATTCAACATACTAGAAATCACAATACTTGGTGTCCCCCCAAAAATATATTTTTCCTCCTCCTTTCTCTATTTCAGTTAATGGTACCATCATTCTCCAGTTACCCAGGCTTGAAACCAAAGAATCATCTCTGAATATTGCCTTTATATATGTGAAGAAGACATTTATTAACTTCTTACCATATTACAGGCACTATGGTTTTACTCCTATACCTTTCTCTTCCCAATCTTCTGTACATTCTTCATTTTCTAAGAGAAGCAATGACATCACAGGGTGATGCACATGAATTGGATTTAAGTGAGGAAGAGTTGCACAAAGTCATTAACCTCACTCTCTTCCAGAGTCATTGAAGTCCAGTGGCAAGATAAAAGTCAGAAAGACTGGCAATGGCCTGGTATGCAATGGATGACCTTTTGATGTCTGACCAAGTTCTAAGGACTTCACAGATCCTGTTTCAGCCACCTTGATGACCATTGAAGCAAATTGTTCTCATCCACCCATTCTGCCAAAGGAGGTCTTTACATGCTTGGGGTAGATACTTCCCCATCTCCCCACTCCCAACTCACAAATGAGTTTGAGGCCTCTCAGTTACCTTCAGTCTGATTTAGCCCATCTGCCAAGACAGTTTTACTGAAGTGTGGCCACTATGCATGCTATCACTTCGTGGAGCCACAGGTGAGAATTAGGTGAAGATGGACCATAAAGGTGGATGAGGAGGCCTGAAAACTCTTTCTTATACCAGAGATGCTGGTCCTCCCTGAATACCCCATATGCTCTTCTTCCCAATCTAATCACTAACTAAGCCCTGTGCCAATTCAATCACTTGGCACTTTTGCAATATCCATAACATCTATCATTTTCTATTCCCACTTAAACACCAGAATCTGGGCCTTTATGCTCTCATATCTAGACTGATGTGACATTTTAACTGGTCTCTTCATCTCCCAATTTGACCCATCCTATAGTTCATGACATTAACTATCATGAATTTAATTTCCATAAAGCATCACTATGACTGTGTCTTTACCCTATTCCAAAATCTTAAATTGCCCCCAATTGCCTTTGAGAAAAAGTCCAGTTTCCATAGCCAGATGTTTAAGTCCCTCAGCAATTTTAGTAATAACATTACTTTTGTAATAAGATTACCTTCATAATCTTATTTCCCAGAGATATCCAACATGAACCCTACATTGTAATCAATATGATACACACACATGTATCCAATTGATTAAGATAAAATCCACAGATAAAAAGTTATTCATGAGAATAGAGGTGATTTTTAATATTGAAACACATTCTTATGTTTCATATAATTTGGTGAAACTATCCTACAGGTAAATGAGTTTTAGACAGGTATTCCAGTTTTAGTTTTCTATGTTGGTATAGTTGGTATGGAGATTCCAACCCATGGTCTATTTTAGCACAGACAGGGAGGTAATATGAGATAATAGAGAAAGACCCCCTGGACTTAGAATCAAGAGAAATCTAGTTCCAATCTTCCTTCAAATACTTATTAACTGCTTGAAGAAAATTGTCATTTAATCTTTCTAAATCTCAATTTCCTCATCTGAGTGTTTAGCACAGTGCCTGATACATAGCAGGCACTTAATAAATATTGGTTGACCTATTGTTCTGTAAAGTAGGAATTTTAGGAACTGTAATATCTACCTGAAAGAGTTATTGTACAGATCAAATGAAGTAATAAAATGTGAAACACTTTGTAAATCTTAAAGTGCTATATGAATATCAACTATTGTTATTATTAGAAAACTCCATCAATTACAGTTTCTAGGAATCATCTGCATAAAGAGTACATTTCACAGAAATCTGAACTGCAAATATTTTTAATTATATTCATTAAAATTAAACCACATTTAATATTATGACCTCATCAAATCAATCTATACTATGAATCATTGCAAAGGACATTTAGACTTAGCCCAGAGGCAGAGGGGAGGAGAACAGAATGGGAAGTGTTAGGAGTATCTATATTCTTTTCCTTTCTTTTGTAATCTTGCCCTTTGTGATATCTTAGAAAATTATTCCCCATCCTTTAGGATCCTGTTACTTCCATACGAAGTTCTTTTATATGTATTGGATCACAACCAAGTGCCTTTTCCAACTATATATACTTACACGTTACTGCCACTTTCTTAATGTGATACCCTGAGTGATGAGGTGGTAGAATCCAAATGCTCCTATGTTCTCATTAATGAGAACTGAACACTAGGAATACCAGCAGATCTGTTCCATGTCCTATCTATTTGTTTCTCCTTTGTTTTATAACCTTGTGTAACACCCTCTCTGGGGTCACCTCAACTCCTACTTGAATTAGTAGGTTAGGTTACCAGAGGGCATTGGCTCTTTCTCCCCCTCCCTCCTAGAGTTCCAAGAGTAACCCTAAAAAGCTGGGAGTTTCTAATAATATGGTTCATGAGCCTTCATCCTCTGTGCTCCACCTCATATTGATTAAGCAGGTGATATTAATTAGTTTCTACAAAAGTAAATTTACTAAGAAGGTATATCAGGAATGAAAGTTGAAAAAACATGCTCGTAAGCCATGACTACACTCTCCCCTCTGCATACATTTGATCCCTGAGGAAAGTAGGCTCAAACTTAAAATGCAAAGGCACCCACATAGAATGTACAAGTGGCCAAGGGATATTTCCTAGTCCTGGAAATCCCTTTATTTGCTCACTTGCCAGAGTCCTGACCAAGTTAATTTCCGTTGATGAGTTCCAAAGTTCAATGCAATAGATGAGTAGTGGTGAGCTCAACAGATGACTTGCCCTTGCTTACCTGGGCTAACTTCGAAAGACTTGGTGTGTTGGTTGCTGGGTCAATCTTCTGCTGGACTGAATCAAGCAGGTCATTTGGCTACTGTACTCTCTCTCTAGAGAGTCTCTCACTAGTCTTAGGTGCTATTACTACCAGCTCCAGGACTTTGGTTGATGGTAATACTTTGAATGGATTTATTTATCTCACCAGTCATTTGCGTGCTCTTTCACTTAAGATCAGGAAAGAAGAGACACAATAGAAACAGAATAGAAATGCTTTGCATTCACAGACACATGGCAACTGGGTGATAGATAGGCCCTCCTTCCCTCATGGACAGTTCACAGCAATCCCTTTCACTTGAAAGCTGCCAGGAAGAAAGAGAAAGGTTAAAAGGCCTGGGGGAGGTGGGTATCATCCTTTAGTAAGTGAACTCAGTTCTGGCTCTGTCATTAGGTCTTTTGACTTTAAAGTTAACCAGAAAATTATTCATCACTACACAGTACCAGCCCTTTAGTATTCAGGCTCCTATAGTCATACTTCCCTAGGAAGGCTCTCCAAAATTCCATGTGTTAGACTGAAAAAAGGCAGGGAATATGTCTTATTCTCTAAGACTTTATCTCTCATAAATTCTGGTCCTTGGGCCAATCCCCTATTAAACTTGTTTTCCCCTCAAATGTTTTTCAGCATTTGCGAAATGATACTCCATTTTCCTTCTCCATATATTTTGCAATTTGGTTTGACAAGAATACACTGTTGCCTTGGGTATCCACGTGTATTTACTGAGTAAGAAGATCAGGCACTTGCTGGCTTGACAGAGTCAAGCTTCTTGTTTTGGCAGTTGTTTTGTACTACTCAGACTTCATTAGGAACTAATAATAGAACCAGTGCCCTTATTTTTGTTTATTCCCCCCTTTTTCTGTCAAATGAAAGCTTGTTGAAACATGTATTTCAGTTGCTGTATATATAGACGATAACTTCTGATTTTTATCCTAATTTGATGTTGATTTGAACCTTTGATTGTAGCCTGAATCATGAATCTAATCCTTTGAGAAGAAAGTTGGAAGGCATCGAATGTAGTGAGCAACAAATGGTAAAACACATGAAAAAAGTGAAATTGACTATATTTTTCCAAGCAGAAAATGACTAGTTACTGATATGGGAATCACTTCAGATCAAATATGCACACTTAAAAATGAAAAAGAAAATGATACGTTTTAATTGTCTTCCACCAACAAGCTGTCAGTCATCTATTCAGAATCAGAGTAGTGTCCTTGTGTTCCTGGTATCACACTGGCGAAGAGCACATCTGATAAGCCTTGTAACCTTTGCTTTGCTCGTGAGGGGCTGACTATGTTGAATCTGTTTTTATGTGTCATCTATCCAGCTGATAAACTACGGTATTTCCCTGGCTTTACCAGTCATCTTGGTCTGTCAAATGACAGGTTTTGCATAGCACCACTCTCAGATCTGTTTACTTTCCTCTCAACATCTAAACAGTGGGGATTCACTTTCAGAGTGAAAATTTAGAGGGAAAAAGGGAATGAGAAAATTTAACCTATAACTACACAGATACTTTTGATCCTATCTTGCATATGTGTACATGCAACTTCAAATAAATAGGATTGTATTATTACCATGAGAATTAATTTTAGCAGAAAATAAGAAAAAATATAGCAGAGAATCAGAGAGCTAAGATAGCTCTCAAGGGACCATCTAGTACATCTACTTTTCATTGATATGTCTGGTAAATGAATACACTTTAAAAATTATTTCTGTTCAAGGTACAATTGACAAGTATGATATGTATGTACAAGTACAAGTATGGTAATGTACACGTAACATATGTTGTTGGGCAAACTTTCATTATTAGTTCTTTTATTTGCATTAAAACAATTATAGGTGGATTTAGTTTACATTAAATGTAATAAATAATATAACAATGTTGTAGTATCATCAAGATGATTATGGTTAAAAATGTTGTTCTGTCTATTGACTTGGATTTAAGAGAACAGTGGCCACATAGCTTTCTCTCACAATGTCACATATCTCTAGTGTTCTTTTCAACAATTATAGTAGTTTTCACACAAAATCACACTTAGAAAAGAAAGTGGTTTCCATCATCATCCCACTGTTCTTTACCCACTTCAGTATGCTATCTGCCATTGCTTTTCCTTCTGAAGTGGAAAAAGTAATCAATATTTAACCATGGACAAGTCATTTAACCTCTCTGGGCCTCAATTTCTCTATCTGTAATTTGAAATGGTTTGACTAGAGGATCTTTAAGGTCCTTTCCAATTCTAAATCTATAATACTACTCTACTTTCTGTAGAGAAAAACAGAAAATTTGATACTGCCTTTAAAAGTTATATCAAAAGATCTCTGTCTGTCTCACAGACCTGTAGAGAGGTAGAGAGAAAGAGACAGATAGAGAGAGAGAGACAGAGACAGAGAGAGAGACACACAGAGAGAGACAGAGAAAAGGAGGAAGGAAGGAAGAAAGAAAGGAAGGAAGGAAGGAAGGAAGGAAGGAAGGAAGGAAGGAAGGAAGGAAGGAAGGAAGGAAGGAAGGAAGGAAGGAAGGACCCAACAAAGGAGGAAGGAATGGGCAGAGCACTGGACCTAGAGTAAGAAGATCTAAGTTCAAATCCAACCTCAGGCTCTTATTAGCTAGGTGATGGACCTTAAACAGAAACTTAACTACTGTTTGCCTCAGTTTCCCCATCTGTACAATGTGAATAATAGTAATAATAATAACACTTACCTTCTAGGGTTGTAGTAAGGAGCAAATGAGATAATATTTACAAAGTGTTTAGCATAGTGCCTGACACATAACAAGCTCTGTATCAGTAAAAACTATTTATTGTTCTTGTTATTCTTGTTTTATTATATATGGGTCCAGACTATGGTTTAATCAGTAGAGAGAACTTCATGGAAAGAAATATTTCTTACCAACACAGATCCCAAACTCCCCAGTTGTATCATTTTGGAGAGCTGTCCAGGAGCCCTGAGAAACTAAGTAACTTTCTCATGATTCCAAGCTAATACGTGGTAGAGGCAGGACTTGAATCTATGTCTTTCTGACTTAAGGGTGGCCCTAGATCCACTCTACCATATTATCTCTCATCAAAAAATATAAATAATTATAATATTAAATAATATGTTCAACATTAATAACTTGAATTTCTATAGTGGCAGCTGGTAGCAATAATGGATAAAGCCTTAGAGTCAGGAAGACCTGAGTTCAAATCTGAACTCAAATATTTCCTCATGTCTCTGGTGAAGTCACTTAACCCTTTTTGCCTCGGTTTCCTTATCTGTAAAATGAGGATAAAAATAGCACTTACTTCCTTGGGTTGTTGTGAGGATCAAATGAGATATTTGTAAAATGCTTGCTTAGCACACTCTTGGCATATCATGGAAACTATATAAATTCTCTTCCCTTGTCCCCATAGATTTAAAATTTTAGTTTTCAAAGCACTTTATGCATACAGTTTCTCAATTTGATACAACAGACCTACAGGTTAGATAGTACAAATCATCATTATCTCCATTTTACAGATGTGGAAACGGGGTTTCAGGCAGGTTAAGCAATTTGTTTTATATCCTGTAGGCACTAAGCTTTAGAACTGAGACTTGAATTTAGCATTGCCAATCAAATTATCATTATTCAATAAAATGCTTCTGAGATAAAAGCGATTAATGTATCAGTATGTTACTAAGCATTGATTATGTGTGTATTATGTGCCAGACACTGTGCTAAATACTGGAAATACGAAAAGAAATCAAAACCAAAAACAAAGATAGTGCCCTCCCATAAGGGCCTTACATTCTAATTGAAGGAGATAGTATGTACATAAATAGGTTTGTGCAAAATATATGCCAAATGGATACTCAGCAATCCACATGGAAATTGTTATCAGCCAAGCAAGTTGCACATGCTTGTAAGTACTGGGTTCATTGATCCCTTCACAATTACATGGGGTAACCTTAACGAAGAAGGCACTAGCAACTAGCCTCCTATAGAAGACAGAATTTGAATTGTCTTGAAAGAAAGCAGGGAATCTAAGAAGGGGAGGTGAGGAAAGGATACATTCCACGTATGAGTTAGAGCCTGTACAAATGCACAGATATGGGGAATGAAGCTTTATATGTAAGGAACAGCAAGTAGGTCACGATGACTGAATCAGTGAGTTTGTGGATGGAAGAAGAGTGGAAAAATTAGCAAAGACCAAATTATGAAGAGCTTTAAATACCAAATAGAGGAGCTGATATTTTATTGTAAATGAACAAGGAACCATTATAGTTTGTTAAATAAGGGAATAACATTGTCAGCCCTACAATTTTAGGAAAATCACGGATAGTTGTATAGAGTATGTATTGGAGTAGGGAAAAACCTGAAACAAGGAGACCTAATATAAAGCTGTTACATTAGTCAAGGGCCTGAAAGAAAGTGGTGACTATGTGAATGCAGAAAAGGGGAACTTTTTCTAAGAGAAATGATAGAAAGAGAAATTGGTTTTCAGCTGAGAGGATAGGGAGAAAGTGGCATGGGAAACTTAAAGAGAGATAAGAAGATTTCTAAAGACAATTTGGAGTAGTAAAAGATGAAGCAGAAATATTAACCCACCGGCACCTAATACCCAGATGAAGAGAGCCTATACCAAAGTAGTGGCTGTGTGAGAAAAGGGGATGGATGCTGAAGATGCAATGTAGAAACTACAAAACTTTGCAACAAATTGGATTTGTGGAGCAAATGAGAGAGAAGAAGCAAGAATGATCCTCAAGTTGTGAGCCTATGCTCCTAGAGTACTCAGAATTTTACCCAAAACAGCTTAATTGGATAATTTAGGTCAAAAAAGAAGCAGTTAGATGGTTTTAGTCCCTGGAGTGAAGGCCTTGAAGTCAGGACTTTGCAAACCATAAAGTGCTATATTGTTAGGAAAGATGGCAGATCATTCCTACTTTTTAAATTTATCCTCTTTAAAGATTTTTGTGGGGAGGAGCCAAGATGGAGGAGTAGAAAGATTCACATATGCTAGCTCCTAACCCACAGCCCATAAAATACCTGTAAAGAAGAACTCCCAACAAATTCTGGAGCAGTGGAAGCCATATATCAATGGAGTGGATGAGATTTCTGTTCCAGAGAGACCTGAAAAACTGACACCAAAGGTCTGTAGTACATTGGACCCAGAGCAGAGCCCAGCCTTGCCTTGGCTGCATGGCACTGAGGGGAGCAGATCCAAGCAGGCTTCAGGGACAGAATCTCCAGCAGCCATGAAGGTCCCTCCACCCACAGGTGCCAAAGGTCAGTGAGAGGGCCTTTTCAGCCTTGTGGAGAGGGAAACGGGGTATCTTCATAACTCAGGCCCCCTCAGGAGGCAGCAGTGGACCAAAACAGACAGGAGCTCAGATCCATTGTTGAAGGTCTCTGCATAAACCCCCTGAGGGAACTGAGCCCTGTGTGGCAGCCCTGCCCCCACCTGAGTATCAGATCTTAATCTCACACTGAATAGCAGACCTGCCCCTGCTGAAAGCCCTGAGGCTGGGAAGTAGCATTTGAATCTCAGACCCCAAGCACTAGCTGGGTGGATCTGGAGGTGAGGTGGGGGTGGAAAGGAAACTCAGAAGTCAAGTAACTGTCTGGGAAAATGCCCAGAAAAGGGAAAAAAATAAGACCATAGAAGGCTACTTTCTTGGTGAACAGATATCTCCTCCCATCCTTTCAGATGGGGAATAACAATGTTTACCATCAGGAAAAGACATAGAAGTCAAAGCTTCTGTATCCCAAACATCCAAAATAAATATTCAATGGGCTCAGGCCATGGAAGAGCTCAAAAAGGATTTTGAAAATCAAGTTAGAGAGGTGGAGAAAAAACTGGGAAGAGAAATGAGAGAGATGCAAGAAAAGCATGAAAAGCAGGTCAACACCTTGCTAAAGGAGACCCAAAAAGTGCTGAAGAAAATAACACCTTGAAAAATAGGCTAATTCAGTTGGCAAAAGAGGTTCAAAAAGCCAATGAGGAGAAGAATGCTTTAAAAAAGCAGAATTAGTCAAATGGAAAAGGAGGTTCAAAAGCTCACTGAAGAAAATAGTTCTTTCAAAATTAGAATGGAACAGATGGAGGCTAATGACTTCATGAGAAACCAAGAAATCACAAATCAAAACTAAAAGAATGAAAAAATGGAAGATAATGTGAAATATCTCATTGGAAAAACAACAGATTTTTGTAAGAATGAATTGAAGGTCAAACTCCCCCCTGCAAATAATAAAAATTAAAACTATTGTATAATATTAATATATCTCAAAAATGAATACTATCTGTCAAAGTTGACCTGATGGATGACAGACTTTTCCTGCTCCCTCCTCCCCCTTCTTCTAGTATAACAAGGGACTGGCCAACAAAAGCACTTGCTTATTTTTATTCCTTGTTTGCCACCTCTAATGAATTCTTGCACAAGATGACTTCTAAACTAAGGTTCCTTCCAACTCCAAGGCTCTCTAAAATAGTGACTACCTACAAATTAGACATCAAGGTAATGTACTTTTTTTGGTGGATTCTTGAAGAGACAGTAGAATCTTAAGGAATTAATCTTTTCCCTTTTCCTTTTATTCCCTCTGTAATAGGTCTTTCTTTTTCTTTCAGTTTTTCTCCTTAGCTCTGTCATCACTCATATCTGGAAACACTGAGCAGTCTCAGTGTGCTAATGAACTCTGGAGTTTGGTACAACTTTTTGCCCTACTTAACAATTTCATCTTGTAGGTATGTTTATTTGAAGTTATTCTTTTATCTGTAAAATCAAATATCATGGAAACACACAGTTGAAATTATTAACTATTACACTCATAGTTGTTTCTTAGGTATCTCAAAGAATTTCCATAAATTTTCTTTCTGACAAGATATATGGGAAATAGGAACTATGAGTTGAATATTTTTGTGTCATTAGTTGTGTCAGGAAATTAGGATAGTAATACTATGAAATAGATAGCTCTTGCTATTATTGTTAGGGTAATTGACAGGGTGGGGGATGAAAGAAATCCCATGGAGATACCTGTGAGTAAGGAAATAGATTACTACATGAGTGGTGGATTTAACTCTTTCAGCTAGTGGAAGAAGGGGATGGATAGCTCTCCCATGATTCCATCATAGTAATAGGAAATCCATTCAGGAATCATCTGAAGAGAGGAATTCCAAGGTGAGGCCTTCTTTCCACCCACACAGTTACCATTCTACTTCAGATATTTACCACCTATTATGTAGAATGCTTTTTTAACCTTTTCATTGGTCCTTTCTACTTCTGGCGTCCTGTTCTCTAATCCATCCTCCAACAGCTGAAAATATAGTTGTCCTACATCGTATGTCTCATCATGTTAAAAACTGCAACGGGGCAGGGATAAAGCTTGAGGAACTCTCAGATGAGAAAACTCACTCCTTGAATACAGGCCAGGAACTTCACCATATAATAGATAGACAGCTGACTTTGGAAACAGGATCACATAGTCAGTACTTCAGGGGTAGGAAATGAAACTAGGTTTTCCTGGTTATAAGACAAACTCTTTATCCATTGTGTCATGCTAAAGTGTTTTATCTCTGCCAGATTTTATCTTATAAAATTAAACTTATTATTCTAGTCTTTAAAAAACTTTATGGATTCTGCCATTGGAATATTAACTATACTTCTTCTAAGCTTTGTAATGCAAAACTCGGATAAGCATGCCTGTGTTTTTAGTTAAAATTTAAATTAAATTAAATTTAAATTTGAAAAAAGTTAAACCAATAAGGGTTAAGAACAGTACTCTGACAGCTCATTAATCAATATATTCACATCCAGTCTCTCAACTAGCTATTAATGAACTATCTTCTAGCTGACATTTCTGCACCTTGTCTATAAGGATATAAGGATTTCATGAGAGACTTTGTCAGATGTCTTGTAGAAATTGAGATATGCTATATATTCAGCATTTTACTTAAAGATAATTCTAATTATACTTCCTCTTTTATTATTTTAAATTTTGACAGAGTTACTAGGTTCACTAACTCAGAAGACCATCAGCAGGGACATATATATTCAAGAAAAAAGAAAGTAAAGTTTTAGAGGAAAAGATAATAAGCCTAATTTGGAATGCTTTAAATTGAATTGAAGACAGGACTCCAAGTAAGTAGGTATGATAGGAAGTTGGAGCTATAGATCCTGAACTCAGAAGACAAATATGGAAATGGTATAGAGGTGGGATTTGAAGCCCTAAGAGTCGATGAGATTGCCAAAGGGGAGACTGTCAAATAGACACAGATGAAATAACAATCAAATACACCTTTGTGTTTGACTCAAGTTGTGCAATATGGAAATTGAGAAAATACCAATGGAAAGAGAAATTAGTATTTAGAGACTCAAGAGGAGAGTACAATTATTTCTGATGCTAAAGAAAAAAAGTATGGAAGGATTGGTGAACCATGTCAAAAGCTGCAGTGGAAGAGAATAAAGACTGAAAAAAGGCCAATTGATTTGGCATTTAGGAAGTCACAAGTGAAATGAGAAAGTTTCTTCAGTAAAGTAGTAAAAGCAGAAATGTGAGTTTGAAACTGAGCAGTTCTTACTTCTTTAGAGAAAAAGTCCCACGTGTATCATTTGTCAGTAAAGTTTTGCCTGTAGTCTGGCCTTGAATGTTTGGGGAGCACTGATTGGCCAGGGTTTGGTGAGCTTATAGCTAGTCTTTTCTGAAGTCATGTTTAATCTGGTTATCTTGATCTTAGTGCACATTAAAAACCCCCAACTGCTTTCATCTAGATGGTAGGCCAATAGTAGGCAGTTTTGCATAATTAACTAAACCATGACATATTCAATAACTTTGGGAGACAGTTATTTCAGGTTGAGCAGCCAGCCAATGCTGGCTAATATTTATTATGACAATGGCATTAGGATAAATTACGATTATCCTAGAATAAGGAGCAGTGGGCAAAGCCCAATAAAGCTTCTAGTAAAGCTATAAATGAGGAAAAGTGTTTTTAACGCTTTCGTAATGCTATTTTTAAAGTATATGTGTCTCTTTTGACTATAAATATTTATTGTTGCCTTATCTCAGATCACAATTGGGACACTTGTTTTTCTGGAGTTAGCCGAAGATTTTGTTAGATATCCAGATTTCACTTTGTATGTAACACGTAACAGATACATTTAGAGTCTCTTTTCAATGCAGCAAATTATGTAGTTTTAATGTTTCTCAAATAAAAATAGAAATAAATGTATACAATTATCAAATAAATTTATTTTAGCAATGTAATTTGTTGTCACATTACCTAAATTGCCCCCTGAATCCCCTTTCTCTCCCCAAAGAATCATCTCACATGACACTAAATTTAAAAAAAAAATCAGTAAACCAGTAAAATCATCAATGTACTGGAAAAAACAATCTGACAATATATACAAGGCACAATCATGTACTTCCTCCCTACATGTGCAAAGGAGTTGGGGGAGTTGTCTTCTCTTTTCTCTTTTTTTTTTTTGGGTCATACTTATTCTTTGTAATTTTTCTCCATTCATTTGTAAATATTTTGTGGTTTTTCCTTCAATTGACATTGTTGTCATTATGTCTCTTGTCTTCTTAGCTCATCAGTTCATATGTCTTTCCATGCTTCTTTGTATTCATCATATTCATTGTTTCTTACAGCACAGCAATATTCCATTACATTCATGTACCATGTAGCTAATTTGTTTAGCTATTCCTCAAATGATGTGCATCTACTTTGTTTACAATTCTTTGCTACCACAGTAGTTTTTATTTTATTCCTTCATTTTAACTTTGCATATATGTGCATGTTTTAAATTTATCTTTTATGTAGTAAATTATTGGTCTGAAAAATTAGTAATTATATGCTCTTTCTTTTTTTATAGAAGAATTCAATCCATTCACATTTAGGATTATAGTTAAGTTTATGTTTTTTCCATGATATATTTTTTATTTTCTCCCCTCTTAAGTCAGCACTTTGTTTCTGTGAATTGTTTTCCTTGCATTTATCTGATCCCCATCTCTTGCACTTATCTTTCTCTCTCCTGCCCTCCAGGTTACCTGCTCAAACCTAAATTCTTTAAGTTTGCTTTCATGGCCATTCCATGTTGTTATTGTTGTTTTTATGGCCTTTCCTTTCCAAACTCTACAAGAGTACTATGGTACCTAATCTTCCCTTTTTTATACCCCTCTACTTTCCCATTCATCTTTCTCTTAATTTCAATAACATTAATTTGTAGCACCTTTTCCCAAGAAATAGTTTTATCCTGAATTCTTTGTCATTCCTTTCCTTTTTTAGGAACTTGCTCAACAGAAATAGTTGTTACAATAAAAATGCACTATATCTCACATACTTTTGCTGTTTATTTTTAATTGCATCTGACACTTCATGACTCCTTTTGGGGATTTTCTTGGTAAAGATACTGGAGTGGCTTGCCATTTTCTTGCACATGAAAAACTGAGGCAAATGACATTAAGTAACTTGCCCAAGGTGACACAACTAGTATGTATCTGAGACCAGATGTGAGCTCAGGTCTTCCTGACTCTAGGCTTGGCACTCTTTCCGCTGTGCCACCTAGCTGCCCTCACCTACTTTGGGTCTGATCCTATTCTTTCTTTTTTAACTCTTTTGCTTACTTTCTCATATCATGCCATCCTCCAATTAAACTTTGTTTATTTAATTCAGTTCTCTTGAATTTTCTCTGAGTCATAAGCTTTCTCTCCTGGGTCTCAACCATTTTCTTCCCCTGACTAAGGACTGGTACTGAGAAGCATAATCCTGGCTTCAAAAATCTGTTCTCCTGAAGTATACAGTACCATCTGCTACCTCTATCACAAGTAGAGTTCTTTGGAAGATGTTTCACTCCTTCCTTTGCAAGGTCATTGTATGGTATTTCAAGAGTGTTCTTTTTCTTTGGACAGAACCAAAATCCCAATTTTCCCTTTGTGATTTCTTTCTAAATGTTCTAATATTACAACCTTACAACTTCACCACCTTAAAGGAAGAGGGAGAAACCAAACACCTTTCATTTACCTCTCCTTTTGAGTTCTGAGCAGTCTTTTCCTGGGCATCACTTTCCCGTTATCTTCTCTGCCTTCTGAGAAGAGTTCCAGTGTGTTATCATATCACCAAGAAATACTTATTTACTAATAAAGGGATGATATATTTTGTCTCAAAAGTAGTAATTCACTTCTTCCTCCTATTGTCTTTCTGATTTTCTCTATACATTTTTTTCTCCTTAGATTTTTTAGCCTATTAATCTTTCACTTCTTGACATCTCTTAGACAAGGAACACTTTTTTTCTAAAGGAACAAATAAAAACATTCCCTCCCAGACTAAATGTGTCACATTACCTAGACCTAGCAATGTGAAAGCAAGCATTTCATTTCTATCTCAAAGTATTTAATTGTCTTCAATTTGATTAGTTTGCATGTTTAATACCCTGCTCACCTCTGCTTTCTTTTGTAAGAATGTCTTGAATCCTTCCATTTTGCTGAAAATCTAGCTATTTTTTTCGTGGTATTTAGGCTCACATTTGTAAGAGATGTCATAATTTTTCCTTTGATTTCCTGTAAATGAGTAATCCTGCATTGGTTTCAAATTATTATCTTTGGGATGTGAAAGATTTTTCTAGCTGTCTGCAAAGGTTTTTGTTTGATATTTTTTAATTTAGGGTTAGATTAGTGCAAATAAAGAATCCCATGAAGTCATCACATTATTTGAATTCCTTGCATGTTTCCATTGGACTGGAACCAATATTTTACATAATTATAACTTTGAATAATGTGAATTAGAATGCATGTGACTACTTCACAGGATTCATTATTTGTGCTAATTAGGACCTGAAAAAAAAAAGACCAAGATCTCTCACTGCATCCAGGGCTATCTCCAGTCATTTTGATCTATATCTTGTCACTAGGCCCAGATGGCTCAGAAGAAAGAATGAGGCTGGTGACTTTGCTCAGTCCCGCCTCACCATCTTCCTGATGTTGAGGTATGTTCGTCCTTCATTGCTGAAGAGGACCATGCCTTCAGAGAAATGATGGCATAACTTGTACGTGACTTTGTTTTGAGTGAGGGAGGGCTGTGCAGGTCACCAGCCTCACTTCTCCTCCAGAGCCATCTGAATCCGGTGACCAGATATTCGTCAGGATGACTGGAGATGACCCAGGATGCACTGGGAGACCTTGACCTAAAGGGATCAAGGAACTCACTTAGCGTGAGGTAACGTTATGGGCCTCTTCAAGAAGGAAGGGCAAAAAACAACCAACAGCAATTGGGACCTAGATATAATCCTTAACTTTGGCTACATTAGTTCTTGTGAGTTACATTTGTTGGTTACATTATGGTCTTCTCTATCCTCTCAATCTCTCTTTTGCCACTTCCTTTCTATATTTCAGGGCAAGAAATATTTCTTGGGAAAGGGTGCAACAGTTCTGTATGATTTCCCTAAAATATTGTACTAAGTTTTTCTTTTTCTTGATGTTTTTCTGAAAGACCTATAATCCTTGAGGAGTGTAGATTTGCCCCAATTTCAACTTGTAACCAAAGCAGGTCTAAACACTTCCATTGAATTAATGAATTCAGAGGTGTTAAGGAATTTTCTTACAATCACACTATATGGTGGAAACCATTAATTTAAGAGGATTTTAGGGTTTTGGGCAGTGGCTGCAGATAGATAAATGGTGTCATATAGGAAATATCTAGAGTCTAGCTCAAAGAACCAGACATACTCCTGGACTTAGGTATAAAAATGATAGTTAGCCTAGCAGTGGACCAGTTCTTTTGTAGAGGACTTTAACTTTTAAGAGCTGAGAATTCCACCTTGGAGCGAGGCTAAACTTGGCCTTATTACATATGTGGCCTTGGTTTTGTTTCCTTGAGTCTCATTTTTCTCATCCAAACTTAATTCCGAAAGTACTGATTCTGCCCTAAATACTGCAGTACCTTATCATGGCATGGAGAAAACACTAGATTCTTAAAAGTTAGGCTAAAGAAAAATGGACTCTGTCATACCCTACCAAGCTGGAAGTTACTGGAAGACAGGCTCAAGAGTGGACAATTATATTAGATGTTTGGAAAGCTTCCACTCAAAAAAGGATAACTTGTAACTACAAAAACTTTTTTTTTTAACTACAATAACTCATAGTAACTATCTGCTAAGACAGAAAAATTGTAATCTGCATTTATGAATGGAATACCTACAACATCAAAACCATGTGTCACTGAAGTATTGAATTAAATAAAATGGAACCAATAAATGCTAATACCTTACAGGGTTGTTGAGGACCACGTTAGATGATACATAGCTAGGCCTTGAATCCTGTGACATTGTCCATATTATTTGCATATACACTACCTTTCCATTGGGCTGAAACTATATTTTACAAAATTATAACTTCAAATAATGTGAATTCAAATACATACAATCTCTTCATGGGACCTGACTGTACTTAAGATACTTTATAGTTGCAAAGCATCAATGTAAGTATTTCACACACATGTATATAAATAAACATGTAAGAGGCATCATAATATAGTGGATAGATAAATAGCTGATTTCAAGATAGTTGATTAGGAGAGCATCACTTTCCCTCTGGGGTATCCTTAGAAACACAAAAAGATATAACCAGCAAGTTCTGGGGACCTGACCTGCTAGAGTACATGTGGATTGGAAGTGTAAATCCAGAGCCTCACTACACAGGTATATATCTTGAGTTACAATTCTACTCTGCTGCTCCTTAACTGTGTTTTATTTACTGTAACTATATAATATTCCTCCTCTGTTACACTACAGGGAATCTCATTCACTTAATTTTAGTGACATATATGTTATATTCACTTCCTTCCTGTTAAAATGCTGAGTTTATTTTAATTATTAGCCATGTACATGTGCTTTGGGAAGTAAACATAGGGTCAGAGGATTATAGATGTAGATATAGAAGAAATCTTAGGGTCTAGCTATTATGTATATTTATTACTATCTATACTATCTACTATATACATAGTATATACTATCTATCTATAGACTACATATATCTATCTATCTATCTATCTATACTATGTACAATTATCTAGTCTAGTTCCTTCATTCTTACAGATGAGGAAACTGAGACCCAGAAAGTTTAGGTAATTTTTCCAAGGTCACATAAATAGTATGCAGAAGAGCTGTGATTTGAACTCAGATGTTTTGCCTCCAAATCCAGCATTTTCCCCACTCTTGACAGATAAGGCCTCTAATGTATTTTAAGTTATTTTTCGCTACTAATTGTTTAATTCACTTAACTACTTTGTATAATACTTGGCTTTACATTTTTAGCTGGGTACTTTTTCTCACTGTTTTCATTTTTAAATTCTTTTGATTAGATCAACAACTTTCCACCAAACACTTTCTTCCTTTCTTCCTAGTAGTCATGAAGTGTATTCCTTCCCACCCTGATTCCATCATTTCAATAGCATATACCGTGAGCCAGAAAACTAAATTCTGCTCCCTGTCACAATTTACACAGTAAACTATTCATTTCTAAAATATCCTAATTTTTCCAAAATCCACGTACTTGTATTGGTAGAAGAACTACCAATACCACTTTTGGCTTTAAATCATTTAGCTTAGCTTAGGGGTTTTTGTTTTGTTTTGTTTTTTTTACGCTGGACAGATACGCTCTAGGTTTTTTTCTCCCCAGTGGTATCATTCACTTTCACATAAATCAGAAGAAATGGGTGTGAGTCAGTGGGTTTGATAGGTCTTGGTAGGCCCTCCATCATGTCTCAGATGCCTGCTGCAAGAACATAGCACATATCCATGTTGGTTGGTTCAATGTGCATATAGCCGCTTCTGTGATCCTCAGAAGGGAGTCATCAACCATTCAAAGATGCATTTATTCCTCTTAGGGCTAATTAACAGTTTTATTTACACCTGGGTTGTTCTTATTCTCAGGAGCAAGGGATACTGTTTCTTTAGAAGACTGGGATTCAACCTCTATGAAAATAGTCTCATGCTAGTCACATAGCTCCAGGGCAGTTTCTTCTCTTTCATCTCTGTGTACATTCTTCCACTTATCAACTTCTGGATATTGCATTCAATTTCACTGCTACCTCCCAATCATTTTTCTCCTGAATTCCTTCAATGATGATTTCTTTAACCCTCTCTAGCAAATCTTCATCCTTATTATCCAGAATATAGAAGCATTCTTCCAGGCCTTTTACATTCTCAGTCATGGAAATACTTGTGTTTGTATGTATGTCCACACATACATTTGGTGAATGCCCTGGGAAGAAGACAAACACGACAAATTGCAACATACCTGTGAGTTTCTTTGCTTTTATTACCTTCCCTTCATTTCTCTCCCACCATCCCAAGCAGGACTATAGCTCTTTGTAGCTCCCCCTGAAAATTTCCCTTGCCAACTGATGAAGCACTGTTAGAAGTGAGCCCACTTAACAAGCCCGCAACAGGGAGAAACATGATCACCTTAAATAAAGAATAATACCTGTTGTGAAATCAGGAAGACCTTTGTTAATCGTTACATCCATTCCCCCTGAATGGATGGGTAGCCTCCCCCAGTAAGATTACAGGAAGACTACAACACATACAGGAAGATGGGGCTTCTTATACTGTTTTCTGAACTTTGGATCTCCCTCAACACTGTCCCCTGGCCATGTGACTTCATGTTCTCCTCTCTGATCAGCCCTTCCTCACACAGCTCCTTGGGGTCTGTGCACCAGTCCCTGACCTCCAACCTGTCCATGCTAGGTCACAACCCCTATCGCCTAGAAATGTGGACAATAGAACTTTACTTCCCACAAGTACTATGCCCCTTTGCTATAAGATGTTTGCCATAGGCCTGAGTTCTGAACCACATGGAGCTCTGATAATGATACATTTAAACCAGCTGCTCTAATCCTATTGACCTCCCTTTACAACCACATTAATATGCCACAGTATACAGAAAACCTTTCCCAACCCTCTTAATTCTAGTGCCTTCTGTGTCAAGTTTTTACTATTAAAATTATCCTACATATAGCTTGCTTTGCACATATGTTTGCCTGTTGTTTTCCTCACTGGATTGTAAGCTCCTTGAGGACGGGGACCATCTTTTGCCTGTTTTCACATTTCCAGGGCTTAGCACAGTGTATGGAACATGGAGGATATTCAATAGTTCTTACTGATAGATTAATTGATTGCTTCCTTGTCTGTCAGGCTCTGCTCAGGCATGAGCAATTTGCACTAGTTGGCCTGAGTGTAATACGCAGCTAAATGTGTCAGCCCAGCCTTTTTAAGCTACCATTAGTCCTCATCAGCTAACAGAAAACTCCAAGCTCTCCCTTTCCATTTCCTATCTCTTTTGCCATGTCTGGTCACCATACCATTGGTCTTTAATGTGAAAAAGCATAGAATTAGAAACATGCAATATAGAATAGATCAGGAATAGAACTGAAATTACATTCAGTAACCACAGAAACTTAGGACATCTGGACCTCAAAAACAAATATAATAGAAACGTGAACTCTTACAGTTTTGTAAATATCTGATACTCAGCTAAAATGAATCTAAGATTGAAATATGTAGGTTATGTTCACAGCCTGGTAATTGAAAAGGAAACTTTACTCTTGATTGATAAATCAATAAACATTTATGAATCTCTTACTATGTGCCATCTCAGTGCTAAGCCCTGGGCATAAAAAAAAAGAGGGGGAGGGGAAGTGCTGCCAGAGCAGGGGCAGAAGAGGAGGGATGTCTCGCTTCATGTGTGGCAAGGTCATGGGCAACAAGTGGGAGGCCTACCTAGGGCTGCTGCAGGTGCAGTACACTGAAGGGGATGCCCTGGACGTGCTGGGCCTGAAACTGCTGCCAGAGGATGCTGCTGGCCCTGATACAGAAACTTCTCAACTACATGCCCCTGGAGAAATGAGCCCTCACCCTGGAATGCCTGGCCAGCTTCGTGGAGGAGCCCCCATCCCTGAAGGCCTCCATCCACTGTCACATAGACAAGCCTGAGGAAAAGAGCTTCCATCCCTGAACACTTCAATCAGCTATCTGTCACATGGGAGAGCCCCCATCCCCAAAGAGCTGACTCAGCTGTCTGCTACAAGGCCTTGAGAAATTGCAATAAACCCATTATTGGCGGGGAAAAAAGAGGCCAAAGATAGTCTCTACTCAAGGATTTTAACTCAGGAGCTCACAATTCAATAGGGGAAACAGTAAGCAAACAACTATGTACAAACAAGCCACATACAGGATGAAGAGGAAATAATAGAAGAAAAGGAGTAGAATTAAGAAAGTTCAGCAAAGACTTCCTGTAAAAGAGAGGATTTTAGTTGGGATTTAAAGGAATCTAGTAGGTGAAGATGAGGGGAGAGAATGCTCCAAGCACGGGGAAAATTAGAGAAAAAGCGCAGAGCTGAGATGGTGTCAGTAAAAAGATCCTGACTGACATTCATTGAGGATTCGATATTAATTGGACCAAAGACTGGTGGAGCCAACCGTCTGTGTTCCTCACACTCTCTATATGACCAACAAACCTCCTTTTCTGATCATTTTTATCCTCGATATCCTTCAGACCACTTCTTACACACGAGGTAAAGTTGGTGGTATGATATTGTGCCATGTCCTATATCTCTTTTGCAAATCCCTCTAATACACCCTTCTGATGCTGCCACCACTCTGGGGTATATCCTTATTATGTCACACATGGTCTATTGCAAGAATTTTCTGGGGGATCTGCCTGACTCAAGTCTCTCCCCATTCCAATCCATCCTCACAGCAACCAAAATGATTTTCCTAAAGGGGAGGCTGACCATGTCACCCTCCTCCCTCCCCTACCCCCACATACTTAATGTCTAATGACTCCCTTTTGTCCTCAGAATCAAATAGAATGTCTTCTGTTTGCTATTCACAACCCTTCCATGACCCAGCCCTCTCCTACCTTTCTCTTAGACCCTGGACTTCCTCAGTGTTTCAGCTTGTGTCACTTCCTATGAGAAGTCTTTTCTGATCCCACCAGTTAGTAATACTCCACTTCTTCCCCCAAATTTCTTTGTATTTATTTTTATGAATTTTGTATTTACCTATCTGTGCGCATCTTATTCCCCTCGCCTTATCCCCTGTAAAATGAAAATTCAATTAAGTATGACTCAATTAAGGCTCCAGCTTTTTTAACTTGAATTTCTCTAAGTATATCTAGTTTTAGCCCCCATTACACATATGCCATAATATTTATTGGGAATATTATAATAAGTCAATCAGCAACAAGAACAATTAAGCTATATACATGATAAATTGAATAATTTTTTCAGTCATATTTAACTCTTTATGAAAGAGGAAGAAGTGACAAGAAAAGTATTCCAGGTATGGAGACTTGTGTAGGATAGGTTGAACCCAGATTGTGAATAGCTTTAAAAGCCAGGTAGAAGAGTTTGTATCTGATCCTGCAGGTAATAAGGAGCCACCCTTCAGGTTTATTGAGTAGGGAGGTAACATGGTCAGATCTGCATATCAGAAAAACCACTTTGGGGAGGAAAAATTGAAGTAAGGAGAGAATAGAGGTAGGGACACCAACCAGAAAGCAAAGAATCTAGGTACTTACTTACTCGCCACATGTTGGCTTCAGAAGGGGATGATGCACATCCTTCCTTTACAACGTTGTCTCCAACTAGAGTGCTACCAGACTGATATCAATCGGTCAATAAACATTAAATACCTACTATGTGTCAGGCACTGTGCTAAAATGAGAATAAAGAAAGGGCAAAAGTCAGACCTGGCCCTGAAGGAGCTCACAATCTAATGGCAGAGACAACATGTAATCAAATATATACAAAGCATGCTATATATCAGATCAAAAGAAAATTATTAACAGAAAGAAGGCACTAGAATTGAGAGGCTGGGGAAGGCTTCTTGTAGGTGGGCTTTTAGCTAGGATTCATAGTAAGTGAAAGAAGGGGTAAGGTCAGCTAAAGCTTTTTGACTGTACCCAAACTTCTGGCTATGCAAAGAGGCTCCTGTTTGTCATGTAGTTAACAGACTGGAACCAGGGACAGAGTATTTGTGTGTTCGACTGCTGCAGAAGATCATGCCATCAGACAATTGATGACATGACTTGCACTTGACTTTGTTTTGAGTGAGGGAGGGCTGTGCAGGGTCACCAGCCTCGCTTCTCCTCCAAAGCCATCTGACTGGATGCCTGTGGATGACTGGAGATGACCCAGGATGAGGCAATTGGGGTTAAGTGACTTGCCCAAAGTCACCCAGCTAGTGAGTGTCAAGTATCTGAGGAGACATTTGAACTCAGGTCCTCCTGACTCCTGCACTGGTGCTCTATCCACTGAACCACCTAGCTACCCCCCTTTACAGAATATTTATATATGCTAAAAAGTCTATGAGGGAATTTTATGAGTTAAGAAGGACACACAAGCTGATAAGGACTAGAATCATTGACCAGTCCCCCTTTATATTCACCAAGCTCCCTTGGCTTCACCACAATTCAGGATGAGAAGGATTCAGTTCCCTGTGACACTTTCAGATAGGGAATAGTATGGAAACAATACATTAAGACTACAAAATTTTCTAAAGAAACTCCAACAATAAATTAACTCAAATCCATTATATTATGTTAACAGTGTTAATTACAAGGAGCAGAAGAAATATAATTGTTAATACTAGAAATATAAGTGGCAACAAGCCAGAATAGAGTAGGCCTAAAGAATAGTGGAGGTAATAGATAAAACCTTTGTTCATAAGTCTTTGAGAACAAAAAAATCCATCCTTGTCGGGTTTTGTAAACAGAGACAAGATGGTCAATCTGTACTCTATTTCAATTCTAGTTCAAGGAAAGGCCTCCAGTATATTCTGAAGACCTCTCCCACCTAGATATTCTGATGGCATTAATTAGAGGACTCCAGCACCACCAAGATGGTCCGAAGTGATTAACTTTCCAACCAGAATAAACCTGAATTTAGGCAACTAGGTTATCAAGTTTAAAAAAGGTTAGCACAATCTTCCTCACTCCCCACCCAAATCACTTGACCTTTTGCCCCATTACTCAGCATCCCAAATATGAAAAATGTCTAGCAGATTCACATTCCTTTTGCCATCTGTTCTAAGGCTATGTAAAACTTTGTACTGTACTGTACATGAGTGTATCTCTCTTTTTATCTATAGTCTCTAGCCACCTGGTCACTGCTGGTACTAATTAAACTTTTTATCTTCTAATCTTGCCTTTTGATTTATTGACCTCCAGTCAAATGGGATGAATGTGGGAGGAATTACTATAGAATCTTTTGGTTGAGAAATTCCCCAACATCGTCAAGGCAAAATAGGGGATCTAGCACCAGCTAAACAGAATAACAAGATCCTGAATGAATGTTGATTTTTAGAACCATGTGGGTGAGTCAGGATTAGGATGTGTATGACCAGGGCATGTGTGTTCATCCTTCGTTGCCAAAGAAGACGAGGCCATCAGAGAAATAATGACATGACTTGCACTTGATTTCGTTTTGAGCAAAGGAGGGCTGTGCAGGTCACCAGCCTCACTTCTCCTCCAGAGCCATCTGAATGCAGTAACCAGATAGTCATCAGGATGACTGGAGATGACCCAGGATGAGGCAATTGGGATTAAGTGACTTGCCCAAGGTCACACAGCTAGTGAGTGTCAAATACCTGAGGTGAGATTTGAACTCAGGTCCTCCTGACTCCTATACTGGTGCTCTATCTGGTGTACCACATAGCTGCCTTCCCCATGACAAGGGAGAGTCGAGGGGAGAAGCATGAAGTTAGAATCTAGGCAATGAGACAAAACTCAGGAGAATAGAGATATTTGCAGTCAGGCAGTTGATTAAAAATAATGAGATGTCAAGGAGTTGAAGGGGCATAACCAAGGTCAAAAGTTGAGTAATCCCTTAAAAAATGAAAAAAATAGCATTGAAGAGGAAGGAGATGAGATCTGAGTCACTAAGAGCAAAAGATGGTCTTTATAACTGAAGCAAGTTTTCTCCTTTAGGTTCAGAACTTTCCTTCAGTTAAGCAGGAAATGAATTGGAAAATATCCAGCTCAGGCCAACTAGGTAATTAGAAATACCTGCCTGAGGTAAAGACCCATGGGCAACCAAATCCTGACAACTATTATTAACCAGTCTGAAACTTGTTTCCTCTCCTAGAGTTCCACAAACTAGAGCTCTGGTCCTCTTTGGGCATTAATGGAAGCTTTCTAAGGCAGGGGTGGAGAACCTGTGGTCTCAAGGCCACATGTGGACCCTCTGGGTCCTCAAGTGTGGTGGCCCTTTGAATCCAAACTTCAGAAAACAAAACCCCTTAATGAAAGGATTTGTTCTATAAAACTTGGACTCAATCAAAAGCCCAAGGACCTAGAAGACCACATGTGGTCTTGAGATCCCCACTAAGGCTAAGAGCTTATTTTCCTTATAGTAGTGCTTCTGAAAACAATCACATTTATGTAATACTTAGAACTGGGTGGAAATTTGTATGTGTAACCGAAAAAATGCACCAACTTCAACCCCTCACTGCTACCAGCTCATTTCCTTTTTATGCCTCTTTCTCTAGGCTCAATAACAGTCTGGGAGATGGTACCTCAAAGGAGACTAAAACTGCAGAAGTTATTTCTCTATTTGGTTTATCCCCCACCTTCTTGATTCTCCTTAACTGAAGATTATCTCCTCTCACTTTGGGGTAACTTCAACTCTCAAACCAAGGACTTATAGGCTTGGACACAAATCATTATTTGTGACCATGGATTTTAAAAACAATTTAGATAGCCTAGAACACAAACAGGTACTAAACATAAGGTATAACAAACTACAATATGACATGCAGTGGAGGGAAACTGAATTTCTTCTCCCTATCCTCTTCCTACTCACTGGTCAGAGGGAGGAGCCACTTAAAGGTAAAGTGGTTATAAAGGTAAATGTAGTGTGTGACTTCTGTGGTCAGTGTTCCAGGAAAACTGGGAAAACACAGGTACTATGGATTGGATCCTGGTAGTTTCCATAGTATTTTCTCCTTTCCAGTTCCCCCCCTTTGCCTCTTTCTATTGTTTTTATCCCTCATTTCATAAGCTCTCTGCTACACCACAGAAAGAAGCATCAAGAATCAATGTGACAGTGATGGGGTGCTTGGGTGCATGTGCTTGGACCCCAATTCTAAAATCACATTTCTCTCTAAAAATCACATTTCTCTCTAGTCTCAAAACACTAGCCCAGGCAGTTTCTCCCCAGTCCAAGAACACAACTTGCCTTAGCAAAATTTTATCTCTTTTCCTGATACAGTAACCAGCTGCACCTATAGAATTTATTAGTTTGAACCAGCTGTGTACTGGCTGAACTGGCTGTGTATTGGATCATAACGACATTTACTACTCACTGACCAATCATATGTATCCTAGACTTAGACCTTACGGATATCTTGTCTAACAATACATTGATGAGAGAAGCCTGGTATTACTTAGTCCTGAACATTGGTTGACAGTGACATTTTTGGCTTAAAACCCCACACCTCCATGTAGCCCACCCTTGGGCTATTTCCTAATCAATTCTGGGTACAATACCTTCTCAGTAGATACTAAAAGTGCATGTTCCTTTAAGAACTAACCACTTCCTAATCCCACCCTGAATCACCTAGTGAGCACATTTGGCACATGTTTTACTACAGAATATCCTATATAAACTTTACCTTGCCCCTCTAAAGTTGCAGGTTCCTTAAGAAAACTTGCCTGATAAAACTTAATAAATCTGTACCCCCTTGACCTCAATAATGCTTGAGTTCATGAATTCTTTTCCAGATGACCGATGCAGAGAATTCCAGTCTTGGAGTTCCTGTACCTCTGTCTCTCCAGCCCTCACCAACAGGACTCCTCCTCCTCCTCCCCCATCCTCTTCCTCCTCCCCCATTCTCTTCCTTCTTCCCCTACTCCTTCTCCTCCTCTTCCCTCTCTCTCTCATGCATGGCTTCTCTCTCAGAAGGAAGTCTTTTCTAAGATAGATGAACAAACAAACTCAGAGAACTCTGGGTAATATCTGACCACTCGCAATGCTGCCCACAAAGGTTCCATGGCAACAACCTTGAGGGAGGGATTACAGACATTATTTCATTTGATCCTAACAACAAGCTTCAGCTCAAGAAATGAAACCTCTCCTGATCCCCCTCAGGGATTACTTCCCTCCGAAAATTAGTCAACCAGCATTTATTAAACATTATTATATTCAAAACTCATCTACTAAAGGCTTTTCCCGGTTACCTCCCTCATAGATGCCTTCCTTCTGAGAGGAGCTCCCAAAGACACTATATATCATTTGTACATACAGATTTGCATATTCTCTCCATTATTAAAACATGAGATCTTTGAGGGCAGGGACTGGGGTGGGAGGGGTTTTCCATTTTTTTTTTTAACTTGTATATTCAATACTTAGCACAGTGCCTGGCACATAGTAGAAACTTAATAAGTGCTTGTTGAATGAATGAACAGACAATAGCTCTATGAAGTGAGTGACAAATGAGGAAACTGAAACTCAAAGGCATTAAGTCACTTTTCTTAGGTCACACATTAGTGTCTGGAGTCGAATTTGAATTCATTTCTTCCTGACTCCGAGACCTACATTCAATTCACTATACCAAGCTACCTCTAATTTAAACTTTGTTTGTATAACTCCACACAAATAATTTCAAAGTTCCTAGACTTAGTGACTCAGTGACTCTTAAATTATAAAAAATATTTTGTTTTAGCCATGACTTGTTCAGTTTAGTTCCATTTTTGATTTTTTTTTCTTCCGCAGTGTTAACTCAAGAACTTCTATGATAGCAGCCTCACAACCTTTTTGGTAATTCCATTTTCCATCAGCAGCTCTGTTTGGCTTCTCCCTAGAGCACTATGCCCCCGTGCCAAGTATCCTCTGGTGACCTCTTCATGTTCTCCCCTCTCCCCCAATTTTCAGCTTTCTTTTGTGTGTCTTCCCTCATTAGATTGTTAACTGTGTGAGGGCAGGATCTGTCCCTTTTTAGTGTGTCCCCAGTGCCTGGCATGTAGTAGGAACTTAATAAGTGTTTACTGAATTGAATAACTTTCTGCTTGATTATTTACTAGGACTGATTGCTGTGTATAGTAGTGCAAATATAAGTAACATTAAAATCATACCCAATATCTGATTATTAGAATATTAAATATCTCTGCCTACTATTAATGCTCTCATTCATTCTCATAGCCAGCCTACTTTTTAGAATTACCACCATCCATTATCCTCTTGGCCATACTTAGTAAGAATTGTGGGATTTTTTTGGCGGGGGTGGGAGGCTTTTTTGTTTTTACTAAGAGGAACCGAAAAGCAGAGAAGACTGAGATAGTGAACTTAAACGTCTTCAGTAACAAGGTAGACCAGTTCTTTCCACCTCAAAATCTTCTGGAACTTTCTGATCAGTGACAGTTTGCCTTGTCATTTGGTCACCTGCTGCTTCACCCTGTTCCCTCGGGTATTATAGGTCTTCTGTTTGCTGGTAATTTGCATTAACTTCGAGCATCTTTTCTGTTCTGCCATATTATATTGTATTAATTAATAAATAATGTTATATTAATGGATTCTTCAGTTCTGTCACTTATCTAATTTCTGTGGAGACCCTCACATATTCCATGTATTCTGCTTCCCCAGATGTTCTACTTCATCCCAATTACCCATAGCTACCCCTGAAATGAAATGACAACTGCATTGTTTTTGTCATTGATCAGATCCATCCTTTCCAATGTCTGTTTTTCCCTTGAAAATACTTTTGTTACTGTGATCCATAAATGGAGATAGGACAATTTGAGGTGAATGGTGGTATTAGTATTTGCTCTGAAGTAGAAGCTGTATGGACAGTTTTCCACTAACTTATGGCCATCAACTTAAATGTAACATAGGCTTTCTGGAGAAGCTAACAGTCTTAACAACAGAACTTTTATTTTTAAAAAGTCATATTTTGGTCTGAGCAATAGAGATTTAAAAGAAACTCTAAAGGATGGATTTGGTCATAATGAAATGATCATAAAAATAGAGCTGGAAGGGAACTTTGAAATCATTTAATCCATAGGCCAGAGTCCCCTTACAGTACTCCACCCTCATCCCTTTCATTTTACAGATGAAGAAATGGACCTAGAAAGGTTAAGTGACTTGTCTAGGATCACAAAGGCAGTAGATGACAGAATCAGAATTTGAATTCAGGTTTTGGGATTTCAAGTTTACTGCTCTTTCCATTGCATCATCTGGCCTAAACAGTTTTTCATTTTGCTTTATTCTCTTGCTCATTTTACAGATGAAAAACTAAGCCAAACAGGATGAAATGACTTGCCCAGGGTCATTGAACTAGTAAGCATCTGACACCAGATCTGCACTCACAAAGTTGATTCTTTCTGTTGTGGTTTCATAGTGTGTGATGGCAGTACCATCTCAAAGAATTCAGTCAGACTGCTTCTAATCCAAGGACAGGCATTTATTGAGACTGATGCTTCTCATGAAGTGGGCTAAGTTCCAAAAGACATCAGCAGCTTTAGAGAAAGCAAGATGGATTTTTATGGTGTAATGAGGCTGATTATTCAACAGAAATTATGAATATTAAAAAGGCAGGAGGGGTTTGTGAAGGGATAGGTAATAGGGACGGGATCCTTGGTTTGGTGATCAAATATTCTGGTTGTGCTGCCTTCTGATTGGCTAGGTATTGTGATCCTGTTTAGTCAATATCAATTGTTAGGTATTGTGGTTCTGTCTTGAGCTAAAGGGATGATGTGATTGTAGTTGACTAGAGAACATGCCTATTCAAATATGTAAATTGTATCTGGGGTAGTGGCTAGCCAGAGACAGTGGTTATATTCATTGAGTCTGTGGGCCTGTGGTATGGTTAAAGCCAGATCGTGTGGTTAAATCAGACATGCCTGCTGTTCAGTGAGGCCCATGAAGAAGTTAGAATATTGGGACTGCATTCCATCCAGTGGTGGATTCCATCATTCCTGACTCCACCCCTACACTCTATCCACTATATCATCTGGCCGCATAATAATAACAATACATAATATAATAATAATAACAGTATTTTTCATTTTAAGCACAAGTATGAAACATTTTAAAAGTTAATTTAATATCAATGCAATTTCCAAGCATTTCTAGGTTAGAAAGACATATGTCCAAATTCTTCCTCCCTATATCCTCAGATATGTTCTTACCCCATTGACCAGAGTTTTCAACAAGGAGAACGTTATAATATGTTAAAATACAGTTTGGGGTTAACATCCAACTTCAAAAATTGAAACCTGATCCTTTCTGAGTAAAAAAGATGGCTCTTTTCTCTGAATGGGAAAGATAGCCCTTGCCATAAATCCCAGGCTGAAGCTTCTGAGCTAGGGGAAGGCAATGAGTCCAACTAGATGAGAAGTACTCTGTTCAAGGTATGTTTTCTACCCTGATTCCATTTAAGTAGAGTTTGATTATTCATATAAATTGTTGGATAAAGAGCTAGCCTCAAAAGCAAAAAGGCTTGGGTTCCAATTCTTTGTCTGATTCATGCTAGGCAAATAAGTTTAGCCCCTCATTGCCCTGAGCCTAGACGACACTAACATTGTAAGTTACAGAGGGGCTGACTTGCATTGTTAAGAGGAATTTCTTTACCTGAGAGTTCCCTATAGCAATTAAACCACAGGTACTTCTTCCTCTCTTTTCCTGCTCCTCCTCTTCCTCAGCTAAGGTTGGTTTAGAAGCTTTTTAGGGACTTTCCTATAAGCATTCTAGGAAAGAATGCTTATAATAAATAGGCTGATATACTGAAACTTGGTAAAAACTTTGAAGGGTTCCAAAATACCATCTAGGAAAATAAACTATTGAGAGAACTGGGACCAAAGAAGCATCATGAAAAATCTTAACGTGCAGGATTTCTGTAAGCCAATTTGTAATTATATTAACTTCTGGAAATTTTTGAATATATTTTTAATTTGCCTTTAAAGATCCTTGTTTTTCCTTTTCTTTTTCTTTAGCAGAGCATCCCTTAAATTTTCATTCCTGGAGGGCACACACACACACACACACACACACACACACACACACACACACACATACACACACACCATTTTATTAACAATGCAAGCCATGAACATTTTCTGACTGTCCATGGTCAGAAGAGAATTCTGGTATTGTAAGTTACCTTTTTTTATATTTAAGAAAAGTTCCTTTTTGTCTATAATATTAATTGCACTTTCCAGGCACAAAACACGTTTTTTTGTTTTTTGTTTTTTTTTGTCTCATTCTGGTTGTTGTGTTCATCCTTCATTTTTGAAGAAGACCATGCCATCAGAGAAATGATGATGTGACTTGCACCTGACTTTGTTCTGAGTGAGGGAGGGCTGTGCAGGTCACCAGCCTCACTTTCTCCTTCTGAGCCATCTCTTGTCTCATGCTGCAAACCTGTGGAATACTGTAATGCAGTATTGGATTCATGTGAGCCAGTTTTGTCCAGGTTAATATTATCACAACAATGAGAACAGGAGAAGAAAAATACTTTAAACTCTAACAAAAAAAATGGGTGTTTGAGTATTTTTGTATTCTGTTTTCCAGTTTCTTGTCTTTGAAGAAGTTCCCCCAAGTCTGGAATGTGCTACTGTCTCACCTCTGCTTAGTAGAAAGCGTAGCCCAGGCACAATCTCCTATAAAAGTCCGAAATTACTCAAGGGAGGGGAGGGGATCACTTTGAAGCTCTTTTATGCCCATTAATCTGTCTACATGTTGTAAACCCTCAGTAAAATATAACCCCACTCCCCAAAAGTTTATATTTTATATTCAGAGCAGAAATTGCTTTGATCATGTCTTCTTATCTCCAGAATTTAGCCCAGTGTTTTGAACATAGTGGATGCTTAATGAATGCTCACTAATTTGAATGCATTCATATATATAATCTTGGAAACTTGGAAAATGAGCATCACTTATTTGTTTGCAGAAGTTTTGTTTCAGCAAAAGGTCTTGCAGTGAAAGAGTACTTAGGAAGTGTTTGGATAAACGGTATTGTGATCCAAAAGAACAGCACTGGAGAAAGGCCTAGTGAAAATGTTTCTAGGTCTCCCAGCATGACTAACACATGAATTCTGAGTAAAATAATGTCACAGATTGCCCAGAGGAAACTGTAATTCTCCTAAACTAATACTGATTGCAATGTAACTACTACTAATTGTAGAATCTCAGGGCCAGGCATCAATCAGTCAATCATTTAATCAGCATCCATTAAATACCTATTCTGTGCCAGTAGCTATGGCTATAACAAAAATGAAAAAGTTCCTGCCCTTAAGGAGCTTATATTCTATCTGTAGAAAAATAGACAAAGAAATCTGTCAAAATAAACCCAAAGAAAATACAGGGTCTTTCTGGAGGGAAGGGAACAGACTAGCTCACGAAGGGGATCAGGAAAGGTCTGCAGAAGATGATACAGAAGATCTCATGCAGTCACTTAGTTTAATGTATCTGCTTTTGGATGGGTTACACCTAAATCTTTCCAAATAGCTGGTAATATACCTGCAAAGACTAATGACATATTCAGCCCAAGAGGTTTACTCTCCTTATAACCATAAACTCTCTTTCCAGAATAAAGATTTCTAAATTCCCATATTTCTTAACTAACAAAATGTAGTCATAAGTGTATTGATCATCTTAAACAAAGACATAAGAAATGTAATATTTAAGATTAAGGTGGGCACACAAGGAATATGATTTAATAGGAATTATATTAACTTGTCAATTCCCTATATTCCATGAATGGGCATATCTTAGAAAACGTTTTCCTTTCCCATCTACAAGGTCTGTTTAATGAAAATGGTTCTAGGAATTAGGGTTTTCTGAAGAGTAGGGAAGGACATGATCCAGATAATTACTCTCCCATTTCAGCTTATATATTGTACTAATTTTGATGCTGAGATAGAGTAGTAAGTATATTACCTTCTGTGTTATAGAAATCCAAATAATCCTGAACTTGGTAAGTGTCTAGTAATAATTAATTGATTAATAATCAGATTATGTTTTGACATGAATTAAATATATTAATTTAATATATTGCCATTTCATGTATCACCAAAATACATGACTAGAAAGAGCAATGCATTTGGAATCAGAAGACTCAGATTTCAGTCTATCTCAGGTGCTTCCTGCCTATGTGACCTTAGGTGAGTCACTTACCCTCTCTGGACCTCAGTTTCCTTATCTGTAAAGTGAGGGGATCATACTAGATGGTTGCTTGAGGTCCCTGACATCTCTAGATTCATGATCTTATGATTATATCCACACATACATGGGAACATGAGAATTCTCTATCACTTTATGAACACACCATTTTTTTAAATTTAATTTAATTTATTTTTTTTTGAGGGGTAAACAATCACTTTAATCAAGGACATGTATCATTCAGTTAGTTCCAAAGAAAAAGTCAGCACCCTGAAATTCAGAGAAAATATAGATAAATCAAAAGCCAACAGACATGCTTCCAAATGTCTGACCATTAATATACATACATCTTTACCAGAGTGGGAAGCACCAACATGTGGGTTTTCAAAGCCAGGGGGCTGCTTAGCAGCTTCCCAGAGTCTCATCTGGCACATGAACCTGCTTCCAACAACTAAGCCCCAAAGTAAAACTGCATCTCAAAATCTTTTTTTTTTATTTGTAGAGGACTTTATTTTTTATTTTTATTTATTCATTTATTTATTTTATTTTTTAAATTATATTTATTATTTTTATTTTTTTAATGTTCTACAATCACTTCCTTAAAATTAAGATTTTATCCCCCCTACACCTTCCCCCCACTGCCCCCCTCCCACCCCATGACAGCATACAATTCTGTATAGGTTCTACATATACTTTCCTATTGAGCACATTTTCACTATAGTCATGCTATGTAGTCGAACTAAAATAAATGGAAGAAATCATATAACAAATCAAAACATAATACACTGAAACCCACCCACACACAAACATGATCTGCTGCATTCTGCGAATGACTTCCATATTTCTTTCTCTGAGTGTGGAAGGCATTTTGCCTTAGAAGACCAACATTGGGATTTTTTTTTTCTCAGTAAGTTCTTGTGTTATTACAAAGTTCCAAGTCTACCAGAAAAAACTCTCGCACACTGTGGTCGTTGCTGTGCACAAAGTTCTCCTGGTTCTGCTCCTTTCGCTCAGCATCAGATCATATAAGTCCTTCCAGGCCTCCCTGAAGTCTTCTTGTTCATCATTTCTTATGGAGCAATAGTACTCCATTATATTCATATACCATAATTTATTCAGCCATTCCCCAATTGATGGGCATCCCCTTGACTTCCAGTTTTAGGCTACCACAAAGAGTGCTGCTATAAATATTTTTGTACATGTGGGACCCTTTCCCATTTTTATAATCTCTTGGGGATACAGTTCTAGTAGTGATATTGCTGGGTCAAAGGGTATGCACATTTTTGTAGCCCTCTGGGCATAGTTCCAAACCGTTCTCCAGAAGGGTTGGATGATCTCACAGCTCCACCAACAATGAATTAGTGTTCCAACTCTCCCACATCCTCTCTAGCATTTATCATTTTCTTGCTCTGTCACTTTAAACACTGACAATTGATCAATGTTCATATCTCATACTGCTATCGGATGCCAGAAGTAATTTGGATGGATACATTTGAATGGTTACACTTGTGATAGATATAATGATCATTAGATTTCAAAGAGATAGGTTTTTAAATTTGAGAACAATCCTTGATTTGTTGGTTAAGTAAAAGTTATCAGAGAGTGTAACATCAATTATTTTTTTTAAAAAGTTTTCTTCTGAATTTTTCTATCATTGTAAATTTCTCTTGCTTTAATGTTGAGATGTTATACATTGGTTGGCATTTGCTTTAGGTTATTAGAATTATGGGTTTTGCTGTCAGAACCAAGCGCCTGTGGTTTAATAGTGATGCTGCAATATAACCAATCTGATTGTGTGTGGTTAGTTTGTACTTTGGACATACAATATCTGAGAATGTGTGGAAATACTGTTCTCTTGATAACTTAATGATAGTTCTTATTGGTTTTTGATCAAATAAGAGCAAGAATTGTCTCTTTGTAATATATCATCTTACATTTTGATACATTATCGAAAATGTTCATGTCATTGAATATTATTATTTTTGTTCCATAAAATAGTATTGTTTCCTTTATAAGTATCACCCATGACTATATTACTTGTTAACAATAATGCTTTTGCTATAGTTTGAGTTTTATTCCCTTAAGGCAAGATTCCTTATAGCTCATACAGAATCTGCTCTATAATTTGCAATTGAATGTATGTCTCATTTAATGTCTTTACTAATGACAAAAATGATTTTTCTTTCTAGTTGAGTAACATACTTAGTAATTAATAACATGGTCTGATGCATTTTTTCTTTCCCTTTTTGGCCTTAATAAAGTTAAGAAACAATGATCAAGAGGGAAAAACTATCGTTTCTTCTTCCCCTGTACAATCTTAAACCTTTTCTCCTCACTATAGAAAAATATGATAGAACTGTCTGGAGAGTAAAGTAAATAAATAGTAATTCATACTTACAATGCACTTAAAGGTTTATAAGACATAACCATCCTATTAGGTAGGAAGAACAAGTATTATGATACTCATTTTATATATGAAGCAATTGAGGGTCAGAAAAATTAGGTTTTGGAGCCTAGGACCACAGTGTCCCTAAGTCCTGAAGATGTTATTTGACTGTCTCCAAGTCTAGTGTCATTATTATATAATACTGCCTCTATGTGTACCCTATACATGAAAAGAAATACAGTTTATTCACATATAAGGGAAAAAATTCCATGGGTGGTAGTAGATAACTCTGATACACTGATGTATCTGTGACCTCTTCAATGTGGGGAATCCAGCTAGTGATGCATATTGCAACCAATATATGTCTGAATTTCACACTATGTGAATCTTGACCATGTCCTCCTCTAAACCCTTTAAAGAGGGGGTTCAACTTACATGTACTTAAAGGTTACTAATGATTTATTACTTGTAAAATGATCTTTTATTTCTTTTTAAAAATTATTTATTTTTTATTCAGACAAGTATTTATTTTCTCTTTTCTCCTTCCTAGACATATACAACTGAACAATTTTTTTTTAAAAAGACAAAATCATCACAAAAAATGCATGTAGTCCAGGATAAGAAATTTTCATATTTCCATGTCCAATATACACATCTCCAACTGTCTTTTCTCTGATTTCTCTTCACTGTTAAACTTCTGTGACTAGTACTCTGGTTCCATGTAACTATTTAATGAATATTAATTAGCTTGATATTTACTTGGAATATACAGCAAGAACAAAAGTACAAACATTTCTTCCCCACACCTTGGGGGGATGTGCTCTCTGGGAAGAGTAACTTCAAACTTAGCTCAATTCCTATGCAGCATGGGTCCCACTAAACTTATATTCAGATGCAGCCTCACTGTGGGAGGGATCCTTGTCTCAGTAACTACTAGCCAGGGTCCTGAAGGTCATGCTTTGCTCCTTAGCGCATTGATACTGAATCAGTCACAAAATCTAGATGCTGAGGTGCCAGGGTATCACTCTGCTTTCACTTAAAATAGAAAAGAACACATTTGGAGGCAAGCAGAGAACCCAGGTCTATGTTCAAAAGGCCCCAGGGAATTAGAAGGAGGCCTACTAACCTACCATGTCTCTTCTTTCCCTCTTAAATTACAATGAATGTGATTGAAAGTGACCAAATTGAAGGTGATCCAACAAAGAAAGATGAGTCAATTTTAAACTGTCAATAAGGCAGAAATCTGCCAAAACCAGCTTCTGGGACCTAATGGAGCACTATATAGGCAATAGTTATTTAATAGATTTTTGTTTTAATGTATTTTGAATGGGCAAACGTTTTAGGTTGAGATATTAGGTTGATAATATTTGTCATTAACATTCCAGATTTCCTTGGTTAAAAATGATTTTTCCTGCTTCAGATTTTCTTATAGCATTTTCTTCCATCACTCTTTATCTTATATCCTACTTGCTGATAGAACTAGCACCTCTGGTGTGAGGGCTAGTATAGTTCTTTTTAGGACTCTCCTCCACCTTGGGTGTCCACCTTCACCCAACTCTCACCTGTGGCTCTAAGAAATTGTAGCCACACCCCAGTCAGACCATCTTGATAGATGGGCTAAACCAGGTTGAGGGAAGGGGGATGTTGAGTTAGGGGGATGTCTGCTCCAAGCATGTGAAGACTATCCCAGCTGAATGGGTGGATGTGAACAATTACTTTCAATGGCCATAAAGGTAGTTGAAGAAGGCACTGTGGGGTGTTTAGAGCTCGGCCAAGGTTATTCACTGTATCTTGGGCCAATTGTCCTAACTTTTCTCTTCCCAATGGATTTCAATGACTCTGGGAGAGAGAGTGAAGCTGAGACTTTGCACAACTTTGCCTTATCTAAGTCCAGTTCAGGCTGCAGTTAAGACATCACCTGTAATGTCACTGGTGCTCTTTGAAATTGAAGGATGAACAATATATCCTAACTATTTATTTGCAGATTGTTGTTGATCTGTGTGAACAATGAATCATTAAGCTCTGTGAGTGCAGAAACTATTCCCTTTTTCATCTTTGTATTCCCAGTCCCTAGCACAGTGCCTTGCTTTTTGGTTCAGTCATTTTTCAATAGTGTCTGATTCTTCATGACCTATGTAAGGTTTTTTTTGACAAAAATACTGGAGTAGTTTGCCATTTACTTCTCCAGCTCATTTTACAGATGAGAAAACTGAGACAAACAGGGTTAAGTGACATGCCCAGGGTCACACAGCTAGTAAATATCTGAGACTGGATTTGAATTTAGAAAGATGAATCTTCCTGACTTTAAGCCTGATGTCCTATCTACTGTACCACTTACCTTCCCTAGTTGGTTTATATATGTTTATTAAATTCAATCCATGTAAAATCTCATTAAAATCTGAATTGCAAGAAAGTGAACAAAGTTTCTTTTAAACACACACATATTCATTTTTCATTGAATTTTTAGATCTTGACAGCATCTTATTTGGGGCATAAAAATGTTAAAATACACATTTAGCATGACCTTGTGAAGAACATACACAGCGGTATAATTTTAAAGGTATATCATTAAAGTATATTATAATGGTGAAAAGTAGAACTCATAAGATTAAAAGTAATTCTGAGTTGCTTTTTGGAAATGTCCATTGCTTGTCATTTAAAATGAAGGATCACTCTGTAGTCTCACACATTACCATCTCTAAAATCACTTTCCTGAGGCCTTGAAAGTTGAATATCCTTTATCAGATGAGGCAGAGATATGTTTTCTTAGTGCCACCATGCTTTGGAATGAGGTCAAGAGGTGCATAGAAGCAACAGAGTTAAGCTTGATAGGCAGGCTCCAATGCTATTGGTTTTGGAGCTCCTGTAGTCCATTAATTATTGTTTCTGAAAGACAAGCACCTTCAGAAATGAAGTAGAAGATGGAAAATCTAGTGATAATCTTTCAGAATATGAAAGTGGTATTATCTAGGTCATGATGGCCAGCTGTTTTTCATCTGCAGTGAGGCTCATGGAGAGGGAAATGGGTTACAGTGTAATTTTAGGGATTCAGTCTGGCTATAAAAATGAGAGTTATTAGACTTGAGGATGGACTACTAAGGGAACTTCTTCCCCTAGTGGTCTTTAAAAGCAGAATGTGCCATTATTTTCTCTGTATATGCTCTCCCTTGGTGATTTCATCCACTTCCATGGCTTCAATTATCACATGGATACTAGGCTACACTTTTACTTGAATTACTCCCAAATCTCTTTCTCCAGCCCTCAGGACTAGTCCCATATTATTAATTTCTGTTGAATATTCCTATTTAGATATCTTGTTGGTACTTCCAAACTAGCATATTCCAAATGAAAATTTTCTTCCTTAAGTTTATCCTTTCCTGATTTCTCTATCTCCATCATTTGTTCAGCCACAAAGGCTTGAAATCTTGGGATTGTCTTTGATTTTTCCCTCTCCCTCACCCTCTACATCCAAGAACGATCAAACTAAGCTCCTCATTTCTTGACTCCATCTCTCTTTTTCATTCTTACTTTTATCACCAAATTAAGTCATATCACCCTCACTTGGACTAAGATACCATCCAAGTATCTTTCTTTGCCTAAGTGTCAGAAATACTGGGCAAAGGTTGTCAGATTTCTGTCTCTCCTTCAGAAATTATCAAATGCTCCCTTAATTAAGATTTACTGAAGTTTAGAGGTAATTTGCCTAGCTAAGGTCCTAGTTTCCTAAGATAGGATAAAAGTTGAAAGTAATTTACCTTCTTTAAACCTTTTAGGACTTCTACCAGTTTTTTTGGGGGGGAGGGGGTTGTGATGGAAGAAGGGTTTGGTGTTCAGTCATGTCCGACTCTTCTTGACCCCTTTTGGGATTTTCTTGGCAAAGACACTGGAGTGTTTGCCATTTCCTTCTTCAACTCATTTTATAGATGAGGAAACTAAGGCAAACAGGGTTAAGTGACTTGTCCAGGGTCACACAGCTGGTAAGTATCTGAAAGCTAGGGAAACAAAAGCAAAAAAACCCAAATAAAACAACCAACAAAAAAGCCCCCCAAAACCCCCAAAACCCAGCTCTTAAGGAGCTCAGAGTCAAATAAGGAGACAATATACAAACGATTGTGCTGCATATAAAACCCAGACAGAGACAGGATAAGTTGGGGATAATCTCAGAGGTGAGACTCTACGAATAAGAACTAGGAAAAGTGAGGCTTCAGCTGAAATGTGGAAGATATCGGGAAAGTCAAGAAGCAGAGATAGAAGAGGAAGATCATTCCATGGAGGGAGACTATCCAGAGAAAGCATCAGGAGATGAAGTGTCATTTGGGAGAGAGAGCAAGGTCTGTATCACTGGAGAGCAGAGAAACATATGTGGAAGGTTCATCCATCATTTTTGAAAAGGACCGATGACATCATGGGGTGGCGTCTTGACTTGCCTGTAAATTGAATTCAAGTAAGCCAAAGTTGCACAAAGTCAGCAGTCTCCCTCTCTATTTCTAAGTCATCAATGTCCAATGGCAGGACAAACATCAAGATGATTGGCAATGGTACTGGATGCGGTGGATGACCTCGGCATCTTTGGTGTCTGACCAAGCTTTAAGTTCTCCCCGGTGTTTTCATGCATACACTCTGCTGGGGGAAGTCTTCACATACTTGGGGTAGATATTCCCCTAACTTGTCAATGGGTTTGTGGCCTGTAGGTTACCCTCAACCTGGATTAGCCCATCTGCCCAGAGAATTTGCACTAGAATATGGCTGCAGTGCATGTTACAGCTTCTCGGAGCTGTAGGTGAGAGTTGGTGACTGGGGTACACCAAAGATGGATGAAGAGCCCTGAAAAGGGCTTGGCAAGCCCTCACACCAGAGATTTTAGTGCTCCCTGAACACCTCATACTTCATGAAGGGCTCTAAAAGCCAAACAGAGGTTTTTAGTTTCAATTCTGGAGATGGTAGAAAGCCAGTGGAGTCCATTGAATAGGTTAGTGATATGGCCAAACTTACATTTTAGGAAGGTCATTTTGACAGCTGAGTGGAGGATGGATTGCAGTGTAGTGAGACTATAGGCAGGTCATTGTAATAATCCTGAGCCAGGTTATTAGCTGTGTCAAAGGAAAGAAAGGAGGCAGAGAGATGTTTTGAAGGTGGAAACAAGTTCAGTTCTGCATACAATGAGTGTAGATAGGACATCCAGTTCAAGCTGTATAAAAAGGTAGTTGGGGATAGAAGTCTGGAAGTAGGGAGAGGCTAGGTCTAGGCAAGAAGATCTGAGAATTATTGCATAGAGGAGATGATTGAGACCATAGGAGTGGATGAGATCAGCAAGAGTAATAGTGTATAGAGGGAGAAGAGGGTTCAGGACAGACCCTTGGGGGACCTCCCCACCATTGGCAACCATGACCTGAACGAAGAGTCACCAAAGTAGACAGAGAAATGATCAGATACTCAGGAGTAGGAGCATATAATAAGTTGTTGTTATCATTCAGCAGTGTCTAACTCTTCATGACCCCGCTTGGTGTTTTCTTGACAAAGACACTGGATTGGCTTGTCATTTCCTCCTGAAGCTTATTTTATAGATGAAGAAACAGGCAAGCAGGGTTCAGTGACTTATCCAGTGTCACAATGCTAGGAGGTCAGATTTGAACTCAGGTCTTCCTGAATTCAGGCCCAGCACTTGATCTACTTGCACCATCTTGCTGTCCATGTAATACTTACTGGACAAATCTAGTAGATGGCAGCAGCAACTTGGCTAAAAAGGAATGAGTCTTCATGTCTTCATGAAGACAAAAGTGTCTTCAGAGGCAGAAAAGATTAGAAGGATAAGGAAACACAATAGAACTCTTTCAAGGCATAACTAGTGCTGGGAAACCCAGCCAGGAGAAAAAGTCTATATGACTTTCCTAACTCAGGTGTATGAATTGTCTGAGGAGTGTTCCCTTTCCTGCTAGTACAGTCTGGGAGTCTGTGAGAGGCTGTTCCTCTTTATAAATGGTGAGTAGAATATATTCTATTACTTTACTTCTCTTATTCACTTTAATATTGTGCTATTTCACTTATGATACCACCTTCTCTTTTGGCAGAGAAGGCACTGGATGGAGATGAGCCATATTTGTACAACTGTGATCAACTACACTTAAATTCGACTTAGTGAGAATTTCCTTAGTGAAACAGGACAATTTCAATGAAAGCCTCCTAACTGGTCTCCTTGTCTGGTCACTGTCCTCTCCAATTTATGGAGTCAAAGTTGTTTTTCTAAGGTACAGGTCTGAGCCTGATCAGTCGTTACACTGTTCAAAAGCATTCAGCAGCTATGTTTGCTGGATAGAATAACAACTCCTTATCCAGATATGCAAGGCCTTCCTTCACATACTGAGTCCGAATTGCCTTTGCAAGTACTCCACACTACTTTCCTTTGTGCAATCTCTTTTACAGGCAAATGGGACCACTAGCTATGACCTGATTTCATCCAATTCTCTTCCAAATTTGTGCAGACTATCCCCAATACCTAGAATGGAAATAGTCCATATCACTGCTTGCTGAATTGATTTTTTTCCTTTAAGATTCAATTTTAACCCCTTTCCTGCTTTTCCTAGTTAGAATTCCTTCTTCAGAATCTTTCATTCCTTCCTGCATGATTTCTTTTGCTTGCTCAACACTTGGATTTTAGTTATTCATGAACATATCATACTCCCCTACTAAGCTGTAAGTTTCTTGAGAAGTGGGGCTAATTCTATGTCTTCAGTGCCTAGCACAATGTATTATCTATAGTATTTGCTTAATAACTATTTAAGTGATGATTTAAATGCAGGACATAGGAGGAATATATGTATGTGGGCATACACATGCACACATATGAGAAGCTAGGTGGAGCAGTGGTTAGAATTCTGGGCCTGGAGTCAGGAATACTCATCTCCCTGAGTTCAAATCTAGCCTCCCTTATTAGTTGAGTGACCCTGGACAAATCACTTAACCCTGTTTGCCTCAGTTTCCTCATATGTAAAATGAGCTAGTGAAGGAAATGTCAAACCACTCCAGTATCTTTGGTCAAGAAAACCACAAATGAGGTCATGAACAGTCAGACATGATTTAAAAATGACTGAACAGTAACAGACATATGTACACATGCATATGAGGGTAAACATATGGATATTATATACATATGTATGTACTGTGCTATTAAAGTTTCAGACTAGGACATCTTATATATGTATGTACAGTTATCTCTTCCATATTGTAACTTTCCCCACCAGGGTTTAGATATATTGTGAGTCTGCAAAAGAAATTAAATGGGAACTTTTGGGGAGTTTTGTAAAAGCTGCAGATGATATGCGAAGGCCAACAGAGAATGTAGAAAAAGCTTAAAAGCTCAGATATACATAAAGTATATGTATAATATTGTACAATATCAACATATTTTGTCTTTTAATACCATAATAATTCAGACTTCTTCTCTGGCATAAAGAGAGGGTCAAAAAATTTTGTGAGAATTTTCCAGATTGCTGGAACTCCATGCCTCCTAATACCCTCAATGCAGAAAGGATAACTATGTGTAAATATATATTCACATATATGTATATGTATATACACACAAATGTGCACACATAGACACACACATAAATATATACACATGTACACATAGACATATACATACATTTATGTTTCTTCATCTGTAAAATGGGGATAGTCGTAACACTTATTTACCAGGGTTGTTGTGAGGAGAAAATGAGTTACTGTAAAAGTACTTTGCAAATCTTAAAGTGATAGCTTTTATAAATGCTAGCTATTATATAAAACTTGTAAAGCACTTAGCATGTTCCAAGCACTATACTAAATACTGGGGGTACAAATACAAGGAAACAAGACAATTCCTGTCCTCAAGAAGCTTGGTTAAAGGCTGGTGGTTGGCAAGTGAGGTGGAGGCTTAGTGTAAAGATAAACTTGGTATCTTTTCAAGGTCCCATTCATCTCTATTGTTATATTATCAGGAAAGTAATTTAGAAAGAAGCTTAAACCTTCATTTTGCTGACCTCCACCTGTACTCTTGTTGAGGCTATAATTCCATCAATGATTTTTAGTAATATCAATAATTACAAGGATGAAATAACAGTTTTACTCTAGCTTTTTACATCCTTTAAGGCAAACCTACACCATCTCAAGCTTTCAAATTGAAGTTACCAGAAAAACTTTAGAATCTGTGATAGAATGAATTTTAAATTAAACTTTAAAATTATTGAGTAAAGATGTAATTATAATAGTTACTTAAAAAGTGGTAAACTCCCCTTTCTCCCAAATTTTCCATCTATTTTTGTTGAAGAAACTTTGTCCTGCGCTTATGGTAGAATTTCACACTTTAATGGATAGCCAAATAAATTAAAAATTCATAAAAATATACTTGCTAGTCAAGATGCTTAATTGTAAAAACTGGTTCATGTCAAAGGATCATCTATTTAGTCATAGACATATTGAGCAAATTATTGAGCTAGACAAAGGTAATAATTATGTTCCTATTCTTATTTGTGCTTGAATTAATGCAGAAATACTAAAGCATTTTGTAAGATCTGCCATAATCTTTGAGTCTCTGAGGGATTTTGTCTCTGGCAAAAGCACTGAGGGGTGGTTTGTGGGGAGATTTGAGTAGTTGTCTTTCAAGAATTGGACCTTAAAATTTAGATCTTTAAATAATTTCTAGTTTAAAAAAAATTTATTAAGCATCTGACTGCTTTTTATTCTTTACTCCCTCTTAGAATGATGAGTTCCATACATTTGAGTTCCATATCCATCTTAAATTTACCTCTTTCAGAATTCTTCGAATGTCAATTCTTTTTAATATTCATGCATAGGGTAAGTATAGCTGTACTTCCACATCTATTCCATTCACAAGTTCTTTAGACATTGATAACATCTCTACTCAGCTTTTTATTTTTCCTGAGAGAACCCATTTTTTTTAACATTGTCTTTCCTCATATGGCAATATCCTTCTGGTCCCTCAAACTCCACAGTCATCTTAAATGCCTTTCTCTGCAATCTTTCAGGTCCCAACACTTTCAGGAGGGAGATTTCTTGGAACTCCTAGGAGGTGGAAGGAAAACTATGCACTGGTGTACCCTAGCAAGAAATTAAAGTTTTGGTAATAGAAGTGCTCCTGAAGTTAGCCCATTTCCAGGCTATCTACCAACATAATGTATGGCTGACCTAAAAGGAAGTAACATTGGGGATATGAAATAATAATGCCCTTGGCAACTCTGAACTTATGAAATCTGAATCCTTCAGTTCAAGGCTACTGAGAGCTTTGAATGAGTCTTTGTCCTTAATGCTCACACTTTGTTCTTTGTGTGAGAGTATGATGAGGAAATGGAGTTTCTTTTGTACATCTTTTTCCCAATGGTAATGGGACTCTAGGGAAAGATTTAAGACTTTGTGTGCTTTCCTCCCCCATTATCTCTTCAGGGACTATTCTTGCTTAAATGATGTAGGAGTACCTGCTTCATTCTGGGTTCAATTGCCTCATAACCACCTTGTAGCTTTCCACCTTGAGCAGCTTTCAAGATGCTGAACAAATCAAAATAAAAGGGAAAAAGGGCATGATTTGTTGAGGAATACAGGATTCTTGTAGTAGAAAATTCACCTAATTCATGAAGAAGTAGGTTTTGGAGGTGGGGGAGTGGGAAACTGAGGGAGATAAGGAGAGTATAAATTAACAGATTTCATAGAATCATAGCTTTAGTACTAGAAGGCACATTAGAACAGGATTTCTTAACCTTTTTTCTTTTTTTTTTGTATCATGGACCACTTTGGCAATTTGGTGAAGCCTATCAATCTCTTCTTAGAATGTTTTTAAATGCATAAAATACATAGTCTAACAAAGGAATACAATTCTACTGAAATACTAAAAGAAAAAAAAAAAGGTCACAGATCTCTGATTAAAAACCTCTTCCTGAGAGGTTGTCTTGTCTAGTTCCCACATTTTATAGTTGGGGGCTTAGAGTGTTGGACTTGGAATCAAAAAGACAGAATCCTGCTAGCTACATGATTCTAGACAAGTCACTGAAACGGTAAGCCTCAGTTTCTTCATCTGTAAAATGGGAGAATGATAGTACATAATAATAATACTTCTCAGGGTTATTGTGAGGGCAAAATGAGATAATAAAAATAAAGTTCTTTAAAAATCTTGAGACACTGCATAAATTCTAGCAATTGTTGTTATTATTGTTAGATAAAGGAAAAAGTCTGGTTGAGATTAAGTGACTTACCCAAAGTCTTACAGGTAGTTAATAGTCATGCTGAGATTTGCACCCATTTCTGCAACTCCAATTTCCATTGATATATATGCTGTCCATTTAGTTCTTATACTCTTGTTCCCATGAACAATTCACTGTCTCTGTTGCAGGCCCCACTTTTTAATTCTGGACAACCACTGACTGCTAGTTCTTGGTGATCCAAAATTTATATGACCTCACGTACAAATTATATGTTCTCAAGTAAGTCAGTTAGTAGATGGTAGAATGAACTACAATCTGAGTTTGTTGGGAAGAATAAAATGACTTTTGCATTTGGTAAGCAAAGTGCCCAAACCTGGAATCCCAAGCTTCTATATGAGAGATTTGATTTACCTAATGCCAGCTCCATGACTCAGCTTAAAATTCAAAAGTGCCTGTTCCCAGACCACTTAGTTGTGGCTTCTTGATGGAAATAAAGTGCTGCCTTCAGGGAGTCCACCACAAAAGGCTCAGAAAAAAAAGAAAAGAAAAATCCAATACCTATTTGTCAGTAAAGACATGTGAGGTTTGATGGGTCTGTTGGGACTGAACCACTAGATAGAGGTTTTAAAATAGAATTAAGTGGAATATGGATGCTGAAAGTCTCAAGAGTCCTTGAAAGAATGAAACGTGAAAGATGGTGCCAGTGTCAGTGTAAGATCTGGTTACTCTTAAGCTCTTGTATAGGAGCCAGATTTATGAAACTTGGCCTGAGTTCATAGTAATTCTGCACTTGGAAGAGCAGTTATGAAATGGCTTGTGCTTATGGCCCAGTTAAAGAACAACTGTATTTAACAAGGAGCTGGGGGTTGAACTCCAAGCCCAGTACCAGGAAAGATGATTTTCCTGGGTGGTTCCCATTGTAACTTCATGCTATAAACAGAGGGGCACCAGGCAACATAAGGACAGGGCCACTTCTGGTGTTGATGAGAAATAGTGTTAAATCTGGCAAATATATTCTTTATTAGAATTTTGTAAAAAAAAAAAAACAGAACAAACCCCAACATACAATTAAGCAGGAGTAAGGCAGGGATGCAATAGAGGGCACCTGCTCCTTGATGCTGGTTTTAAAAAACAAAACAGCTTCATGCCTCACCACCTGTCCATTTTGATTTCATTTCTCATGGTCTTGAAGAATGGTTGTGCAGATATGGAAGGCATCAAATACCATAGTCACATTGTTACCATGGGAGGACCAACACCTCTCCATTCATTCTACTTTTCTTGTTTTCTCTTCCAGTTTATCCAAATTCCTGCCGTATATAAAGGACCTCCACTTTCCTGTCTGAAGTCTGATCTCCCATCAATTTCCTCGCTTCTCAACCTGGTAAGAACTATATGCAAATCACAGGGCCTTTGTGGTCAGCCAATGCCTTACAGCTAGTGATGCAGTGGGTAGTGCACTGAGTTAGGAAAATCTGAGTTCAAATGCAGCCTCAGATTCTTACTAGCTGTGGGACCCTGGGGAAGTCACTTAGTCCTATTTGCCTCAGTTTCCTCACCTGTAAAATGAGCTGGACAAGGAAATGGCAAGCCAATCTAGTATCTTTGCCAAGAGAACCCCAACTGAGGTCACTGAAATCAACTGAACAACAATAGCGCCATGCTAGAGGTTATTATATTAGCAAACTGGTTCTCCATAGAACAGATTAATTAGAAGTACTTATGACAGGAATGCCATTCAAAGAGAAAACGGCAGGAAACATTGGCAGTCTATTGCAAAAGCTGAATGCTCTCTCTTGTCTAGAAGAAAGGAATTTGAGGACAAATATCCTCTAAGCAATACTTAGAATTTCTCCTTTGAGTATCAATCATCTAATAGCCAAATACCTTGACAAACATCCTATTTTGGAATTAAATTATGTTTCCATGAAAAGGTATATAAAGAAACATGCAGATTAAGTAATAAATGACTTTAAATTCTGTACCTTTATCATATCAAAAGATTCAGACTCTCCTTTTGTGAAATTTGAATGTGTGTTTATGATCCTCTCCTCTGAAGTCCTTTGAGGCTTCCTTGTGATATGGAGGGAAACCTGGTCCAGAAGGCTATGCCAGTGAGGACAAATTCGGAAGAGTCCTATCAAGTTAGCGAAGCTTCAAGTACAGACCTGGCAAAATGCAATCATATATCTGTCATTGGAGGACCTGCCTAACTAAATCTAAAGAGGCTGATTTCGAGAAGTTGGTTGCCAGGTGATTTTTTTTTGGGGGGTTGAGAAGAATTTAAATCTACACAAAGAAGAAAGTCTCTGTTAATGGAGTATCCATGCTGATGAAATTATGCATCTTTTAAATACTTTTTGTCAACCATTTCTAATATTTTTTGTTTGTTAAAAAATATCACATGAAAGACCCCGAAAAACAATGAAAACTTTTTGTCTCCCTTGCTCCTCCCTCTAATACCTTGGACATTTTAGGATCTTAGATTTAGAAAGAATCTTAGAGGCCTTCTAGATCAACTGCCTCATTTTATAAATTCAGAAACTGAGGACCAGAGAGGTTAAATTACCAGCTCACAGTCATACAGATAGTAAGGTGGAGGGCTGGGTTTTAACCCAGGTGTTCTGACTCTAAATTCAGCACATTTTCCACTGTGCTATATTATCTCTCTATAGAAGGTCCTTAATAAATATTCATTGAATGGAATTGAATGTACAGTTAATAAATCCTGCCCCTCTTTTGTCAGACTTGTTAAAGTAGAAATATTACTTGCTTAAAGTAAAAGACCAATTTTAAGGCAGTGCTTTGTCACAGTAAAATGGCTCACACTAGTAACTTTAAAGTATTAAGAAACTTAACACAGTTTAAAAGTGGGTAAAACAGTTTGAGTCCACACTTTACTAGGCAATTTACAAACTGTGCAGTGAGGGTGTCAGAATCTCGGTCACATCTTTCTTGAGGCAGCAGCAGTTGCATTGCACACAGTTCTTTCAAATGTCTACACAACTGTGTAATGCTGTTCTCTCCCCTCCCTGGAGGAAAGGGAAGAGCGAGAGGGCCAGGTGTTCATATAACAGCTACTATGTAGCACACGTATTGGGCTAAGTACTTTACCAATCTTGCACCTTCAGTTGGTGTAATACTCATTTCTGATTCATTCCAACTCACAATAAACAGCAAATAGCACAAAAGAGTCTTGTAGCAATTAAGTTCTAGAAGAGGGATTCTTAGTCAATTTTTGTGTCATGGATTCCTTGGGCAGTTAGATGAAGCCTATGGACTTTTCAGAATAACGTTTTTAAGTGCATGAGATAAAATACATAGGATTACAAAGGAAATCAGTTATGTTGAAATATGCCAGTGTGTGTGCGTGTGTATACACACATATATATGTACATATATATACACACATACGTATATGTGCCTGTATATATGTGTATTATATATACACATGACACACAAGACTCCTCTAGAGTATAGGCAAAGATCCTTTGGGGGTACATGGGGTTCATGGTACATGGACCCCACATTAAGAACTAGTTAAGCTAGTTTATCAGTCAGGAAGCATTTTTTAAGTGCCTATTGTGTGTCAGATTGGGGGCTATTTCAGGTCCGGTACAAAGACACATTTTACAATCCCTCCCTTAATAAGGAGTTTGTGTTCCTTGGGAAAGACAACATGTACACATTTCAGCATATACAAAGCATAAACATAATAAATACAAGAGAGTTTTTGGTGGAAATCATTATTAGCTGGGAGATCACTAGAGCACTTATGTAGGAGGACCTGAGTTTTGAAAGAAATGGGATTCTAAGAAGCAGAGGTGAGAGTGAGATGCATTCCAGGCATGGAGGACGGACATTGCACAGGTGAAGAAATGGGAGGTGGAGTATCATGGGCAAAGAACACAGGATGGAGAGTTTGCCTTGGTTATTGGATGCAGGAAATATAATGCATCAGGCTGGCAAGGTAGGCTGGAGCCAACTTGAAGCATTTCAAATATCAAACAGAGGAGTTTGTCTCTGATACTAGAGGAAATGTGAAGTCACTGATGTTTATTGAGCAGGGCAGTGAAATGGTCAGAGTTGTCTCTTAAGAATATATATAGATATATATTTGTTTTGGTTACATTAAACTGAAAAGTTTTTGCACAAAGTCATGTAACCAAGATTAGAAGGGAGGCAGAAAGCTGGAAAACAATTTTTACAGCCAGTATCTGTGATAAAGGCCTCATTTCTAAAATACATAGAGAAGTGAGTTGAATTTACGTCATTCCCCAATTGATAAATGGTTGAAAGATATGAACAGGCAATTAACAGAGGAAGAAATTAAAACTATCTATAGTCGTATGAAAAAGTGCTCTCAATCACTATTGACTAGAGAGATGCAAATCAAAACAACTCTGAGGTACCATATCACACCTATGAGATTGGCTAACATGACAAAACAGGAAAATGGTAAATGCTGGAGAAGATGTGGGAGAATTGGAACATTAATGCATTGTTTGTGGCATTGTGAATTGATTAAACCATTCTGGAGAGCAATTTGGAACTGTGCCCAAAGGGCTATACAATTGTGCATACTCTTTGACACAGCAATACCCCTTCTAGGTCTGTAATCCCAAAAGACCATAAAAATGGGAAAAGGATCCACATGTACAAAATTGTTTATAGCAGCTCTTTTTTATGGTGGTAAAGAATTAGAAATTAAAGAGATGTCCATCAGCTGGGGAATGGTTAAACAAGTTGTGGCATATGAATATAATGGAATACTGCTGCACTACAAGAAATGATGAGTAGGCAGTCTTCAGAAAAACCTAGAAATTCTAGACTTATATGAACTGATGCCAAGTGAAATGAGCAGAACCAGAAGAATACTGTACAAAGTAACAGCCATGTGGTATGATGACTGACCTTGATATACTTAGCCTTTCTCAGCAATATAAGGATCTAAAACAACTCCAAAATACTAAGGACAGAAAATGCTATCCATATCCAGAGAAATAACTTTGGAGTCTGAATGCAGATGGAAGCATGCTACTTTTTCTCCTTTACTTTTGTTTGGTTTTGTGTCTTCTTTCTGGTGGCCTCTCCCATTAGTTTTAACTTTTCTTTACGTCATGATTAATGTGAAAATGTGTCTAATATGGAATATATAAGAACAGACTAGATAGATTACATGTCATCTTGGGAAGGGGAAGGAGAAGGTGGGAGAGAAAACTCAAAGTCTTATGGAAGTGAATGTTAAAAATTAAAAATAAATAAATAATTTTAAAAGAATATATGTTTGGCATTTTTGTGGATGATGGATTGGAGAGGAGAGAGATTAGTTCCATAGCAGAGTGTCAACCTTGGAGTCAAGAAGACCTGAGTTCAAATTCAGCCTCAGATACCAGCTAGGCAAGTCTCTTAACCTCTATTTGCCTCAGTTTACTGGGGGATAATATGGGGATAATAATAACACTTACCTTTCAGAGCTGTTGTGAGATCAAATGGGATAATGATTATAAAGTGTTTACTACAGTGTCTGGCATATAGTAAGCACTGTATAAATGTTAGCTATTATAACTACTTAAGTCACAATCATTGTAACTTAGCTTAAGCAGGACAGTGGTTTGAATCATCCCTAGCTTTAAACCTTGAGTGGATATGTGGCCTTAAGTCACATGCTCTATCTTCCAGTCATAGGGGTCTTCTTTCCTTGAGGAAAATTCACTTCCCTTTCCTCTTTCTGAGCCTTTGTTTGCATGCCTAAAGTGTCCTACTTCCCATTTACCTAATATCTTTTTTTTCTGTTGATTATCTCTAATTAATCCTGTAATACATCCTGCTTGAACAGAATTGTTTGCATGTTGTCTCCCGCATTAGAGGATATATGAGGTCTTTATTTTTTGTCTGTCTTTGTATTTTTTTGTCTCTCTTTGTGTCCCTAGTGCTTAGCACTTTGCTTGGCACGTAGTAAATGCTTAATAAATGCTGACTGATGACTCAGTTTGAATTTATACACATCTTTAAAGCCCAATTCAAATATTCCTTTCTCTAAGAAGAGTTTTCCTTATCTCCCCAGTTGATAATGGTAGTTGGGAATAATGTCACATAGCGCTTAGTTTTGCACCTCCCTCAGGTATTTATCATGTATGATTTATTATTAATGTAATTATTTAGGAACATATTTTATTTCCTTACTAGATGATTTACTGCAACATATACCTTACTACCCTCTCTGTGGGCAGGAACTATATATTTTTTAGACTTTGTATCAGTGCCTATCAGTGCTCTGAAACTGTTCTAAAGTTAGTAAATTTTTATTAAATTCAATTATTGAAGCAGAAGTAGAGATTATGGCTCAAATTCAGAATTCCCCTCAATATACTTTTCCTACTGCCCTACTTAAAAAAAAAGTGATTCTCTAAACCTGGAATGCCTGCTACTCGCCCCTTATCTATCCAGGATTGACAAAAATCTACCAAATTTTCCAGGCTTAGTTTAAATTCTCCATCCTCCACATTCATTTTCTTTGGATTTCTCAATTGGAAGTCTTCTCTCCTTCCACTGAATTCTTATATTACTTTATTTGTACCTCTGTTGTAGAAGTGTACATCTTTGAATTTACTCTGCTGTTATTTGTGAACACTACTCATCTCCCTTATTGTAAGCTTTTTGAAGGCATGCTTTATATTTAATTCCTTTTCGTGTTTTCTCTTTCAGATACAGAAGAAGTTAGATGACCCAGTGGATAGAGTACATAGTCAGGAATACCTGGGTTCAAATCCAACCTCAGATACTTATTAGCTGTATGACCTTGGGCAAGTCACTTTGTTTGTGTTAATCTAGTGGGGAAGGAAACAGCAGACCACTCCAGTATCATTGCCAAGAAAACCCTATGGACAAAATGGTACACAGAGTCACAAAGAGTCAGATGTGACTAAATGACTGAACAGTAACATCTCTCTCAGAACCTAGCATAATGTTTTGCACATAGTAGGCATTCAATAAATGTTTGCTAAAGGGATGAATTAATGTTTAACTATAACTTTGCATTATCTAGGGGGTTCTGATGTGGAAACTCCAATAATAGCAACACTGTAATTTTCTTATTACTTGCTGAGCGTTTCAATTGCTACTTCTATACTGCTGACATTTGTAATGAATGATAATAAGAAGTTATGCCATTACTATAAATAAAAAGAAACATAAAATGTTATTAGTTACTGAACATTGGAAATATCAGTGTGAGTTGCTATAAATGCTGGTTTTTTAAAGCAAAATTAATGGTCAAAAGGACCTTTCAGAAGTATACCTGTGATGCCTTTGATTTTTACTTTTTACTGAACGAGCTAAATTGAGAGCCTTATAAAAATCTAATATGGATTATTTAAAGAAAATTGAAAGCTAAAATCTGAAACAAAAGCTCCAACTAACTGACAGAGTTTTTAAATAGTTTCAGAATAGCAGTGTATTTCTGGGAGGCCTTGAGGAAGGAAATAAAACAATGCTTCATACATACTATTTACAATATTGTTCCACATAACTTTTAGAAACTGTGATTTTTTTGGGGGGACCCACAAATCTCTAATGCCATTAATAAATACCTCAGACTACTTTATGGCTGATATTTATTCACATTCTCCTGGGATGTAAAGTTGTTTTAAAAGTACCTTAATGGGATGATCCCTTCATAGGAAGCACCTAAAATCGTTCCTACAGAGCCAAGCTTACTCTCAGTTTGAGCAGGTAGTCTCCTATGTTGTGTGATTTGAGGGATTCTGGAAAGGTTCACTACAAAAATGGTCTCTAGTAGAGATTCATTCCTGTTTTTAATATATCTTATTATACTGATAAAGTTGATTGATTTATTCAACCAAGTCACTTCATCCCACTCAAAGTAAGCAGATGCCCTTGATTACCTTAACAACATGAGAATAATTCATCTCTATTAATAGAGTTTCACTCTAAAAGAGTGAACCATTTCAAAGATTGATGCTAATGAAAAAATCCAGTGAACCCTTGCCTGGTAACTACTGGGGAAAGGTCTTAGCATTAGTCTGAGTCTAGGTCTTCTCTCTCCACTCTTGCCCAGGGGAGGAATTTTTTAGCTTTGAAGGGTTCATAGGATTTTTGAAGCCCCCATCTTCTCATTGGTGTCCTAGTGACATTCCCTGATCAACTGACAACTCTGTGTACAAGCAATCAAAGATAGATTGTATATACGGAGCCCATCAAAGAAGCTATACAACATGACTAAGGATGAATTTCTTGAGCATTCCACAAAGGGGAGAAAAAGACTTCTAGCAACCAAGAGCTATGGGTAATCCTTTTGCCACATGTGTTCTCTTAGCTTCATCCCATGTGTCCCTGGATTCTGCAACTACTGGTAAGACACTGTGTCATAGACTTTTGGGGAAAAGTTTTGCACCAAATCTTCTTACTATACCTCCTTAATAAATAGTACTTCTTAAAAGCCATACAAGTTTGACTACTAAATGCTTAATGACTAAGCCCATAATCATAGGGGGAATATACTAGAATGTGATCTTGAGCCAGTAGCTTTGGATGAACATATTTCTGAGCCCTTGGAGCAACTCTACAATCCCAAAGGGACATAATAACCACATTCTGGCTATCCAGCTTATCAGTGTGAATAGGGTTGGGATAAATACTTCAAAGCAAGTGTTAGAGTCTTTAAAAATGTAAGTATCCCACAGGACAGGTGAAACATTAAGCTGTTACCAGTCATTTACATGGGAACTTAGATCATAGATTTAGACTGGGAAAGAACCTTGCAGGCCTTCTTGTCCACTCATCACTATATTTTACAGATGAGGAAACAGAAATCTGAAGAGGTGAATTGCTTTGGCAAGGTCACATGAAGTAAGTGGCAGAACCAGGACTTGATCCCTCTTCTTTGATACTAAATTCAGGTTTCTTCCCATTGCACCATGATACTTCCCTCGCATAAATAATAATACTTCACATTTTCCCCCCTAAGGCTGGATAAAAAGCCTCTGCTTTTGTTTTATGGAAACTTAATTATATCTTAGCACTTTTAATTTACATTATTTTTATTGTGATTAATTTTCCATCTGCTTACTTCTTATATTCTAGAACTGAAAAACACTTTCTTGGACAGGCTTCTCATTCCAAAAAAGTTTTGAGTATATAGATGGGTGACTTACCTGCTAGGCTATGAAAGCTTCTCTCCATTTCTATTAGGTACATGATAAACTTCTAAGGTCAAGAATAAGGGATTGAAGCTAGTTCTTTTCTTTTTCACCTCTTCAACCAAATATAACGCTCAAAGAACTCAGAACATGGATTTGAGAGTGGAGACAACTTGGTTCCCCACCAATTAAAATGCTAGAAGGTCTAAAGTGAGACTGGAAAGTGGGGAAGCAGAAAACAATACCAAAAGAGGGCTTTCTAAGAAGTCTAGAAAACAGGTCATTACATGTGCTTTCTGCCCTTAAAACATGAGAACACTTACCAATTAGTGGGGCTGAAGATTAGTCTCAAAAGTATAACAGTCATGCTGGAAACAGTCATGCTCTGACATCTTTCCCCCTTCATCATAGAACTTAACCTATATCCCTATATCCCCTGCTATATCCCTTAATAAATCTCTGGGATATGTGGGATTTGTGCATAGGCTATCTTTCTGTTTCTCCATTATGCTGGAAGACTTACCATATAATCACTCCTTTCGAGAATATTTGCTTCTAAATGGAGGGGAATGTATAATATAGACTGATCATTTCTCTAGTATCTGAAAACTGGCCTTTCAAATCCAGAATAATTCTCCTCTATCACTAAGCAGTAATAACAGTGGACTTCATCATGTACCTCATTCGGTATGGCACTATTCACTGTCACTATTCAATCATCCATTTTCCCCATGGCATATCACCTTCAAACTGATGGGAAAATGGAGAACATGAATTGTACTCTGAAATGTTATCTTAGGAACAACATCTCCTACCATCAAGATAGCTAGAATGCTCTGCTGCCCATTGAAGAAGAGTGTAATTATAACGTAGTTCACTCATGCACTCAGAATATACCCTGTTACCATGATTTCATCTCTCTTTCACATTTATTCCGTTCACTGTGTTCTCTATTGTTGATGAGTAAGATGTTGCCCAGACTAATTTTCAACACACCCTGTGGGTAACTGAGATGACGAAAGATTGACCATCAATCATCAGCCTGGAGCATTCCTTGACAAAGGGGATCATATCATCTTGTCTTCTCTAAATCCAATTATATGTAGTTGGAGGACACGGTCATCTGATAAATTCCAAGGCATATTGATAAGAATGACTTTTATCACTGTATAACCATTCTCGGTTCTAAAAGTTCTTGTTGCAGTGGTCTCCCTTTGACCCTGAACTACAGTCATTCAGTCTTTGCCTGTCCCATTCTAGTCATGCACAGGGAAAAGGAATACACAGGCCAGAAAATCCTGTATTCCTGAGGGTGATGGGGCTACTTCTACGATCTACTAGACCGACAGAGATTATGGGATGAAGAAGAGGACATGGGCAGGGGCACAAACATGCAAAGTTGGTAGAAATTTTCTACCCATTATAACCAACAAAGACGTGATGAATTCCTGGGAACCATTTGGGGAAGAATGGTAAGTGGGACAATGGCAATTGATGCTAACAGAGTAGAGGAAAGGGGACATATGGCTAGCACACTGTCACCATAAAAGAATGTCTTAGGTAGAGAAATTGCATGAGACAGACCACTATTTTGCTAATAGCTACTGCTCCATTGTAAATATCAATCAATAAACATTATAATCAATCAAACATTTAGAAAGTGCTTACTATATGTAACAGGCACTGTGCTAAGTACAGGGGTTACAAAAAAGAGGCAAAAGCTAGTCTCTATCCTCAAGGAATTTACAATCCAGTAGAGACACTTACAATCTAATGTGCTGACTTCATTGTTTTTAAACTCTTAGAACCTATCACTGTCCCTGACTCATAGTAGGCGCTTAATAAACGTTTGTCCATTTATCAATTGATTCTGCCTTTCGATTACCGCTACAGGCTTATTGGTCTCTCCTGTTTAGACACTGAATTTGGTGACACTCTAAATTCTGGCTTTACTCGTTGGCATCCTGTTTATGCTCTGACATCATGACTTTGATCACACCTTATTTTTATTCTGGAGGTTTTTTCCATCATTGTTTGGCCCTTAATCACCATCATGTACTGGAGAATGTAGTGAACTGTTTACAGAGGAGGCTATGCGTGTGAGACCTCTGTTTTAAAGAACCCAGATGGAGTTAGCTTTCTCTGACACAGGAGCCTTTTAACAGTGTAATTAGATGAGAGTACCCTGCCCCCCCATTTCCCATCCCTGACAATTCAAGGACCTCATGATATATTTTGATATATCTGCTATTATTATTCTGCCATTGCAGAAGTAGGGGTAACTGTGGCACTAAAGGTCATTGCCAGTTGCTGTTGACTGAAACTTTGTTTCCATTAGGCTATTTTGCCTAATAAGAGCCATGTCAGCCTCCTGGGCTCTAGATTGTCAGGGTCTCCTGAAGTGTGATGGATGTGTTTCTCTGTGCTTTCTTTTGTGTGCTGACTAGCAGGAAGATAGCCTGGGGAGCACTGTGTTTTATATGTTTCCCTCTTCTGGGTACCTAGTGTGTTGTGGCTGTGCTTGATACTTCCTCTGGTACTAGGTGGTCAATTTTCAAATAAGACCTGAATCTGTGAGGATAAAACCATTCAGATAATCCTCAGACTGAAGGGATTTATTTTAAGATTCTGCTTCATTACTTAAAAGATTCCTCAAGAGCCCCAAATATAACAGAAGGAGAGAAAAAATGTTTGAAGATTCAGAAAATAATTTAGAGACAATGAGGAAACTGTTGTGATAGGCCTCCCAATGGTTCCATGAGTGAGACTATTTCTTGGGTCCAAATATTTTCTCAGGCTGTCCTCTCATGCCTGGAATGCTTTCCTTCCTCTGCTCTAACTACTGCCCTTCATGGCTTCCTTTAAGTCCCAACTAATTCCTTCCACAGGAAGGCTTCCTCAAGCCCTCTAAATTCCAGTGCCTTCCTTCTATTAGTTATTTCCTATTTATCTTGTACATAGCTTGGTTTGTATATATTAGTTTTCATGTTGTTTTCCACATTAGATTGTAAGCTCCCTGAGGGCAAGGACTGTCTTTTGCCTCTTTTTATCTCTCTAGTACTTAGCACAATGCCTGGTGTGTGGTAGGCACTTAATAAATGTTCATTGATTGAAATATAAAATCCTCTGTTTAGCTTTTTGAAGTCCTTAGCAACTTGAACCAGTCTACTTTTCCAACCTTGTTATACATTATTCCTCTTTCCGCATTCTGATATATAGCAGGAATTAGCTTCTTGCTGTTCATCACATGTGTCACTCCATCTCCCATCTCACGATTTTTCACTGGCTATCTTTTATGCTGCAATGAACTTGTTCCTCACTTCCTGTTAGAATCCTAGTTTCATTCAAAGTTCAGCTCAAATACCTCATATTACAGAAAACATTTCTTGATCCCCTCAGCTACTAGTTTCCTTATCCCCAAATTTACTTTATATTCATTTTGTATGTACTTATATATGTATATGTTGTATGCCCCAATATAAGTACCTTTGGCTTAAGAAATGTTTTATTTTTGCATTTGCATCATCAGCATCTCATCTTCTAACATTTTAGTGTCTAATATAATTTTATTTTTTGCACACAGTAGGAATGTAATTAATATTTTATGAATTGTGGTGGCTTATATCAATTTCTAAAAGAAAAAAACCTGATCCCAGTCCCACTACTTCGTATCTATGTGACCTTGGGCAAGTCACTTAACCTCCCCAGGCTTCAGTTTCCTTTGTTGTAAGATAATGAGGTTGGACTTCAAGGTCCATTCTAGTACTAAATCAATGATGATAATATGATACATCAATAATGAACACACATAGTTCTGTGGGGTTAATATTTTACTATACCTTTCTTGCATTTGTCATCTCCATAAAAGGAAATAATTATTATAGTAAAAATAATTACATTGTTCAATTTATATCTTTGCATGGATTTTTACCATTACTTTGTAAAATGCAGATTCCAGACTTTACATTTAACGATATTCTTATTCTTAAGGGCAACTCATTTTTTATAAATGAAATATTCTGTCATAGGTTAAAATATTTAATGATATGAAACCCAATTGGTTTAAGAAGTTAAATTTTGCTATAATAGTCTAACATGAGAAGTTAGGAGAAATAGTATTTAGAATTCAAACAAAAAGATTGCTTGAATTTTTTCCTTTTTTTAGTACTGAATTTTTTAGGTTTATATGCACATTGAGCTAGTGACAGACATTTTTATGGTGAATTATCATAGCTCTGCATATCTGAAACTTAAAGAATCTGCAAAGGAATCACAGAACACATGACTTGTGAAATAACTGAAGAGGAGGCCATTGAAATGACAAGTTACTTTACCCCTGCAAAATAACTCTTCAGTGAACACTATAGAGCATGTGGTGACAGAAGCAGAAATCATGCTATTTCTGCAAAGATTGTGCTGCACCCTCACACTTCCCTCAGAACTTGTGGAGATTTGACAGTAGTGGAGGAGGTCAAGACTTAGGTTTCCTGGCCGAGACCACTGCATCTTAGGAACATGTAAAAGCTCAGATCTATGCAATTTCCTAGAATGCACAAGTGCTGCTGGAATTTATTAGATGCTCTAGATGTCTCAGTTTATAGGACTCTTAAAAATGATAACAAAACTCAGATTTCTCAGTGTCGGGTGATTATAAAGAGATGTCATCGCATATGCATCCTGATACGATTAGTGAACTTATAGTTTCAACAGTTAATACTTCAAGTATTTGAAGAAATTTAGGTTCTATATTGGTTTCAAAAGTGATTTATGTTCGAAAGAAGTAAGTTCAAAATTGTTATGGTTAGAAACAAAATGTCTGACAAATTTAAGAAATTTCTTAGTTTAAATGCTAAACTTTAATGGGCTGTATGGTAAGGAGTATTTAAGACAATTCTTACTTCCATAGTAGGAGGTAAACTTCTCGAAAGCAAGAATAATCAGTTTTGTATTTATATTCCTTTTAAAGTATCTGGCACAAAATTGGCAGCTAATGTTTGATGACTGATTAATTAGAAAAAGAGCACAAATATCATGGGAACATGAGAAACTATACTTTGTCTTTTTCTTCCTAATTTAGTGACAGACAGTCACTATATTCTTATCTATATATTTATAGTTGAGAGGAATAGGAGGAGAGATAGAAGATTTTAGTTTCTATCCACCCAGATATCAATGCCCATGCCCAGTAGCACCCTAAGTATTATTGAGATGGAGAGACTACAGGTGTGACTTCTGAGAATCTTTTATTTGGGAGTGAGTAAGCAGATAAATAATTTGGAATAATAGTAATGGGAAGAAAATATGTTTAGGCAATAAAAAAACATTAAATATTCATAATTTTCATTTGTTTAAAATCTGGTTCTTTTTGTTACTATTTTAGGTAGTGTTTAAGAGCTGAACAGTTAATTCCTAATTATATTTTGGTAACAAAGAATATTTTTTTCACTTAACATAAAAAGTGGCCTTATGACATTAGATTTCTTTGAATCACTGGTTATCAGTGTTTGATGACACCTCTGAGTATGAAATATTTAGGGCTGAGAACAGGTAACCTATTATGTAGCAGAGCTTTATCTCATTTGATCCTGCGGGTTGGTGCTATGGTTAGCCCCATTTGACACTTGAATATACTGAGACAAACAGAGGTAAAGCCATTTGCTCAGGGTCACACAGCTAGGAAATGTCTCAGGTCATTTGAACTCATGTCTTCTTGACTGCAGGCCTAGTGCCCTATCTACTGTACCACCAGCTATCTCCTTGCTATCTAATGAGATAGCCCCATGATTGGCAAATCTTCCAAATAACAGAAGAATTCTGAAGGAGGAAATTCCCTCAAAGAATGGGTGTTCATTTAACACAATACTATTTATTGACCTCTAAAACGTTACTGAGACGCAGCCAACAACATAACAAAACAAAAGAACAACCATGAAAACCCCTTTGACTTTCTACATTTTGTGTATTAGAAAGTAAAAACTAATTTATTGCCAGAAATAGTGAATGGAGAGTCCCTAAAATATTTCTCCTCCCTCTCTTCAGAATGTCATTCTCAGCACTTCTTTTCCCTTTTTAGATTATATTACATAATGCTGAAGATTATAGTATACCATAGTCAGATATAAATTATGAGGATGAAAAGCATTATTGCCGAGCAATAAGAAGTTTCTAGAATTGTTTGGCTTGGGGATTTGTACGTTTTTCTTGAGTCATGTGTGTCATTGGGAAAGTTTCCAAAAGAAAACTCTCCTCCTTCCCCGTCCTCCCCCAAAAAACTGGGCTTAGCTGAAAGTCTAGGTTTTAGTCAACCTTGAAATTCACCTTGTTGTTAATGCTGTCAGTACTAATCTTGCAAAAGGCGGCTACAGGTAAGAGCAGACTTAGAAAATTTTTAGTAGTAAAACAGTAGGTCAAATTCTTATTCCTCTCAAATACTAAGTAGTGTCAGATTTGGGGACTGACCTAAGAAACAAAATAGTTTAATATATAGTACCTAATCATGAAATCAGGACTTTAATAAATGAAAGATATGAAGAGGTAGTCTATGGAAAAGTAGTTTGTCTTTTATAAGTTTACATCCATCTTCAAATATAAGCTCCTTTGAGATTTCATCTGATTTAAAAAAAAAGAAAAATTTTGCAGTTTTTAGGGAATTTACTCAGAAAATTAACTGCTTACATTGATGAACTCTTTCTACTTGAAAAATCTGTCTTCTGAAAAATGTATTATTTATTCTGAAAATTCAATTAAAAATAGCAAATTTGCATTATTTCAAAGGATGATGAAAATAGGCTATAACCCATATTAACAAATAGAAAAGTAGAGAAAATTTTTAAAAAGAAAATGATATTATAGAAATTGTGATTGATGTTGTTAACATTTTAAAAAAGAAAATAGGATAAATAATTATACAAGTAAGTGCTCCAAGGAAAGAAATGGATTGCTGATGACAAATGAACATGTAACTGCCTTTTTTCTGGACTTCAGTTTCTTCATTTATAAAAATTTAAAATCATATATAGTTCACATTTATCTATTTTTTTCTTGATTTTCAAAGTTATTTGGGAGGGAAAGGTAACAAACATTTATTAAGTATCTGCTATGTACCAAGCACAGTATAAAGAGTTTTACAGTAGTATCTCATTTTCTTCTCACAATATCCCAGTGCAGTAGGTGCTATTATTCCCCCATTTTACAGCTGAAGCTGAAACAAACAGAGGTTAAGTGACATGCCTAGGGTTACACAGCTATTAAAGTGTCTGGGTCTTTATTTGAACTCAGGTCTTTCTGATTCCAGGCGTGGGGCTTGGATCCATATACCATTCCATGTAGCTAGTTCTGTTATCTCATTTGATCGAAACACATATTTGAATTACTTATTATCATCCCTATTTTACTGCTGACAAAACTGAGCATAAGTGAGCTTCCCAATGTCACATAGTCAGGATTTAAACCCAGGTTTTCCTGATTTCAAATCCAGCACTTCATGGACCATATCATGAGTGTTTCAGGCTAGATCATTTTTAAGGTCCCCTTCCAGTTGTAACATTCCATGATTCTGAGTTAGCTTTTTCTCCCTTATTCATTTCATTTTTTCCTTTCAGAAAGAGTTAAATTATTTATCACCATTGCTCTGTGGTAAATAACCTCACAAAAGGATATCTCCATTCTCTTTCTTTTCCAATCTATCATTCCTATAGCTGCCAAAATAATCTTCCTAATGTATAGCTCTAATCATGTCGTTTATCTGTTCAAAAATCTTTCAATGGAACACTATTGCCTATAGCTTAAAATCCTTAGCTTGGTTTTTAAGAGCTTCCACAATCTTATTAAAATCTGCCTTTCCAGTCATTTCTTATTTTTCTTCTTCACACACTCTGTGTTCAAGATAAAATGTACCACCAGCTCTTCCTCAGTCTGATAGCACTTTCCTGCCACTTGGCATTCACAGAAGCCATCTTCCATGTCCTGAATGAACTTCTTGTTCACTTATGGAAATCCTTCTCTTCTATCAAGGGCCAGCCCACATCCCATCCCTTTTATAAATTATTTCTGGATCCATTCAGCCGACTGTAATGTTTCTCCTCTTCACATTTTTCCTATAGAAGTTCGTTTAGACAAAGAATATGGGGGTTGTGGAAGTAAAAGAAAATATCTTCACTCTCAGTGGGAAGAGTTAAAAAAAGAGGTGGGTGGTTCGATTTAACTAGATAGAGCTTTGCTGTTAAATGATTCCCTCCTCATATTTATGTCAAGAATACCCCGAGGCAGGTCTCTGTGGATCCTGGATTGTTAGGAAGGTACTAATTGCTAATCAGAAACAGCTGAACAGAGACGGTGTTGTCACATCAACCAGAAAGACAGAATGCCTTTCACAGATAAAGCATCCCACAGTAACTAACTCCAATGAAGTAAATAAGAAGTAAAGAGCAATTTTCTATGACCACAATACCAACCAAACAAAAACAGAAAAGGATAAAAAGAGTACCTTTTCTGTTGAACAACACAACATTCAGAACCAAGGAGCTTAACTATGAAACAGATATAGAAAGAATACTAGTTTTGAAGTCAAAAGACCAGGACTTGAAACTTGACTTTGCCTATGTGACCTTGGTCACCTATGACTTATCTATTTGAGCCTCAGTTTCCTGATATGTGAAATAAAGGAGCTACAGTAGATGGCCTTTGAAGGTTACTGTGAGTGCTAAAGATCAATAAATAACTTCCTCTCAACAAATTAAAAACCCTTTGTCGTAATAATGAACGTCTCTTAAGTTTTTTGTTTTTCCTAAAAATCTATGAAGGTTTATGCCCAACATCTTACTTTTTAAAATGTCTTCATATTGTAATACCTTTGGAAAAGTAGACCTTTTGGCAAATCTGCAGAGATTCAAGAAGGATAAGCTTAGGTAAGGCAGAGATAGAGTTTGTTTTTCTAGTTCACAATGTTGCAAAATGAAATTGTGAGTTGAATATAGTGGACTCAGGAGTTTCTTCATAGTCATGGTTTTATATATTCTGAACATGCTTGCTATCAATTCAGTGTCTTAATTCATTAGCACACCATGAATGCTAATAACAACAGTGTAAGCATTTACCAAAATTTCCTTTAGAAATATGAAGTGTAGCATTGTGGGACTTGTTTAGCATTGTACATGTTAGAAGCCATTTACAGGTTCAAGATCTCACTGTATTATACATAATTACAAATACATATTTGAGGATATCCTGTACAAACATACATTATATATTTATATTTTAACATTTTACCAGCCCAATGATCAAGTTGACCATCCAAAGACATGAAGTTATCATCTGTTTTCCTAAACTAATCTTCCATCAGTCTGAAAAATTTGTTTTGAGTATAACTCACATTTAACAATGCTAGAACCCTTCTCATTTCTAATCAGCCTCCTTGAATTTTCATATTTCTTTTATGGGAAGAAAATTTAAGAATCTTTCTGCGATGCACCCACACTCATGTGCGTGTTCACACGTACATACACACACACACACACACATGCTGATCAAATGAGACCTTTGGTTCTTTGACCTTTTGGAAGCTATTGATTTTGTTAGCAATCCTTTATTTGATAATTTTTTCCTTTAGTTTCCATGATATCATCTTCAGATTTTCCCTTTTATATTAAAGTTTCAATTGCCTAAAACAGTCACCTGAAAAAATGATTATCAATTGTGCCTTGTACTTCAAGACAATCATCCGAAGTAATGGTTATTGGACACCCTTTTGCCTTCTGTATACAATAATTTAAGAGAGATATCCTCTCATCTGAGAATAAACAAGGAAATTCTCAGGAAGAAAAAATATGTCTGTGTGTGTGTGTGTGTCTATATATATATATATATACATATATATACACATATATATGAATTATACCAATTTTTATTAGTCAACAGTGATGTAACATGTATATTATATGTATGTATATCTATAGATAAAATGTATATATGCAATAATGGTACTATCTGTATCTACCATATATAGATATCCAAATGTGTGTATGTATATATGTATGTATATATATGTATACATAATATACACACACAAATACATACACACAAATATATCAGCAAATATGTATGTGGTATATGTGGATGGATAGATGGATAGATACAGGTAGTACCATTATTGCATATGTGCATTATATATATATAACATATGTAATATACATATTATATTATTATTCACTAATGTAGAGGATTGAGATATGTAAATATATAGTGTATATATTATTTAAAATGTATGCATACAGTTTTAAATTTATTAAAGCTTATCCTGCACTAAGACTTTTGGAATACCTACTATATATGCATATATATGTTATATATATGTAAATTTTTATTTTGTGAAGTTTTTTCTTTTCCTACTTTCAATGAGTGATATAAAAGCAATCCCATGCTCCATAATTCCTCCCCACTCCTCAACCTAAGAATCCAGTTGTTTGCTTGTTGTTTTGGTTAAAGAGCTCTTTATTTTTCTGTGAAACTAGCCTAATCTAAACTCTGAGGAGAGTGAGCCTATAGAGTTTTTTTCCCCCTGAGATCAAGGGTTCATAACCTGGGGTCCAGTCTGCAGAGGGTTCATGAATGGATGATAAAAAATTTTATCTTTATTTTCACTAACCTTTGGTTTAATTTTTATTCTGGGTGTTTTATTGTATTTATTTTAAAACACCATTATTAGAAGTGATCCATAGCCCTCATCAGACTGACAAATGAATCCATGACACAAAAAAAGTTAAGAGTAAGAACCTCTGACTTAGGAATATGTTTTATTAGTAGTTAATAAAAAAAGATAAACATATTCCCTACTAAATGGTTCACCAATACATTTTTAGACTATTCTTAGTAAAAATTATATTTTATATATGTGTGTATATGTATATATGTATGGGTGTTTATATATATGTATACATTATATATATGTATATACACATATGTATTTGCATTTGTACTCTGGTTGTATTAAAAAATGCCTTGGTCATCATTTGCTTTGAATTTCCTGAATTTCTACAGTTGATAGGATATATTTCTGCCCCTGATGTTGGCAAAAACTTCAATCTCTTGTATTAAATTATCTATCTGAAAAATCTCACCTTCCATCCTGAATCTGTGGGCAGATAAAAATGCCTCTTCAAAGATTGTTATATAGGATTGTTATATAGTTAAAATTTTCATTTGACCTCTGACCCCCATATATCCTACATGGTTTGCATCCTAAAAATAGGAATAAATGATCTTTACTGGTCACTTAAGGAAGTGAAAGCCCTTTCTTTTTATAAGAAAACACAAGATTCATACCCGTGGGATACTCCTCTCTCAACCTAATTGCTGACCCTTATACCAATATGGGATCAGCAGTGAGGCTGGGGGCACCACAGGCCTAGTACAATGTGTCTTGGGCCAAAATTAGTAATTGAGTTCACCCCAGTCTGCCAAAATCCTCCAAACTGGGCAATAGCAAATTGGGTCCCGACAAATGAGACTTTAGATGCATAAATTTTGTGGGTGAGTTGTTTTTAATTTCTCTTCTATGACTATTGATATTACAAAATATTCTTATTTTGAGAGCATTTGCTGCTAAGTCTTGGAGAACATTAATAAGTATTTCACTTGATTTGGACCAAGATAGTGCTATAAAGGAATATTTATATTTTTTAAAAAATCCCCACAGTAGGGGGAGGAGCCAAGATGGTGGAGTAGAAAGACTCACATATGCTAGCTCCGAACCCACAGCCCATAAATTTTCTGTAAAAAGAACTCGCCACAAATTCTGGAGCAGAGCAAGCCACACAGAAACGCAGAGGAAGAGATTTCCATTCCAGAGAGCCCTGAAAAACCGACCCCAAAGGTCCATTGTGCATCGGACTGCAGAGCCCAGCCCTGTGCTGCCCTGGCCTCGTGGCCCAGCAGGCTTCAGGACGGAATCTCAGGAGGCCGCGAAGGTCCCTGCACCCACAGGTGCTACAGGTCAGTGAGAGAGACTTCTGGGGTGGCCAAGAGGGGAGCAGGGTGTCTCCATGACTTGGGCCCCTTTGGGAGGCAGCGGCAGAGGGAGCAGCAGAGGCAGGAGCTCCATTGTTGAAGGTCTCTGCATAAACCCCCTGAGGGAACTGAGCCTAGGAGGCAGCTCTGCCCCCACCTGAACACCAGAACTTAAGCTCACATTGAATAGCAGCCACGCCCACCCCTGAAAGCCCTGAGGCAGGGGAGCAGCATTTGAATCTCAGCCCCCAAGCACTAGCTGGGCAGATCTAGGTAAGGGTGCAGGGGAATCTCAGAAGTCAAGTAACTGGCTGGGAAAATGCCTAGAAAAGGGAAGAAAAATAAGACCATAGAAAGCTACTTTCTTGGGGAACAAATGATGTTTCCTCCTTTCATTTCCAATGGAAAAGAACAATGCTTGCCATCAGGGAAAGACGTGGAGGTCGGGGCCTCTGTATCCCAGACATCCAAGGTGGATGTCCGGTGGGCTCAGGCCATGGAAGAGCTCAAAAAGGATTTTGAAAAGCAAGTTAGACAGGCAGAGGAAAAACTGGGAAGAGAAATGAGAGAGATGCAAGAAAAGCATGAAAAACAGGTCAATATCTTGCTGAAGGGGACCCAAAAAATGCTGAAGAAAATAACACCTTGAAAAATAGGCTCACTCAATTTGCAAAAGAGGTTCAAAAAGCCAATGAGGAGAAGAATGCTTTCAAAAGCAAAATTAGCCAAATGGAAAAGGAGGTTCAAAAGCTCACTGAAGAAAATAATTCTCTCAAAATTAGAATGGAACAGATGGAGGCTAATGACTTTCTGAGAAACCAAGAAATCACAAAACAAAACCAGAAGAATGAAAAAATGGAAGAGAATGTGAAATATCTCATGGGAAAAACAACTGACCTGGAAAATAGATCCAGGAGAGACAATTTAAAAATTATGGGACTACCTGAAAGTCATGATCAAAAAAAGAGCCTAGACATCATCTTTCATGAAATTATCAAGGAAAACTGCCCTGATTTTCTAGAACCAGAGGGCAAAATAAGTATTGAAGGAATCCATCAATCACTGCCTGAAAATGATCCAAAACGAGAAACTCCTAGGAACATTGTGGCCAAATTCCAGAGTTCCCAGGTCAAGGAGAAAATATTGCAAGCAGCTAGAAAGAAGCAGTTCTGGTATTGTGAAAATATAATCACGATAACACAAGATCTAGCAGTTTCTACATTAAGGGATCGAAGGGTGTGGAATAGAATATTCCAGAAGTCAAAGGAACTAGGACTCAAACCAAGAATCACCTACCCAGCAAAACTGAGTATAATACTTCAGGGGAAAATATGGTCTTTCAATGAAACAGAGGACTTTCAAGCATTCTTGATGAAAAGACCAGAGCTGAATAGAACATTTGACTTTCAAACACAAGAATGAGAAGAAGCATGAAAAAGTAAGCAGCAAAGAGAAGTCATAAGGGATTTACCAAAGGTGAACTGTTTACATTCCTACATGGAAAGACAATATTTGTAACTCTTAAAACTTTTCAGTATCTGGGTAGTTGGTGGCATTACATACACACATACATGCACACACATGTACATGTGTGCACTCACATACACATACATGCACACATGCATGCACACACAGAGACAGAGAGCACAGAGTGAATTAAATGGGATGGGATCATATCTTAAAAGAAATTCAGGTAAATGGTGAGAGAAAAATGTAGTGGGAGGAGAGAGGGTGAAATGGAATGGGGTAAATTATCTCTCATTCAAGAAGCAAGCAGGAGACTTTTTAGTGGAGGGAAAAAGAGGAGAGGTGAGAAAAAAACATGAAGTTTACTCTCATCACATTCGACTAAAGGCAGGAATAAAATGCACACTTATTTTGGTATGAAAACCTATCTTACAATACAGGAAAATGGGGGAGAAGGAGATAAGCAGGGAGGGAGGGATGATGGAAGGGAGGGCAAAGGGAGGAGGGAGCAATTTGAAGTCAACACTCAGGGAGGGACAGGATCAAAAGACAGAGTGGAAACAATGGGGGGCAGGATAGGATGGAGGGAAGTGGAGTTAGTCTTGCACAACACGACTATTATCGAAGTCATTTGCAAAACTGCACAGATATGGCCTATGTTGAATTGCCTGCCTTCCCGGGGGGAGTGGGTGGGGAGGGAGGGATGGGGAGAATTTGGAACTCAAAGTTTTAGGAACAACTGTTTAGTATTGTTCTTGCTACTAGGAAATAAGAAATACAGGTAATGGGGAATAGAAAGTCATCTGGCCCTACAGGACAAGGGAGAAGATGGGGAGAAGAGAAGGGAGGGATGATGGAAGAGAGGGCAGATTGGTGATAGGGAAAATTAGAATGCTCGGTGTATTGGGGTGGGGGAGGGGATAAATGGGGAGAAAATTTGGAACCCAAAATTTTGTGAAAATGAATGTAAAAGTTAAATAAATAAATTTATATTTAAAAAAAATTAAAAAAAATTAAAAAAAATCCCCACAGTATTCCATGACCTCCACATAAGCACACTTTAAAAAAAAATTGCTTATTTGTAATGGCTGCTGCTAAACATAACGCTTTTTAATGTGACATGGCTGACAACAAACAATAGAGATTTCATGAGTCAACCCTGGGTGCTATCGGTTGCAACAGCAGTCCTGCATCCCTAGGACTGTATTATGAAAATACAATTATCTCTTCCTAGATTTGAGAGGAAGCAGAATTACAAATAACATACTGTGGAACTTAAGAACCTTAATAGTAGATGTTGTGGAAGTTCTATTTCCTCCCTTCAAAATTCATTAGGGTCTGCGATCATTTCAAAGCTAGAGACTGAGTAATTTAGATAAGAGTGCTTTATTGGGAGAAAAGAAAGAAATTATATCCTTTAGTAAACAAGGATGGAAATAGATTCATAAAAGACAATGAAGGTAGTTTACTGGCAGACCCCAGAATGCCTTTTTTGTTAATGTCAGATTTTTGTATTTTCCCCAGCTGTAATATTCTTCCTTTCCCCTTCCTCCACTGCTTCCCACCCTGTTCCTTTTATAATAAAAATACCAGGGGAAGTCATGCAGGTAAATATAGTAATATGCTTATTATTAGGCAAAAGTAAATTAAATCCTTTCTTCTGCCCGTTATCCCAAATTAGTAATTAATGAAGTCCAAATTAATGAGATTTTGCCATAGTTTTGAATTATGTTACTGTTCATTTATATGACTCAGAGTACTTTACAAGCTTTCATATTTTGGTTCTTTTTATATATACTATTGACAGTCATATGTCATAGACATTTGCCAATTTACGAGCACAAACTGAGGCAGACTATCATCATTATAAAGTACTCCCCTAGACACTATGGAACAGTGGAAAGGATACTGCGTTTAGAGTTGTAGGATCTGGTTTCCTATGTTATTACTTACTGTCAGCATTATTACTTACTACCTATATGACCTTGGGACCAGTCAGCTGACCTCTCCAGTCCTCAGGTTTCCTTGTCTGTAAAATGCGAGGTTTGGATTAAATGACCTTTAAGGTTTCCTTCCATCTCTTCAGGGGACCACTAGTCTCCCAGTCATCCAAGTTTACAACTTCAATGTCATCCTTGACTTTGTTCTTGTACTCACTCCACATATCCAGTTGCTCAGTTTTGTAATTTTTACTTTCCCATCATCTCTTGTATAGGTTGCTTTTCCCTCCCATTTTTTTTAACCTTCATTTACACAGCCCCCACCCTAGTGCCATCATCATCTCACACCTAGACTATTGTAGCAGCCTTCTGATTGCTCTCCTTGGCTCAAGTCTTTCCCTACTTCAGTCTGTCATCCATCCACTCAGCCGCCCTAATGATCTTCCTAAAGCATAGTTCTGACCAAATCACCTCCAAACTCAATAACCTTCAGTGGCTCCCTGTTCTTACTTCTAGGATCAAATAGAAAATTCTCTGGCTTTTTAGACTCTTTATAACATGACTCCTTCCTACTTTCCTAGTTTTAGACTTTCTCTCCCAGATCCAGTGACACTGGACTTCTTGCTGTTCCTAGAAAATGACCCTATCTCTCCAATCTGTGCCTTTTCACTGGCTGTCTGTGGTGTACCTGCAGTGCTCTTCTTCACCTTGGATTACTGGATTCCCTTCAGACTCAGCTTTAATTCTACCTTATGCAAGAAGTTTTTCCCTGGCCTCCTTCCTTTTTTCCATTCCCCCTTTCTCTCCCCTCTTCCCTACCTCCAGTGCCTTCCCATTGGACTTACTTCCCATTTACACTGTATATATTTTGTGTATACATAGTTATTTGTATGTTTTCCCCCTTTGAAGTAGGAACTTTTTGAATACCTTAAGAAAATATAAATTTCTTTTCTTTTTTTGTAGTCTCAGAACTTAGCACAGTGCCTAGTAAATAGCAAATGCTTAATAAATGCTTATTGATTCATCGATTGTTTAAAGCTTTGTTCCTTTGAAAAAATCTGATTTCCCAGTGCCATTCTTCCCAAGCTAGTGTCTTATTCTTTTTGCTTGAGGGGTGTAACTCTTAAGATTTACTCCAACTGGTTATCTTACAACTTGCTGCTGGTCTCAGCAAGCTCAGACATTTTCAGCTTCGAACAGAAAGTACAAATGTAGCTAAGTGTTAATTAAAAAGAACATCTTGAGTGTAAACATTAAAAATTGATCACCTTCTGTGAGCAATTTAATTTATGAGCATTAACATATTCGAAGCTGATGTCTTGAATTTAACTAGAACATCCCTTAGCATATAATAAGGGGGAGGGGGTGTAGGTGAAAAAATCCTTCCACATGAATACATTAAAATTTCCCTTTTCTCAGCTAGTCTGAGTGTGCAAATCCTGAGACCAGAGCACTTCCACCTCAGTGAGTTATATCTATGCCAGCTGCAGAAGCCACCACCCCACAGCGGCCAGTCCCCAAACCCCCACAGCATGATTCCCACAGTCACTATTGATGTCAGCTGCAATCATTTTTTGGCAAAAGAAAATGGGCTGTAGAGGGGCCCTGAAAGCTTTCCTTTCTTTTTTGTGCTCATTTAAATCATTAATGAATGCATTTATTTACCAATTTTTTCAGCTTGTTCAATAAGATGTGTTTGGAGGGAAGAAAAAAGAATAAATTAGATTTCAACATGAAAGTGAGAACTGCTACCTCTGTTAGCACAACCAAAGAGGTATTCTCCCTTCTCCCTTAGTAGCCATGCATTTATCTGTTTTTAATCTGATTCTGACATTGCTGCCCTGCTCCAAAGTGTGACATAAGAGCTGTTGTTTTTTTTTTTTTTTATTATTTTTAGAGCCCTTTTGAAGCCCTAAAGGGGTCATCTCTCCCCTCTCTTTTAGCTCTTTTCTCACTTTTCCTGATCTAGAGGCCAGTTCCATGTATTACCTACTGACTGCTTCGGGCACCGTTGTTAAGGTTTTATCCCAGGAACCATAATAGGCCAGTGAGAGAGAGAGATTTAGGGGGAGAGGGCATTTGCCATATGGCTGATCTCCTGGATTTCATGATCTCCAGAAACATCATTCTGCAAGATGACATCAACTCTGAAACTCACACTTTCTCATCACCCCCTGTCTGGGGGCCTATCTCTCTCTCTGACTGGAGTTTGGTGAAGCTTGATTGGAGAGCTCTTCCCAGATCCTCTACTATTTAAGTAGAGCATGCAGGGAATTGAACTCATCATTTCCCACTGGGTAGAGCTCCTGGATTTCATGATCTCCAGAAACTTATAAGCCAGATGAATTCAATTTTTTCACTCATACTTCCTCAGATCATTTCCCACCACTGCTGCAGGACTTTGGCCTGCCCATTCCTACACCCTTTTCAGCTTCTTTTCATGTGTGCACAGTGTCAGGCAATAGAAGGAGATTAATAAATGTTTATAAACTCTGACTTTGACTTTGGACACCTTTAAATCCCACCACATGAGGGTCACTTACTCTGTCTTTACAGGGCCAGGTCTATCATACAGTTTAGATAGATTACATCAGCTTACTCATGTTTATGTAAGACAAGCCTGTAGGGGCAAAATTAGCTTCAGGTTTTATTACAGGGATTTAGAATTTAGAATATTCTAGTGAGAATTTTAAAAATCTGTTATGTTTCTACATACTAAATAGGACATTCATCCTCTTTCTAACAAACGCTTTCACTCATTTGAGTGTAAAGAATCAATAAATGTTCCTGATTCACATTTCTGTGAAAAAGTCTAAAACAGCAACTTTTAGTCCTCACTGGAAAACTTTTCAAAATAAGCAAAAATAATAAATTTAAAGCATACTAGCCATCAGTAATATGTCCTATTTCTTTAAAATAAAGATCTTTGGGAAGTAGCAGTGAGTAGTTTCAAAGATTTTATGTTTAGATTGCTGCTCATTTGTAGAGGTGTTTGGTCCATGAAGAAGTAGATACCAACCAGACATACTTAAGGAAATCAAAACTGAATCCTCCCTCCTAGGACAAAACAACAAAAACCTGGGTTAACAGTGAGCTTTTAAAATGAGTGTTTTTAAATTTTTAATCTGTTATTAAAAACATCATATTTCTCTATAGCAGTGTTCCCAAACATTGCTCCACAGAGTCATTACAAGAAAAATAATAGGATACTACTGTGTATGGAAGATTCCATCTGGGACTGGGGCAAGGGGACAGTGACAATTGAATTTAGCGGCAGCTGATTGCCCTGGCAGTTCTACCAGGATTTTTATAGGAAGGAAATAATGGAAAGAGGTTGGGCATATTTTGGATTAAATAAATTTCTGGTGGTGAGGAGAGAATAGTGAGAGTAAGTAGAGTGAGGTCAGGAGGGTCAGTTAAGACGGAGAGAGCAATGTATTGGAAGTATTAGTGGTGTTTATTCTTTGACTTGCATTGCAGTAGGCAGTAGTGAACAACTGGATGATGGTGTGCAGTAATTATATGATCAGAGTAATGTACTAGAATGGTTACGCAGCCTGTGTGGTGAAAGATAGATAGGAAATAGGGTTTCCATAATGAAAGAAGTGATACTCCTAATTCATTCTGAGGTAGTTACAGTACATTGGAGCTATTGTGTTTAGTCACGAGCATTTTAGGAGAGACACTAATGAGTTAGAGAAATTCCATAGGAAAGTGACCAAGAAAATGGGGAGATGCTGAACCACTAAAAGAAGTGTGGATGTCTTAAAAGAGAAAGCTGGAGGAGGAAGATTGGAATGAATGATATCCTCAAATATATCCTGGGGGTAATCAATGGACTCATTCCCTGATCTCTGATCTGTTTGGACCTCTTCCTATGGAGCTGAGTATGTTCCCTGGCCACTTCCGGTTATTCATGTAATCTGGTTGGAGCATTTCTCATGGAGCTGAGCATATATCCTAGCCCTTTCTGGTGGCCCCATGATCAGGTCATTTCTAATAATACATCTATCCTGGATTCTTTCTAAAGTGCATTTGAAGTCAAAGGCTTCTAGTTGATCCCTTGTCCAGGAGTGTGCTGAAGTCAACTCTAACATCTTTAATTGTTAAATTTTCAGTGTTAGCATTAATATCTCAAAAATAGCAAACTACAAATCAGGGCCTGATTATTTTGTTCATTGGGTAGACCTCAGAAAGTGAGACATAAAGTGTTAATAATGCAGATGAAATTTATTTATTTTTATATTTTTTAAAAGAATGTTATTTTATTTTTCTCAATTACATGTAAAAACAATTTAAAAATATTTTGGGGGTAATTTTTGAGTTCCAAATTCCCTCTCTCCCTCCCCCCTCTTCCTCCTTGAGGAGGCAAGCACTTTGATAAAAACTATATATGTGCAGTTATGAAAAACATATTTCCATACTAGCCATGTTCCAAAGGAAGACAGACAAAAAAACCCCAAGAAAAATAAAAGAAAGTTAAAAAAAGAATATGCTTCAATCTGCATTCAGATTTCATTAGTTCTTTCTCTGGAGGTAAATAGAAGTTTTCGTCATAAATTGTTCAAAATTGTCTTGTATCAGTGTATTGCTGCGAATAACTAAGTCATTTAGTTGATCATTGTACAATATGTCTGTTGTTATGTAAAACTATCTCCTGGCTTGGCTCACTTCACTTTGCACCAGTTCATGTAAGTCTTTCCAGGTTTTTCTGAGAGCATCCTGCTTGTCATTTCTTATATCACAATACTATCATCACAATCATATGCTATAACTTGTTTAGCCATGCCCCAATTGATGGGCATCCCCTCAATTTCTAATTCTTTGCCACCACAAAGAGCTGCTATAAATATTTTTGTACATAAATGACCTTTTCCTTTTTCTCTGATCTCTTTGGGATACAGATCCAATATAGTAGTATTGCTGAATCAAAGGGGTACATGTTTATGGCTTTTTTGGACATAGTTCCAAATTGCTCTCCATGATGGTTGGATCAGTTCACAACTCCATCAAGAGTGCACTAGTGTCCTGATTTTTCCACTTTTCTTCCCACATACATTGTTTTCCTTTTCTGTCATATTAGCCAATCTGATAGGTGTTTGGTGGTACCTCACAATTGTTTTATGTAGATGAAATATAAAAGAGAGTTGTGCCATTTTGTAGAGCTGGTTGTCAAACATTTCCCATCATAACTCCACTTTTGTTCATTCCCATTAAGAATGGGGTTGGGAGGAAGGGCTATGTTGAAGAGGACTGACTGCTGAGTAGGAATAGTCTCTGAGAGTACTTAAAAGGCAGAGACAACTCCATTGTCACTTTTTCTTTTTTTTTTCTTCTGAATGGTGAGGACTGCCAACTCTCTCTTGGATTTCCAGTAAAAGGATAAAAGGATCTCTCTCTCCTCTTCTGGGCCACTATTTCAATTTCTTGCATGTGGCAGTAAAATCTTGTATTGTCTTGGTGAGCCTAAGGCTGAATCTCAAGGTCTCACTGCCTCTTATTTCTTTCACTGAGCAGCTGACTGAACTTTGATCCTATGTCTTCTACCATCTCCAGAAGCTTTGTCCTGGGTCTAAATGCTGGTTGCTCAGTAGGAGATTACCAGTAAAATAGCTTCTCAGAGAAGCTTTACTGAGCTGATTGGACCCAAAAACTAAGATGAAAGTAGTATGTGTGAAATTGAAAATTGATACCTCACTTTATTCTGTATTATTTATTATTGATTGAGAATTGTATCTAATCACTGGAATCAATACTTAGGAATTAGTTTGATTTAAAAAGACAGATTTCTTAACATTAAAATCTATAAAATAGTTTGACTTCTTTCTTATAAAGAAAGAGTTTAAAGTTTCCATTTCCCTGAATTACAGCCTGGATTTTATTCCTCTTACCCAGTAGGAGAGGAGAGAGGATAAGAGAATTTGGTCATAAGATATTTTGCTCCAACTAGCACCCAACCATTCTGATGTAGGGGGTCTCGGACATGGGACTTTCCAGACTTTCCAAAGCATGTTGACTGACTCTGTGTTTTCCCTTTACCATGGACTTTGGAAGCCTCCTATTTTCAAGTCAGCATGGCTGTGTCAAATGTAAGCCCACCCTTGCTTTTTTTAAAACTCAATTATAGTTTTAGTTTAGTTTCTATCACTGGACCTTATGTAACCAACTGTATAAAAAGCTGCTCTGGCTGTCAGGTGTATTCCTGGCCACAGAGGGGCTTTGAGATTTCATTTGTTGGCAGTTGCTCCCCCCCCATTAATAAATAATGATGCTTGGCATGTTGTGCCTCAGTTTCTCTTCACTGCAGATTTTTTATTACAGCATATACCTATTAGTATATTAGTAATCTCACAGTGTTTCATGTCATGAATGACTATATTATGTTTTAAATATTTTTCAGTAACTTTGTATTTTAAGAATTCCTTTTTAGTTGGGGGAAATATATAGCTGTCCCATACCTGATCCACTGTGCCATAACTACCTTTCTAGAAAGAATCAATTTATTCTTTTTGGGGATAATTTAAGTATGAGTTAACCATAAGCTTAAAAATATTTTCTTCAGGAATCCAAGGTGGCGTACAAAGAACAAGAGATTTTGTGAAGCATCTGACACCTCTCTTTGAGGCCAATCTCCCCCAGGATAGAACTGGGTCTATTTGAGTCCCAAAGTGGAAATGGGAACGAGTGTTTTGACCCCATGGGTCATGGACCCCTATGCCTATTTCAAAGGCTATCATGTGAAAGAAGAATTTTAGCTATTTGGATGTAGCTCTACAGGACAAAATAAGAAATGAAGGGTAGAATTTATAGAGAAATCAGTTTTAGTTCAATGTGAGTAAGGACTTTTCCCCCTTAACTATAGCATTATGATAATCAAATGGGCTGCCTCCTAATAAAATGAGTTATCTCTCATTGGAGGTACTCAAGAAAAGACTGTATGACTACTTGCTAATGGTGTTGTAGAGAACATTTAATATCAGGTTGGAAAGGGTTGAGTGATTTTACATTTAAGATATTTTAAAATTCAAAAAATTTTAAAAAAAAAATTTTAATTTTTATTTTCTCCCAATGAAATCCTCTTTGCTACCATCAAGAAATATATTTCCCCCTGTACAACTAACTTCTCTTCCACCTCTCATCAGGAATAGACAATATGATTCTCCCTTCTCTTTACCCCACTCCCCAAATACTGCCGTCAACCAACAAAATACAGATTACTTGGCATATAATGCGAATGTCCCCTGCAATTTGGTTTAACTTTAATTTTCTAGCATTACTTCATGTTACTGTTTTTGATACACTCTGAGTTGTGTGGGTCTGTTAGCTGTTTTCTGAGTGTGATATGCAATCTTCCTACCTTTATGCCTTCACATAGGTCATCCTCCACCCCTGGGAATGCACCGCTGTCTAGCCAAAGTTTTCTCTTCTATCCAGGCTCTGCACAAGTAGACCACCTCCCTGGTGAAGATTTGCTTGATTTTCCTGTTAAAAGCACACTCTCCCTTCTCAGATTTTCCTCCATTATTTTCTTTCTCTCCTTTGTCTTCATCATACTCTACCTTTGATTAAATTTTTCTTTGTACATGCCATTCTTGTCCTCCACTCCCAATAACTCCTTGAACACAGGGACCATGTAATTTTTTTTATCTTTGTATCTCCTATGTCTTGAACACAGCAGGCTCTTACTAAACATTTGTGAAATTGAAGTCTTTGTTCCTGGATCTTTCTCTTCTATTATTGTGGTGAGTGGGAACATTAATGGGCATCTGGGTCTGAATGGGGTTGTGGTTCCTGATGCTCCAGTGCCTCCTCATAGTGCCATCACAATTAAAGAAATAAATGAAAATGAAAGTCGGCCTAGGGCTTCTTATCTGAATTATGCCACCTGGGCTGACTCCTTATCCACCATCACCAGATGGGGTCTTGCTATCCACATGATATGAATAGGGGTTCTGTGAGAGTTTTTGATGCTAGTGATATTGTCACAAAATGTTAAATAGGAAATTTAACTTGCATCCAATTATTTATTGTAGGTAATGATTTCTAGTATGAAAATTAGCTGACTTTCCTATATTCTGCTCCCAAATTTTTCTAACCTTCATTGATCCTGGGGTGGGATTCATATCTCCAGGTCCTATTGGGGTAACAGTTGTGAAATGGGTCAGTATATTTCAAGCCCCCAAAGGGTAAATTATTTGGAGGAATGTTGTTTTGTAGTCACATAATTCTCTAACAGAAGATAATTTCTGGTCTTCAAATCTTACAATATCATTCAATTCATGTCAGTAAATGCAATTCTTTACTTAAAAAGTAACTTCAATTGATAATTTTTTCACAGCACTAGGCATACACACACACACACACACACACACACACATATATATATATATATTTTTGAGAATAGAATATGTGAAAAATAGTATTTTATTCACCATCTGTTTTTTTAAATATTCTATAGCTATTTCCAGATATCTTGCAAATGTCTACAAATAAATTCCATTAACTATCATGATTTTTTAAAAGGAGGACAGATTCAATATTTTAGAATACCTGAGTATTCTAACAGAATAATATTCTTTGCTGATAACATTGGACTATATAGCTTCTGTGTCCTTTAAAAAATAAGGAAATACTTAGTCACATTGGTGTAGTTAGGTGGCCTGGTGGATAGAATGCTGGGTCTGGAGTCAGGAGGACCTGAATTCAAATCTAGCTGCAGACATTTACTAGCTATGTGACATTGGGCAAATCACTTTACCTCTGCTGGACTCAGCCTCCTCATCTATAAAATGGGCATAGCAATAGTATCCAGCTCACAGGACTGTTGTGAACATCAAATAGACAATAATTGTAAGTGCTTAGTGCAATGCCTGGCAGAGAGTAAACACTACATAAAAATTAGCTATTATTATTATAATGCTGAGTAGGCATTTTCCAGGTAAAACATTTTCCAGGAGGTCAGACCAGATAACTAGAGGTTGAATACGGTAGTGTTGGTATTCACTTTCTAGTCTTTGGTGAGGAAGAGGATAAGAGTACATTAAGTAAGACTTCCAGAACTGGCCCTTGTCTTCCATGCAATCCATGTCCTTGTTTCAAAGTAAGGATGTAAATTTACAATTCACAGGGGAAGTATGAAATATTTCTCTTCTTCCCTTCATTCCCTCAAAGATTCAATAATACCTTCCTCAGTTAAGGAAACAGTTGTTAAGAGTTACTTAAGTCATAGCAGATGTAAATAAGATGTGAAACATGTTGAAGTCTAAATCTCTGAAAGACTCATTTCCCAAAGCCCTGCCCTCTTAAACTTCAACCAGAGGTCTGGTAACTTGGAAAACTTGTTTCAGTAGTAAGTGTAGAACAGAGCTAAATGGTCAATTATTGGGTATTTATGAATCACTTTGGAATTTCAGAGTCTAATTCATGACCTTACCTGTTCTTTAGTTTACTTGTGTATCATTTTTCTTTGAACTAGTAATTCCATTCTATTGGAACACCCATTAAAGTTCACTCTACCTCAGTACTAAGTTAAATTATATGTAATAACAGCACTTTGCAACTGTCTCATGCACTTTTCTTGTAGTATTGAGTGTTTGTATGTGTCTTGCCTCTCGTTTAGACTATAAATTTTATGAAGTATCTCCTCCAATCCTTAGCATAGTGCTTTGCATAGAAGAGACCCTGATTAAATGTTTAAATCAATTAAATTTAATTAATTAAATTAAATGAATTTTATTTGCATTTTTCTTTTTGTCAATTTCTTTAGCATTTAATTTTAAAAAATTCTACATTCCTACAGCTAAAACTGAAGTGTTGCTCAAAGCAACTATCATGTATAATTATTTTGAAATAGTATTTTATTTTTTCCAGTTACATGTAAAGATAATTTTAAATGTTTGTTTAAAAAAATTTGAGTTCCAAATTTTTTGCTCTCCTTTTCTCCTTCACTCCTCCCCCTTCCACTACCTAAAACAGTAAGCAGTTTGATATAGGTTATATGTGCAATCATGTAAAACGCATTTTCATGTTAGTCATGTTATGAAAGAAGAAACAGAACAAAAGGAAAAAAATGAAAAAAAAAGAAAAGTGAAAATAATATTCTTCAATCTGAATTCAGACTCCAGCAGGGGATATGGATAGTATTTTTCATTATGAGTCCTTTGGAATTGCCTTGGATCATTGTATTGCTGAGAAAAGCTAAGTCTGTCATAGTTGATCATGGAACAATATTGCTGTTACAGTGTACAATGTATCCTAGTGCTGCTCATTTCTCTTTGCATCAGTTCATATCATGTATAATTAAATGAGGTCATATGTTCATAGATTTAGAGTTGGATTCATAGATTTAGGGCTTAGAGGTAACAGAGTCCACTTCTTTGTTTTACAAATTGGGCCAAGAGAGTCAGTCAGTAAACATTTATTAAGCATTTTCTGTGAGTTAGGCATTATGCTAAGCTCTGGGGATGCCAAAAAAAGGTAAAACACAGTTTCTGCTTTCAAGTATCTCACAATCTAATGGTCAACATGCAAAATAACTACCTATAAATAAACGATGTACAGGAGAAATAGGACATAATCAACAGAAGGAAGGCACTAAGAGGGATTGGGAAAGGCTTCCTATAGAAGGCTGAATTTTAGCTGAGACTTGAAAGAAGCCGGGGATGTCAAGAGGCAGAGATGAGGAGGCAGCATGTTCCTTTCTTGGGGGACAGCCAGAAAATGCCCAGAGCTAGGAGAGATGCAATGTCTTGTTTGAGGAGCAGAGAGGAGGCCAGTGTCAATGAATTGAAGGGTATGTGTGTGTGTGGAGATGATATAAGATGTAAGAAGACTCAAAAAGTGAGGAGGGGCAAGTTATGAAGGACTCTCTAGGCTAGAGGCTTTTATATTTGATCCTGGAAGTGACAGGAAAGCACTGAAGTTTATTGAGTATTGGGTAATGGGAGTAGGGATGGGGAGTAACATAACCAGATCTGTGCTTTAGGTCTGATATCTAAGGCACAATTCCAACCCATGCTTTCCTGACTCCAAATCCAACATTATCCATTATACTATGTACAAATACCACAAAAAATGCCTTTGTATAGACTCTTCTACCTGAAATACCCTTCTACTCTTTTCTGCTCATGCAAATTCTACTATTCTTTTCTGTCCTACTCAGTTCTATCTTGTCAAAAAGTCTTCCATTTAGCCTATACCAACTTTCTTTAAATTCCTACACGTGTGTATATGTGTGTGTGTGTGTGTAAGCTGTGCCTTCAAATTCTCTTCTAAAAGAGTGCCTTTAACACACCTCAGCTAAGTTCAGACTAGCTCATTATCAGAACATTAGAATCTACCTGCAGAAGAATAAAAATTCAAGATTATCCATAGTACCCTATGACTGATTTTGCTTCTTTGGTGGAAGTAGAAAGGTGAGAGGGCATTAAGCCTCCAAGTTCTTATACTACCTAAAACCATTACTTTCAGTGGTCTCAGTTTTCTCATCTATAAAAGGAGGGAGTTGGACAGACAACTTCTAAGTCCATCAAAGAGTTGGCACTTTAATATGTTATTTTTGTCCAGAAACAAATGAACTGAAACTCTACTGGAAGAACCTTATCCAATTCGTAGTGATATTCTCACAGTAAATTAAGCCAAAAGACATAAGGAAGTTGCAACTAAATAGGAGGGCTAGAAAATTCAGAGGATAGTTTTTACTTCCATTTATGCTTCCCTTAACGCTAGGGCAATGGTTCCCATTGAGTGCTTCACCAACATCTTAGGTGTACGTGACGATGGTCCAAATGATTCATGAAAAAATTCTTCAATGGCACCTTAAGCAGTAGATAATTGTAAAGACTGTATGAATGATGTATTAAATTATCCTGGGAGATCACAATAATTTGTTGCTGTTGCCTTCTCCAAAGGGGTTTGGAGAACAAGAAAATCCTGGGAAACCACTGGGCTAATGTAAGAGCTTGTAGACGTCAGAATACAAATGCATGCAAAGCTCTCCCTGAAACAGAATCTCTGTGAAAATCAGAGAAAAAGGAATCATAGATTTAAAGCCGGAAGGAATCTTAAAGGTCACTTAGTCCAACCTCATCATTTTGTAGATAAAGAAATTGAGCCCTAGAGAGGTTAAACGATTTGCTCAGGATCACACAGGTAGTAAGTAGAAAAGTCAGGATTTGGACCTGAGCCCATGGACTCTGTATTTAGTCTCTTGCCCCAAGAGAAAACTGGTAGCACAGTGGATAGAAAGCTGGCCTTGAAGTCAAGACCTGAGTTCCAATCTAGCCTCAGATAACTACTAGCTGTGTGACCCTGGACAAGACGAGAACATCTGTAAAGTGGGGATAATAACAGCATCTACCTCTGAGGATTGTTGTGAGGAATGAATAAGACTGTAACTGAAAGCACTTAGAACAGTGCTGGGCACATAGTAAGTGCTATATAAATGTTACTTATTATTAATATATATATAAATCCATTAGTACAGTGCCTAGAACATAGTGTTATATAAATGTTACTTCTTATTATTAATATATATATAAATCCATTAGTACAGTGCCTAGAACATAGTAAGTGTTATATAAATGTAGTGCTATATAAATGTTACCTGTTATTATTAATATTTACGTAAATCACTCAGTATAATGCCTGGCACAAAGCAGGTTCTATATAAATGCCTATTTTCTTCCCCTACCTTCTTTCCCCTGAATGAGAAGAAAGAAATGTTAAATTGATTATTTTTCCCCAACTCTCTCATTATCAATATCGTTTTGGCCTGTATTCAAGAGATCTGTGTAATTAACAATATCTAACAACATGTGTGTTTTTTCAGTTTTTGCCTGAATTGTTCAAATAACTGCTTTCGTCTCCTTACTTGCCCCCTCTAGGGTCACCTTGAACAAGAGGTCTGCGATAAAAAGGGGCAGACAGTTTATCATCCAACTAAAGAAAGTGCATCACAGTGGCTCTATTCAGTCTGTTAAGCACAGAACGTTCCACGCTCAAGTGAAAAACACACACACACGCACAAACAAAGCAAAAATTACCAAGAGCGAACCATAAGCAAAGACTTCTTTCACCACAATCAAACTAGGTTCTGCCTGCACCTTAAGGCATAAACAAAGAGTGTCTATACCAAATCATAGTGTCAGCTTCAGCCACACACCTGCCTACTACCTTTCTCACTGTTGCTTGTCTGTTCCAATAGTCTCCCTGCTGCTAGCTTGTATTTCTCCGCCTTCTGGGGAGTCAGATGCCAGCTGCCAATTATGGTTGTCCACATTCCCCCCAAGGAACTCCTGCTGTTCTATTAGAGACTAATTGGTGGGTTGTTGGCAGCAGTTTCAGGGCAACCTGGGGCAGGGTTTTAATCCCTTGCTTGGCAGGCATTATGCAGAATAACCTACCTGGTTGCAAATATAGAATCATATCACAGAAATAAATATGGTGTGACCAACGTGAATCAAACAGCTTTCACAACTCTAGTGCCTTGGTCTCAAGATGATTCAAGCTTTGGCTTCTTTCCAACACAGCACAGTAATACCTGGGAGCCAAGAGAAACAACAGGAGAAGAAGCAGTGGGGGAAGACTCAGATTTCACCATTAATTGATGTAGAAAAGTGTCTACTCTGTGTTTTGATTAGAAGAATGCATGGAAGATGAGTGATGATCTCTTTTGTTGTATTGACCATGAAATGATTTGTCCTCATTCAAGTTTCTTTAATGTAAATCAGTTTCTCCTTTCTCAAAAAAAAGTTGTTAATAAAATCTTTTTTGCTCTGACTAGCTTCATGTTCTAATTTATGAGTTCTTTGTTTTTGTTCTTTATTATTATTTCTAGTATAATAAAAACCTTGTATATATCTATTGAGATTTGATCCCCTCAGTGCACTCATCCTTCCACCTAAATCCATGACAGTTCAGTTCTTAGAATTTTTTCCTTGGACCAGGAGGGGGACAAGGAGATCAAGATATGATTTATAAGAATAAGAGGTAAAGGGGTTGAGTTATTTGAGATGGAGACAAATTACGGAGGTTTAGTGCCCTGAAGGCACTAAATGATTTAAATGACTGGGACTCTAGTCCTAGGTGTCCTCAGTTTCTCACCTTTTCCCTTTCTCTAAATTTCTTTTTTTAATCTGGAAAATAGGATGTTAATCCTCCCTTGCCTTTAGGCATGGAGCTCTTTTATTTATTTTTTTGATTTTCTTTTTTTTTTTTAAATTAAATTCTTTTATTTGTTTTCATACAATCACTTTCATACATCTTAGATTATTTTCCTCTACCTCCCCTTCCTTCCTCACTCACTTCCTGAGATGGCATACAATTTTATATAGGCTAAATACATACATTCCTATTAAATACATTCACCTTAGTCATGTTGCGTAGAAGAATTAAGATGAATGGGAGAAATCATAAAACAAAACAAAACATAATACATAAGGAAATGGTCTGCTTCATTCTGCAATCCGATTCCATAGTTCTTTCTCTGGATGTGGAAGGCATTTTGCCTCAAGAGTTCACTGGGAATTTTTTAAGTCCTTGCATTGCAATGAAGTACTAAATCTACCAGAAAAATTCCTCACACACTGTGGTCATTGCTGGGTACAAAGTTCTGCTCCTTTCACTCAGCATCAGTTCATATAAGTCCTTCCAGGCCTCTCTGAAGTCTTCCTGTTCAGCATTTCTTATAGCTCACTAGTATTCCATTACATTTGTATACCACAATTTACTCAGCCATTCCTCAACTGATGAGCATCCCTTTGATTTCCAGTTTTAGGCCACTACAAAGAGAACTGCTATAAATATTTTTGTACATGTGGGACCCTTTTCCATTTTTATGATCTCTTGGGGGTACAGTCCTAGAAGCAGTATTGCTGGGATAAAGGCTATGCACATTTTTGCAGTTCTTTGGGCATAGTTTCAAATTGCTCTCCAGAATGGCTGGATCAGTTCAGAGTTCCACCAACAATGAATTAGTGTTCCAACTCTCCCACATCTTCTCCAACATTTCTCATCTTCCTGTTTTGTCATGTTAGTCAATCTGATAGGTGTGATGTAGCACCTCAGAACTGATTTGATTTGCATCTCAGCATGGAGCTCTTTTAGAAAGTCTCTGAGCAGTTAAGAGGTGGGCATTTTTGTGATTGGTAAAAAGAGATTTGGTATCAGAGAATTTAGGGTCAAATACCAGCTCTCCCTTTCTTGTGTGACATTGGGGATTTTATCTCTCTGGACATCTTTTTAGTCTATAAAGTAACAGGGTTGAACTGGCTGATCTCTAGGGTAATTTCAAGCCTTGAGCCTAAGATCCTATGAATTCCTGGCCCTAATTCTTCCCTGGATCAAAATGTAGTCCCCATTCTCAGGAAAGGGAACAGAAGAAAAGGAAGAATATGGAATGACTATTTTCATATACTCCTCAAAGAGCCTCTTTCACTATCAATAAGACAGTTAAACCACAAAATGGTACACTAGCAAGTCAATTTTTTTAAAAAATTTTTTTCCACTTACATATAAAAACAACTTTTAACATTCGATTTATAAAATTCCTAGTTCCAAATCCTTTTACTCCCTTCTTGCCCATCTCTCTCATTAAGAAGGCAAGCAATTTAATATAGATTATACATATGCAGTCATGAAAAACATATTTCCATATTAGTCATGTTGTGGAATAAAACCCTGAGAAAAACAAAGTTTTTTTTAAAAAAAGTGTGCTTCAATCTGTTTTTAGACTCCATCAGTTCTTTTTGTGGAGATGGATAGCACTTTTCATCCTAAATCCTTCAGAATTGTCTTAGATTATTGTATGACTGAGAATAGCTAAATCATTTACAATTGATCATCATACAATATTGTTGTTACTATGTACAATGTTCTCCTCGTTCTGCTCACTTCACTTTGAATCAGTTCATGTAAGTCTTTCCAGGTTGTTCTGAAAGCATCTTATTTGGAGGAGAGGAGTGCCTAAGTTTGGGACAGAATTCAGAAAATAGCAGTAAGGAGGACCTGAGGCCTGGGATACCATTACCCACAATTGGGATTAAAACTTGATTACAATAAAAAGCTGCCAAAAATAAAAGGAAATAAAAATAAAAATGAGTAAGCAAAGTAAAAAAGAACCTTACCATAGATAGCTACTTTGGTGTAAAAGTTCTAGATTCAAAGGAAGGTAGTCAGGTAAATGAAGCCATTCTTACTCCAAAGATTAGTGTCAAATGGCCACAAGTCCAGAAAAAGTTCTTAGAAGAACTTTAAAAGGACTTCAAAAATCAAATAAAAGAGATCAAGGAAAAATTAGGAAAAAAAATAAAATAAATTCAAGAAAATTATGAAAAGAAAGGTAACCGCATGGAAAAAGAAGTCCAAAATTTTAAGGAAGAAAATAATCCCTTGAGAACTAGAATTGGGCAAGGGAAATCGAATGATATAATACAGGAACAAATGATAAAACCAGAAAAAGTGGAAGAGAATCTGAAGCACTTCATTAGACAAACAACTAATCTGGAGAACAAATTGAGGAGATACAATGTAAGAATTATTAGACTACCTGAAAATTATGACCAGAAAAAGAATCTGGGTACAAAATTACAAAAAAATATTAAGGGAAGTTACCCTGAAGTTCGAGAACAAGAAGATATAGTAGAAATAGAAAAAAAAAAATCATCTATTGTTCATTATCTGAAAGAGATCCCAAGAGGAAAACTTCTAGGAATGTCATAATTAAGTTTCAAAACTCACAGGTTGAGGAGAAAATGTTGTAAGAAGTGAGGAAAAAAAACCAATTTCAATACTGCAGAGATATAATCAGGATTTCACAAAATCTAGTAGCTTCTAAAAAGATCTGAGGCTTTAGAATATTGGACTACAAATATTATACATTATGATCAAGTGGGGTTCATACCAGGAATGCAGGGATGGCTTCACATAAGGAAAACTATTAATATAATTGACTATATCAATAAAAATTAAAAATATCATATGATTATATTAATAGATGCAGAAAAAAACTTTTGATAAAGTCCATCACTCATTTCTATTAAAAACCCTTGAAAATATGGGTCTGAATGGATTTTTCCTTAAATTGATAGAAAGCATTTTTCTAAAACCACCACCAGGGATTATTTGTAATAGGGATAAGCTGGAAGATTTCCCAGTAAGAAAAGGTGTGAAACAAGTATGCCCAAATGCCACCATTATTATTCATTATTGTATTGGAACTCCTAGCAATAGCAATGAGAAGAAAAAGAAACAGAAGGAATTAGAATAGGGAATGAGGTAAAAAAAAACTACCTCTTTTTGCAGACGATATGATGAGTCTTTGGGAAAATCCCAAAGATTCAACTAAAAAGTTAGTTGAAACAATTAATTTCAGTAAAGTAGCAGGATATTATGTAAATCCACATATGTATTACAAACAAAACCCTGTAAGAAGAGATATTAAGAGATACCCCATTTAACATAACTCTAGTCAGTACAAAATATTTGGAAATACACCTACCAAAACAAATTCAGGAACTATAGGAAAAAATTATAGAACACCTTTTTATAAATAAAATTAGATTTAAATAACTGATGGGATATTAGTTGTTAATGGGTAGCCAGAGTCAATGTAATAAAAATGACAATTATAACCAAACTAATTTATATATTCAATGTCTCCCAATTAAATTACCAAAAAGTTATTTTACTGAAATAGAAAAAAAATAATAATAAAATTCATTTGGAAGAACAAAAAGTCAAGCATATCAAAGGAACTAACAAAAAAAAAACATAAAGGAAGGAGGCTTAGCAGTATCAGATCTTAGACTACATTATATGGCAAAAATTATCAAAACTATCTGGTGCTGGCAAGAAGCCAAAAGGTAGTTTAATGGAACAGAATAGACATACAATTTACAGCAGCAAATAAATGTAGTGACAAGCTTAAAAATTTAAGGATAAGAATTTATTATTTGGTAAAAATTGTTGGGAAAACTGGAAAGCAGTCTGGCAGAAATTGGGCGTAGACCAGTATCTTATACCATTTACCAATATAAGATCAAAATGGATACATGACCTAGATATAAAGATATTACAAGATAATTGGAATAACATGGCACATATTACCTATCAGTATGGATAGGCAAACAATATATGAATAAATAAGAAATAGAGGTCAGTGTGAGAGGCAAAATGAATAAATTAGATAATATTAAAAAGGGTTTGTACAAATAAAACAAATGTAGCTAAGATCAGAAGGAAAGCAGAAAATTGAGGGGACAATTTTGTGGATAGTTTCTTAGTAAAAGGTGTCATATCTCAAATATATAAAGAACTTGGATAAAATGTTAAAAATATGAGTCATTCCCCAATTAATAAATGGTCAAAGGATGTGACCAGGGAGTTTTCAGATGAAGAATTTAAAACAATTTATATTCAGATGAAAAAGTACTCATTTCAGTCTTGGAATTGTGTCCAGGGTTCTTATTCCTATTGGTACTTCTCCTTGACCTGGGACTGTGACCAGGTACCATGAATGGGCAATGCAACAGTCTTGCTCCTAGTGCCAGCAAAGCGTTTTCTATAATCTCCTTCTGACCAGTCATCTGACCCCTTTATTGTCTGTGGGCTCAGAGTTCTGGAAGCCATGCTGTGGATTTAGTTTTCCTCAATGCCAGCTGCTGTCCTGCCAGGGTGAGGCCTGCACTGGATTGTGCACTACTCTCACCCCATTGAGACAGACCTTTCCTGTCAACTTTCCGACTCGTCTTATGCTGGAAAATTATTTCATCCTGTCCTTTCATTGGTCCTGCTGCTCCAGAATTCATTTTGTGGTATTATTTTAATATTGTTTGGAGGGGAATTAGGGAGAGCTTAGGCATTTCCCTGCCTTTGTTCTACCATCTTGACTCTGCCTCCAAATTAACTTTCAATTGATCATTTTAATTTAATTGCAAACATGACATCCCATAACTCCCATGATTTCTCACACATATGCCATTGTGTATTTGCATCAAGGTTTACTTAGAAAAAGAATTTTTATGGGGAAAGAATTTTAGTTTAATGAAGAGGCGGAGAATTGAAGCTGGGATATAAAATAAAACCTCCTTATACATAAAGGAATCCTATGTAACAGCATATTTTCATAGTGACCTACTAACTAAGTATGAAGTCAGATATCTTTTTCATGACTGAAAGGTCAGGTCATCATTCCCAGTGAGCCCTTGAAACCATTTCTAGAAAGAACATAATGTTCCTGAAAGACCTTTCAACTCAGAAGGCTAGGATAAAGTTTGGGTCAGCCTATATTTTTGACCCAGTCACTAGGTTAAACTTTGTTTCTGAACTTATGATCTTTTCTGGAAGTTGCCATTAATTTTGTATTTTCTGGGTTAATAATCCCTGTACATCTTATACTCAAACAAATAAAAATGACAAATGTGCTTCTTTATTACAATAGCACTTTCATCCTTAGCAAAGATGCAGTATTAATTTTCCAATGTAAAGCAGGCAAGTGATACTTAAACAAATACAAATTTGAAATGCTCAAACAAAGGAACAAAGTTGGCACACTGAAAGACCTATACAGGATTCATAGACCTAGTGGTTTGCCTTTACTCTATATAAACAGAAGGAGAAACATTTATTTTTTGGAGAGTGATAGGAAATGGTGGAACTCAGTAGAGATAAAGTTCTTTTGACCAATAAAAACAGTGATCCGTTACAGACCAACATATCAAAGACATTTGCTTTAATACCAGCTAGTTCCGAGACAATTCATCAAGAATATTTGGCAGGAATTCAATAACGGCTGGCATTTATATAGCACTTTGAAAAATGCTTTAAATATCTTATTTGATCCTGACAAGAACTCTGAGAAGTGGGATATTATTATCCTTATTTTATAGATGAACTTCAAAAATTGATGCTGAGAGAGTTTAGGTGATTTATACAGCATCACATAGGTGATGTTAACAGCAAGATTTGAACTCAGGTCTTCTTGACCTCAAGTGTACCACCAAGTTACCGTTAACAAATGCTATTTCTTGATCTTTACAATAACTCTGTGAGGTGGATATTATTATCCCCTCTACAGATAAGAAAAATGAAATCAAGTGAAGTTGGTTGAGTGAATTATACAGGGTCACATTTGGTTAAGTGTCCAAGGCAAGAGCTGAATTCATCTTCCAGATTTAAGTTCAGTACTATCTATAAAACCACCAAGCTGCCTTGAATGAACTGAGCTGTTTTGTTCTTGATCCCTGGTCTCATTTTGTAGGCCCAATATTAACTTACAGCAAACTATGTTCATTTCCTGCTTGCTTAGATAATCAATTAGAAAAATGAGAACACAAAATAATTGACATTTTATAAGAGTTTGTTTATAAAGAGATTTACATGTTCCTCCTCTTCCTTTTCATAGCTAACATTTCTATAGCACTTAATAAGTGCCAGGCATTGTGCTAAGTGATTTAAATTTTATCTCAAATGATACTCACAATAACCTTGGGAGGTAGGTACTAGGTGTTATTATTATCCATATTTTACAGTTGAGGAAACTGAGGCAAACAGAGGTTAAATGATTTGTCTGGGGCCACACAGCTAGTAAATGTTTGAAGCTGGGCTTAAACTCAGGCCTTTCTGACTCCAGACCTAGTGCTTGATCCATTGTGTCATGTAATTTCATTTAATCTACACAAAGGTTTAAGTAGCATGTACTATTATCTCGATTTTACAGATAAAGAAATAGCAGCATTTGACACCAAACTTCCTTATTTCTGTTTAAAGGCACCACCACCCTTCCAGTCTTCCAACTTTGAAATGCAGTCTTTATCTAGCCCATACTCATTTTCCTCATCCAAGGTGTAATGTCAGATGTCAGATTTTGTTATCTCTACCTTCAAAACATCTTTTGCACTCTAGTCCTTTATCTCCACACATAGCTACCACTGTAGTCCAAGTTCTCATCATCTTTTTGACGATTATTGTCAAAAACTCTTAACTGGTCTCCCTGACTTAAACTTCTTACCTCTCCAGTCCATCCTACACATTGTTCTCCAAGTGGATCCAGGCGGGGGTGGAAAGGAATCTCAGAAGTCAAGTAACTGGCTGGGAAAATGCCTAGAAAAGGGAAGAAAAATAAGACTTTAGAGAGTTTTTTCCAACAAACGCAAATGATCCCGACCTTTGGATCTGACGAAGATGAGGACGTATTCTTGCCATCAGGGAAAAAACGTGGAGGGCGGGGCCTCAGTACCCCAGACACCCCAGTGGGGTGGCGGGTGGGCTCAGGCCTTCGAAGAGCTCGAAAAGGATTTTGAAAAGCAAGTTAGACAGGTAGAGGAAAAACTGGGAAGAGAAATGAGAGACATGCAAGAAAAGTATGAAAAACGGGTCAATACCTTGGTAAAGGAGACCCAAAAAAATGCTGAGGAAATTAACACCTTGAAAAATAGGCTCACTCAATTGGCAAAGGAGGTTCAAAAAACCAATGAGGAGAAGAATGCTTTCAAAAGCAGAATGAGCTAAATGGAAAAAGAGGCTCAAAAGCTCACTGAATTTAATAGTTCTCTCAAAATTAGAATGGAACAGATGGAGTCTAATGACTTTATGAGAAACCAAGAAATCACCAAACAAAACCAAAAGAATGAAAAAATGGAAGAGAATGTGAAATATCTCATGGGAAAAACAACTGACCTGGAAAATAGATCCAGGAGAGACAATTTAAAAATTATGGGACTACCTGAAAGCCATGATCAAAAAAAGAGCCTAGACATCGTCTTGCATGAAATTATCAAGGAACACTGCCCTGACATTCTAGGACCAGAGGGCAAAATAAGTATTGAAAGAATCCATCGATCACCACCTGAAAGAGATCCAAAAAGAGAAACTCCTAGGAACATTGTGGCCAAATTCCAGAACTCCCAGCTCAAGGAAAAAATCTTGCAAGCAGCTAGAAAGAAACAATTCCAGTACTGTGGAAATACAATCAGGATAACCCAAGATCTAGCAGCTTCTACATTAAGGGATCGAAGGGCATGGAATAGGATATTCCAGAAGGCAAAGGAACTAGGACTCAAACCAAGAATCACCTACCCAGCTAAACTGAGTATAATACTTCAAGGGAAAATATGGTCTTTCAATGAAACAGAGGACTTTCAATCATTCTTAATGAAAAGACCAGAGCTGAAAAGAAAATGTGACTTTCAAACACAAGAATGAGAAGAAGCATGAAAAAGTAAACAGCAAAGAGAAGTCTTAAGGGACTTACCAGAAGTGAACTGTTTACATTCATACAGGGAAAGACAATATTTCTAACTCTTAAAACTTTTCAGTATCTGGGTAGTTGGTGGGACCACACATACACATGTACACACATGCACACACATACACACATGCACACACATACAGAGATAGAGAGCACAGATTGAACTGAATAGGATGGGACCATACCTTAAAAGAAACTAAGGTAAATGGTGAGAAATGTAGGGGGAGGAAAGAGAGGGAAAGGGAAGGGGGTAACTATATGTCATTTAAGAGGCAGGTAGGAGTTTTTCTTAGTGGAGGGAAAAAGAGGAGAGCTGAGAAAAAAAAAAAAAACAAGAAGTTTACCCTCATCACATTTGACTAAGCGAAGGAGTGAAATGCACACTCATTTTGGTATGAAAACCCATCTTACAGTATAAGAAAGTGGGGGAGAAGGAGATATTGCAAGGGGGGGATGATGGAGGGGAGGGCAAAGGGAGGAGGGAGCAATTTGAAGTCAACACTTGGGGAGGGACAGGATCAAGAGACAGAAGAGAAACAATGAGGGGCAGGTTAGGAGGGATGGTAATCCAGTTAGTCTTACACAACACGACTATCAGGGAGGTCATTTGCAAAACTACACAGATATGGCCTAATTGCCTGCCGTCCCAAAGGGAATGGGTGGGGAGGGAGGGATGGGGAGAATCTGGAACTCAAAGTTTTAGGAACAACTGTTTAGTATTGTTGTTGCAACTAGGAAAGAAGACATACAGTTAATGAGGAATAGAAAGTCATCTGGCCCTACAGGAGAAAAGAGAAGATGGAGACAAGAGAAGGGAGGGATGACAGAAGAGAGGGCAGATTGGAGATAGGGAAAATTAGATTGCTTGGGGTATTGGGGTGGGGGAGGGGATAAAAGGGGAGAAAATTTGGAACCCAAAAATTTGTGAAAATGAATGTAAAAAATTAAATAAATAAATAAAATTAAAAGGAAAAAAAAAGACACCATCTTACTCATGAAACTGTTGTTGATCCCTCCTTCTATAATAACTCATTCTCAAACTATTATATGTCTCTGTTTATCTATCTATCTATCTATCTATCTATCTATCTATCTATCTATCTATCTATCTATCTATCTATCTATCTATCTACCTGTCTGTCTATCTGTTTGTATTTATCCACTTTATAGTCATACTGTATATGTGTATATGCACTTGTTGTCTCCTTGCCAGTATGGATTGTTTCATTCTTTGTACTTGTGTCCTCAATATCTAGCAGAATCAGAATTAAAGTCTTATTTTAACTCCACCTCCAGCTCTATCAGTACTCTTTCCCCAACACTGTGCTTCCTCCTTTGACAAACTGAAGGGAAAAGTAGAAGTAAATGTGAACTGTGAACAATTGCCAAATTCACCCAGCAGTGGCCATATGACCATTCCATTGCACATGGAATGTGTGGTTCATCATTTAAAAATATATTGGCTTTGATTAAAAAAATGAAAAAAGAGAAAAAGGCAAAGCTTTGAGAAATGAAAACTGGTTCATCCTCCCCAGCCCTCCTCCATCATGTGTAGGTGGTGTCAGTCAAAAGTTTACGAAATTAGTTTCATGAACACAGGTGGTCACTTTATTTGAAATTTTTCACAGTGGAAAATAATGAGAAAAGCTGTTACTTTTGTTGTTTTTGATAGTTGGGTTACATCTGAGCCATCTGCATTCGAAATTGAATTTAACATTTTCTTATCTCCATCTTCCAGAGATTATATTCAGGATGGAGAGAGCTGTTTCTGAAAAAGAATATTGAATGTAATTACATTCTGTTTTAGAAATAGTCAAATATTCTAACTCTTCCAAGGAAACTCATATTAATGTTTGAGTATGATTTTAATATTAGAAAACTTTAAAAAAACTATTTTATTTATGATATGATAGGTTCAGTCACACAGTGAATTTAGGAATGGAGTAAATTCTTTTTAAGGAATGAAAATGCTAATAACAAGTTCTTGCCCAAGGAGCAAACTCTTCCTTGAGTTTATATAAAGTATATATTAATGCTTTGAAGATGCATGAGTAAATTTGATGTTGTTACATTGTATTTTATAAACAAGCATTTCCTCATATCTCTTTATATTTCAAAAGATTCTGTCTAGTGCAAGTTATACTTGAATCAGAATCCTTTTTGTATCAGACCTGACAAGTACTTATCAAGGCTTGGCATGAAGATCTCCACTTAGGTGAAATCTACCTCTAACTTAGGTAGCCCATTCCGTTTTTGGATTATTCTAGTTGTTGGGAAATTTCTGCGTCTTCTACCTATTTCTTTATGAACAGGCCTAATTGTTCTCTAACATAACAATTTTTCAAATTTTCAAAATACTCAAAGACATCCATCATGTCTGCATCAAGTCTTCTCTTCTACAGGCTAGACATTTCTAGTTCCTTCAAGTAATCATTGTATGACATGCTCTCGAGATCAGTCTTCCCAGAAGATTCTCCAGTTTATCAATGTTCTTTCTAAAATGTGGTGTCCAGAATGGAACAAAATACTTCAGATGTGATCTAACCAGGGCAGCATACAGTGGAATGGTCACCTCCTATTGTGGAGACTATATTTCTCTTAATGTAGACTATTTTCATAAACTTTTTCTGTAGCTATAGCATACTCTTGACTCATATTATTGTTGTAGTCTACTAACATCCTCATTTATTTTCAGATGAACTGCTATCTAGTCATACTCCTTCTATCTTTCCCCATATTTTTTTCCATCTGTACACCCTGGCCATCTTGCCAAATATCTTACTGCTGAACCCTCTGCAACACTGTATCTGAAGAGATCATGCCCTAGGAGACTTGATTCATTCAGTTTTAGGACTGTGACCTTGGTCCTGATTGTCCTGATGGGTAAATTGGTGAACTTAAATAGTTCATTATATTTAGCCAGCCCTGCAACACCAGAATATGCTTGCCACCAAATGGGCAATCTTCTTGCCACTCACCTTGCCTCTATAATCTTTTCCCATTCCTAATCTCTTGCTCTGGGAAATAGCAGATCAATTCTATCATTGTTGCTGGAAAAGGGGGTATAATTTGATTCCCCAATGATTTTGACTTTTCAGATTAAAACATACCTCCTTGGCCATCACTTCCCTATACATCTATCTGGTCTCCCCCTATTAGAATGCAAAATCCTTAATGGCAGGGATTATGGTTCTTTTATATTTGTATCTCCAGCGTTTAGCACAGTTCTTGGCACATTGTAAGCACTAAATAAAAACTTTTCCATCCTTTCTTCATTTCCTTCATTTATCTCATACTTGTGAAATTGATTTTTGGGGTTCAATGTAAGACTATAGTTTTAATTTTAGATTTGGCTTAGTGTTCAATACATTCAATGATAACACTCTGATGACTGAAATTAAAAAATTAAGAAACCTCTTGATGAGGGTGAAAAAAGGAAGAGTGTAAAAGCTGGCTTGAAGCTTAACTTAAAAAAAAGTCAAAACTAAAATCTTGGCAACTGTTCTCATCATTTCTTGGCAAATAAAGAGAGAAGAAATGGAAGCAGGATCAGATTTTTATATTTTTGTGCTCAAAGATCACTGAAGATAGCAACTAAAATCATGAAATTAAAAGATGCTTTCTTCTTGGAAGGAAAGATTTGGAAAATCGAGACAAGCATACTAAAAAGCAGAGACATCATCTTTCTGAAAAAGGTCCTTATAATCAAAGCTATAGTTCTTCTGGTAGCAACGTATGACTTTGAGAATTGAACTATCAGGAAATCTGAGAGCTGCAGAATTTATGCTTTTGAACTGTGGTGCTGGAAAAAGCCTTTAAGAGTCCCTTAGACAGCAAGGAGATGAAATCAGTCAATAGTTAAAGAATTTAATTCAGATTATTCATTAGAAGATCAAATACTGAAGCTGAAGCTGACTTTGGCCACATGATGAGAAGGACTCAATGAAAAAAACCCTGATATCGAGAAGGAAAGAAGGCAAAAGGAAAAGATGATGACACAGGATGAGATGGATGGTATCATGGAAATAATGAACTTGAGCTTGGGCAGACTCTGGGGGATAGTGGAGGATAGAAAGGCCTGGTGTGCTATAGATCATGAGGTCATGAAGAGCTGGACATTACTGAATGACTGAGCAACATCAATGTTCAAAAGCCCGTTAAATTATTTTTGACTCCTGATTTTCAATGAGTTAGCAGTTTCTCCTAGTCTTGTTTCATATGCAAATTTGATAAATGCATTATGTTTCTATTTAAGTGAATCAATCAACCAACCAACATTTATTAAGTGTGTACTGTGTGCCATGCCCAGTCAGACATTAGGAAAACAAAGACAAAAGCGAAATAGTCTTTGCCTTGAAGGAGTTCAACATCTTTTTGGGGGAAACATCACAAATATATATGAGCAAATGCAAAAACTTTACAAAATAAACGCAAGGTAATTTTGCGGGGTATAGTAGGGAACTAAATTATCCCTGAGGGACCTCAGATTTGAAATCTGGAAAAGAATAAGTGCTTAGACTAAAATGGTATTAATTATTCCTTTGCTAAGAATCATCAAAGAATATAGAAAGCAGAGATACTTAATGAAAAATCTGACTGTATAGTAGTTTAGATAAATGGTTGCTCCTTGTATCTTTGTCTCCCAACTAAGACTTAATAAAAAGTTTGATTGATGTATTTAGTTTTTATGTTACAAACATTTATAGATAATTCTGCCTTTATAAGAGGTCTTTTATAACAAAATAAGTAAGAGCAAAAAAATATAATAACTTCATCTAAAAGTGCAAGCAACAATTCACATCTGTAGCACCCCCTAGCCTGGTCCTAGGTTCCGGTGCAACAGCCTCCGTGGCCAGGTCAGTGGAGCAGCAACTTCCACTTCCCTGGAACTGTTTTTGTCCCCCAAATACTGAATAATAAGTCAGTTTGTCGGTCTCTCATGCAACTCTGAAAAGAGGACTTACATGACTTGGGGCTCGATTCTCTATTTTACAACTTTATTTTTCTGGACTTTAACCCTCTTTATCCTTGTTTCCTGTTACTACTCAGTTAAATTCTTACTAGGTCAACTGCCCTTGGGGTACTTCTTATTCTAATTCTTTGTACAACAATTAAGTATTAATGGGGGTTCCAGCAGAGCCTAGTCAAAGCTCATTACATAGTCTGTGGGAAAGTATGAAGATCAGAGATGAAATATTATGCATGAGGAATGGAGAGTAGAACAATTGGTCTGAACTATAGACCTGTGAAGGAGAGCAACGTAGAAGACATCTAGAAAAGTAGACTGGAACCAGACTGTAATTGGTCTTAAACATCAAACAGAGGAGTTTTCATCTAGTCCTAGAGGCAGTAGGGAGTCAATGGAGATTTTTGGGCAGAGGAGCAGTATTTTTGGGAAATATCATTTTGGGGGAAATATCATTTTGAGGCAAGGAGAGTGTGTAGTAGTAATATATTCCCATAATACAGTTAGGAGATGAGATTGGATGTTTGAACTAAGGTATTTGTGTAAATGGAGAAAAGGTATAGTTGAGAGAGATGTCATAAAGCTAGAATGGACAACATCCTGCAACTGATCAAGTAATTGACAAAAGTCAGAAACAGTGCAGGCTAAGAGAGATTCCTGGGGCAGTAGACTTCCCAAGATAACATTGAACAATTGATTGCTTTTTGGGACTTGTCATTTAACCTTTTCTGAGTCTACCTAATTGAATCATCAAGTCTATATCTTCAGTTTAGCCCATAAAGATAACAAGAGACTTTGTCAGATGTTTTGTGGGAATTAAAGTTAAATATATCTCTAGTATTGTACTAATATTTTTGTTAAAAACAAATGAAACTAATATGACATGATTTATTCTTGATGGAGATGTTTTGTGTTTTTTTTCAAGATTATATTTTAATTCTGTTACTCTGAAATTGATAAACACATACACAAAGAAATTAAGAAACACAAAGAAGATTAGAATAAGTAGATTTGATATGAAACTACAAATCTCTTGTATGTACAGATTTTTTTAAAAGTATATAGCAAATTCAACACGAGTTCCAAGACTAGCATTTTCCTTTGTCTCCTGGATTTTTAGTCTATTTTAGTGCATTGATTTAAATGCTTCTTTGAATTTCTTTTTACTTTTTTGGAGGGTCTTTATTACCATAAGTAACCTTTTCTCCTCCAACTCTTCTCCATGCGACTCTCCAAAATTCCCGCCAAACAAAACCCTCCTATGAAACAAGCCAAACAAAGCATAGTCAAAGAAATATTTGCTAAGTGTGAAAACACACATCTCCTTCTGCATCTGTAGACCATCACCCATTGAACAAGATGACTGGTCCATTAGAGTAGTGGTTGGTTCTTTCCTTTTTTGTCATCTTTGCCTATCTGATGGGTGTAAGAAAGAACCTCAGAATTATTTTGATTTGTAATTTTTCTCATTAGTAGTGATTTGGAATATTTTTATATTGGTTATTGATCACTTTTGTTTGGTGATGTTTTTGTGATCTCCACTTCTTTTTTCTAGAGATGTTTACTAAACATCCCTTTAGTAATAGGTTATAGAATTCTGCCAGCAATCAACATCAGGTTCACCAGCCAAAATAAAGATTTTGAAAGAGAAGAGGGTAAAATACTCAATAATTCAGATTCAATAAATATTAGTTGCCTACTGCCTTGACAGCATTGTTAGGCATTTGGCAAAACACTAAATTATGAGACATGGTCCATGTTCTTATGAAACTTATACCCTAAGAAGGAATGTATACACACACACACACTTATGTGCATATATGTATATATATATACATATATGCACACACATATATAATTATATGGTCCTTATCCTTTTTTAAGAAATGACATAATAAAATTATAATAGAAAATAATACTTCATTAATGCATTGGAGAGATGAAAAGTAAAGTATTTGTTGAGGCCTTAGGGGGAAGGTTATTACATGCAAGAGGGATCAGGAAGATATTTAGGGAACAGGTAATATTTGAATTAGACTTTGAAGGATGGCTGTTAATTCAACAGGTGATGAATGTGAGTGAGGGTGTTCCAGACACAGGGAACTTTATAAATAATGGCATGAAGGTGGTTGCCAAAAATGCAGATTCTTTTGAAAGGAAAGAGTTTGGCTAAAACATAGTGAATATGTACAAGGGTTTATGAGATAAAGGCAGAAAGGAAGGGTGATGCCAAATTGTTGAAGGGCTTTGAATGATAAATGAAAGACATTTGAAGTTATTGAAAAGGCAATAGGGAGCCACTAAAGATTTATGAGTGGAGAAAGTGAAATGACTGGGGCTAAGAAAATGGACAAATAGTCTGGCAGCTTAACAAAAAATTGACTTCCTCAAAGAGAACAAACAAGTGGGTAGAATTTGTTTCGTTATTTTGCCAAGATCAATGAGAAATTGTTTCATTGAAATCATATTAAATATGTGCTTATAAAGTGTCCCAAGTATCATGCCAGATGCTGGCATAAGAACTTCTACTCTGCCCAAAGTGCTGGGCACTCAGCATTTTCCTTTCTGTACTAATGGGCTCCTGTGCTCTGGATACATGCAAGTGGTCCAGACTGGGTTCAGTCTTGGGGAGCCTGGCTTCTAACATGAAAGATTAAGCTCCTTTGCTCACAATATTCAGTTCGTTATACCCAAACTCCAGCGAACCAGAAATGGTTTACTTAAAGCTCAAATTTTGGCTCATGCCTAAGGTCTTCCTAAAGGAGGAAGTAGAAAGGTACTTGATGTACAATATAAACACACAAAAGTAGGTACATAATATACTCTTAAGCATGCATCTGACAGAAGCAAACATAAATAAGTGGTAGTAATAGTTTCTATTACACTCTCTCAGGAGGTTGATACTTAAACTTCAGCTAAGCAATTAAAAATTATTTTTAAAAGACATTTTTCAGGACTGCTGAGGAGATACTTCATTTTCATCTCATCTGTACTATCTCCCTTATTGAGGTTGTTTGTCCTTAATTTTCAAATAGGACCAATGACATCACAGGGTAATGTCTTGATGTGTGTGAATTGGATTTAAGTGAGGCAGAGTTGCACAAAATCTTTAGCCTCACTATCTCTTCCTGAGTCATTGAAGTCTGGTGGAAAGGCAAAAGTCAGGATGACTGGCAATGCCCTGGCATGCAGTGAATGACTTTGGCATCTTCAATGTTTGACCAAGTTCTAAGCACTCCCCAGTACCTATTTCCATTGCCTTTATGGCTGTTGGAACAAACTGGTCCCACCCACCCATTCATCTTGGGGAAATCTTCACCTGCTTGAGGTAGACATCCCCTTCAACTTACTGATGGATTTGAGGTCTGTCAGTTACCCTCAAGCTGGGCCTCTGTGCCAAGATGGTTTTACTGGGATGTGGTCACTGGGCATGCTACAGCTTCTTCAAGCCACAGGTGAGAGTTGGGTGAAGGTAGACACCAAAAGTGGATGAACAACCCTGAAAACAGGACTTGGCAAGCTCTCATATGAGAAGGGCTAGTCCTCTCTGAACACCCCCTACATCCCTTTTATGGTAGATATCTTATGGAAAGCCAGGCCAGAGTTGGACTCCTCCTTATGGTCATGGTCATCTCCAATAGCCTTGGTATAGTGATGAGGGATTCCTCTCCTTGCCACCAGTCAGGTTTGACTATCAACACCCCCAAACTTGGACTTGTCCATCTCAGGATCAGTTCTTGTTCACCTATGATCAGGTAAAGACACAGAAACATAAAAAGAACAGCTCAAATTCCAGGCATAGGCTCTATTAGGTAAGACATCTACTTTAGCAGCCGTGTGTTTGCAGTTCAACCTTTTGGCTGTGGAAGGGGAGAAGGGCAGTCTGTCTCCCAATCTCTGATAGGAAAGATACCTGCCATATGGAGATTTCAAGGAAGAGGAGAGTCAGGTTGGTGATGCGACTTTTCTTAGGTTCAGCTGATGGCTAACAAGAGGGATGCTTTGTCTTCTTAAAGGACCAAGACCCTTTAGCCTTTTGTCACAAGTGATTGGTCAGAAAAGTTAGAGGAGCAGCTTTGTACAAGCCCTATTCAACCCTGACTGACATATAGATTAAGAAATAATGAAATGGTCCATGCCCCCAAAGAGTTTACAGTCTTTTGTAAAGAGAGAAAAAACACGTAAATAGACAAATAAAAGTTGTTCATTTCAGGAGAGAGAAAGCACTAACCAATGGAGGAATCAAGGAAGATTAAGGAGATGGTATTTGGAGAATTTCACTGTTGAATATTTCCCCTGAAAACATTCCTTACAGAGGCAAAATACATTGTCCAATCTCCCCCCATTCCTTCCCCAAAAAAACCCTAACCCAACACATTCCTTAATTTCTTCTCTGGGTGGTTAGTTGTCTCAGTGAAGAAACCCGAGGTTTGAGTATATTGAATTCAGCTTTAGGAGTAAATGACTCAGCAGTTGGCAATGTGGTCAATGCCACTAAAAATGTCATCAATGGCCAACACATTTTAAAAGCTCATAATGAGACAGACACTTTCAAAGGTAGTCTCATTAGTTCAGGGGTCCTTGGAAGATGACAATCATAATTTGTTACTTTTTTAAAGCAAAGTCTTCTTTCAAATGCTTAAAACCACCACCATGAGAGAGAGAAAAGGTCACGTACTTATTCATAGGAAAATTTGGACAATTTTGAAGAGAAGCTTTTTTTTTAAAGGCAGGTCACTCTCCCGACTCTATTATTACTTTCATGCTAAGACAAAAACTCTTCACTACACAAAGAAAAAGAAAGCCTGATAAAATATATTTGTTAAGCAGCATTTCACTAATAATGAAAAAAGCACTCAGATAAGGAGAAACCATCTAGGGGTTAGTGATAGCCATTCAGAAAACTGGTCTATATGAACTATATTAACATAGTGTACTCTGAAAAGACCCTGGTAGAGACTTCTGCTCAAAATGTCAACCCCCACGTCCTGTTATTATCCTACAGTTCTATTTATTGGATGTTCATGAATTTTTTGGTAGATAAGGTCTGGTCTTTGGAATCAGAAGGACCTGCCTTTGATACGTGCTAGCTATGGTTAGGCCAGAGCAGGCAATCTTCTGGAAAAGATAATAACAATGAACATTTCTATAGGGCTTACTATGTGTCATTTACTATGCTGCTCCTCATAACAATCCTTATCTCTATTTTACAGCTGAGGAAACTGAGGCAGATAGGACTTAAGCGACTTACCCAGGATCACACAGCTGGCAAGTGTCTGAGGCTAGATTTGAAACCAGATTTTCCTAATTCCAGGTCTGGCACTCTATCTACTGTGCCACCTAGTTGCTTCTGCAGCTGGCATGGAATGGGATCACTTGTGCATGAAAAGAGGTTTTCTTTGGCAAGAAGAACCACCTCATTATGTGAGATAGGGTGAAGGAAGAGAGAGTGACAGAAGGCATCTGGGAGATATGAGCAGAGGAGGAGAGGAGAAGAGGAAGCTCTCAGTTAAATGGCCTCATTTTTTTTTCAGTGAAATATGAAGCAAAATTCTCAGCTGAAAGGGGGAGGGGAAGCTATAGAAGGTATGAGAAGGATGAAAAAGTTTAGAAAAACTGATATGGTGAGTGGACAGTGAGTGGAATATAAAGAATTGCTTTACTGTAATGAGGGCCCAGGTGAGATTGTTAATATAAATTTGTAGTGGATCCAGTCAACACAGTTGAATTATTTTCTTCATATTCATTCAGCAGGGTGTAAAAAGACTCAAAGACAGCAGGTAGTGGGAGTGATCCAGGGCTGAGGTTCAGCAGGGCAAGATTCCTTGTAGGATGTGGGCAAGGGAAGAGGGAGAAGAGGACGCTGTAAAATTGAACTGATCCACTATAGGTTCAAGATAGGAATGAAGGAGAGTGTAGCCAGTGCAGAGGTGGTGGCCTGGGAAATTAACTGCGGCATTGAGAGATCAGAGGGAACAGTGAAGATGAAGAACGGAGTTTGGGATTGCCAATAAATTATGATCAGGTAAAGGAAATTCACAGTTCGTAAATATGGAAGAGGAACATAGATGTTTGATGTGCTAAGATCAAGGGTGTGCCAATCTCTGTGCAGTTGAGATGTGGTACAGGTGTAGGCCATGGGAAAGGAGCAAGTTGAGGAAATGGGAGGTTAAGGTATTTGAGAGAATCTCTCTCTCTGTCTCTCTGTCTCTGTCTCTCCATCTCTCTCTCCATCTCTCTCCATCTCTCTCCCCTCTCTCTTCTCCCCTGTCTTCCCCCTGTCTTCTCCCTCTCTTCCCTTTTTCCCCCCTCTCCCCCCTCTCCTCCCTCTCTCCCCTCTCCCTCCTTTCCTCTCTTTCCCTCCCCCTTCCACCTCTTCCCCCTCTCTCCCCTTTCTTCTCTCTTCTTCTCTTCTAGTACGGGAATAGGAGTTGAGGAGTAAAGACATGGAGCCCAGCACTAAACTCATTGTGGAAAGAAGGTGAGTGTCCCAAAGGCCAGTAGACAAGCCCTACCATAAATCTTATTAAGTGATAGAAATGTATTCAGTGAACCTCAAAGGAGCACAAGCTATAGACTGATAGTAGCAGGGGAAGAGCCTGAACGTACCAGTGGGAATCAAGGTGAATTCTAACCCCTTACTCTGAACAGTGAGTTGGAGCAAATGGGTGAAATTGCAACCAAAATGAAAGAAGTGGGGTATGGAAAGATTTAAAATGAAAGGAAATTTGTTACCTATTGAGGGAGATTTTCACAGAGCACAGTGGAAGGGTGGATTGCTTTACAATGTGACCTTGGGGTGGGGTTAAGTTGAGTGGGGTGAGATTTCGGGGGCAGGCAGTTGGGGGATGGAGAACAGGCGTTGCATCAAGACAGAAGGGGTTTAGGATGGCTATGATGGCAAGGATATAACTTGGTAGCAGTTTGTTAATCATTGCTGAGTGAGTTCAGCAGAAGTTTGGCTCAGGCTTGTGAACTACTGTGGGCAACTGAAGGAATGGTGTTCCTGTCCTACGCCCGCGCAGACTACGCCAGGAGATAGGTGGAAGGAACGGGAAGGAATAGTATCTCTGGCTCTCGCAGGTAGCGTTTTCTGCAGACTTGTAGGTCAGCCCTACCACAAAGAAATGGATTGATGTCTCTGACTCCTTGCAGCCAGCAGGATGCCAAGTAATCGTGAAGAGGCGCAGGTGTCAAGCAGGTGATGGAACGGTGTTTCCTTGACCCTTCACTTACAGAAAGGGGCTGGGTCAGGAGAGCTGTAAGCAGTCCAATGACATTTCTCTGATCCCCGGCAAATACGAAGAGGCCAACACAAGAGACTGAAACTAGCATAAAATTGTACAGTGACATGACTACAGGACATCCGCATCTCTGCAGCAGAGATATAAGTTGCCCCACTCATGTATTTATGTATTTTCATATGTGTGTGCTTTCCACGTGCACTCTAGGCACAGCTCCTTATGTACGTATCTGCCGAATATGTTCCTGTTTATGTGTATCCTCTGCGTGTATGCCCTTCTTCAATGATGGTACTTTGTGGGTGAATGTTCCTCATACGTACATCAGAGGATGGTTTTATTTTGCTTGTTAGTTTGCTATGCTATTTGTTTAAATTTCTTTTGTTTACAACTGACATATCGGTAGGATAAACACATCCCCAGAAACTTGCAAGCTTTGATTTTAAGTGGATACCTTGATCTGGGGTAGCTATTCTGTGTACTCATTTATTTGTTTGTCCATGAATCATTCATTCAACAAATATTTGTTTATGCCTGCTTCTTTTGTATCAACTCATGGTACCTAGTACAGGACTCTGCAGTTAAAACATCCTCAATAAATGATTTTACTAAATTGAATTTTAAAATCTAGTGTTTGGACTTCTATCTTCACAATCTACATTTATTCTAATGTAATGCTCTTTCTCTTTCAGTTTAATGCTCTGTAACAGAGTACAGGATTCATAGGGATTACACATAATGTGACAGAAGCCAGTTAATATCTTGGCTACTCTGAGCATTCTATTTCACACAAATACATTTCACCCAGATCCCAGGAAGACAGTAGGTGTTGTAAATTCAGGAAGAGGACCTTGACCTGTTGGCAAATACAATGTATTTTATGGCTACATTTTGCATATGTTTAATAATTTAAATTTTTTTTCTCTAGGTCTCCAGCATGTGCCCTTGATGGTCAAATCTCAAGTCAGTTCTCAATTTTTTTTTTATAATGTAATTGGAAGCAGAGGAAAGTCCAAGAACTTTTCCCATGGATTCATTACATGGATGAGAGTTCACCTAGAGCTTTGTCTTAGAAACACAAAATGTAATGTCATGGGGTCCATCGTTGGGACAATGGTTTTATTATCTTGTTTTTGATTTCTAGCTCATGGTTCTCTGCGTTTAAACAAAGCACTGACTGATTATCCCTTTGGCTCTCTTCCTACTACCTGAAAATAATGGCCTTATATCTCACCACTTATCTCCAACAGATGTACTGGGATTGGTTCTGTAAAAACTCTCCTTTTTCTTGAATTGATCTTTTTCCAAATGACATATAGTACCATGGTTAAGAATCAAGAGTAATTCCACATAACGTGTTGTTACCTCGTTCTTGATGTGTGGGTACTGAAATGGAACATAACAGTGAAAACATTAGAAAGAAAAAAATGATCTTACAAGTTACTTTCAAAGGACAGAAAATTATATAGGGGTTACCATGATTTCCCAGGGCTGTTCCACACTATGACCAATGAGACAAAGCATTTTGTAGAGGCTGACATGACAGTCAGTGTCCAAAAGCCCACTGGGTTTTACAATAATGTTATATGTATACTGAATGCAATACAGGACATTATTGCATGCCCCTCCCTCTGTCAGTGCCTTTCAGGATCAGGTTATTTTTTTAAACAACTTTTGGTTTGGACCTGGAATTTCATAAGGGAGCACTCATTGAGAAATTCTCCTTCACCAAAGCAGAGCAGCAACTACTCTGTAAATTATAAGTTTAGAGGATTGCCTGGGGGGTGGTGGTGGGGTGGTTAGTAATGACAGGTTAGAAGACTTTCCCAAAGTTGCACAGAAAGTATGTTTCTGGGATAGGAATTGAACCCAGGTTTTCCCTGTCTCTGAAGCTAGCTGCCTAACCACTACTTCATACTGTCTTAGGGTCAAAGGTTGCATAAATTGAGCCTAGATTTATCTAAGCACTCTATTGAACTTAAATAATTCTAGCTAAAAGCTATAAGAAATAAAAAAAAAAAATTTGTGTGTGTGCATAAAGCTCACCGTCAACTTGCCATAGGGATCGCATTCCTATTAACTCTCCTTTACCTTGGTTCTTCAAATTTTCTGCTCCTTTGCTTGTATCTGGGTTCTTGTGGAAATGGTTAGATGGAATTTCATGACTAATACCCTTTTGTCTTTATGTCCACAAGAAAGTCTTCAGTGATTATCCTGTGAAATATTCTTCAAGGTTTGTTCTATTATGGTGAATACCACTGGAGGCTTCTATTTCACATTCCTGAAGGGTGAGAGTGACCTACAACCTAACTCTTCTATACTCCTTAGTTTTTTTATTATTTTATTGGATAATGGTATCCATGAGTCCATCACAATTGCTTTCTCTCCTCATCTATGCTTTTTGGAATCCTTAGCTCTCTTTAAGAAGAAGTTCAGATGCTCCCTACCAAATGACTTCTGAATGTATTTTTCATTTGCTTATATAATGATGGTTTCTTGGGCCTGCCCAGATTGCCCAACCTGGAGGCTCTCTGATTCCTCAGCCACAAGTGCAGAGCAGATTCCTTTGAATGGCTGTCTAGTCATAAAGTGCAAGTCCTTAAAACTGGTTAAACTGGGACATTCTCTCGCTTTCCTGCATGCTCCATCCTTCTGTGTTCAGAGGGCAGAGATAGCCTCTTGCACATACAAAGGGCCCCATGAACTGAACAGGGGAGAGAGGAAGGATTTCCTGACCCTGAACTCCCTCTTACATCTTAGTTCTGACATTTTTCTTGCTCTGGAAGTGTTTCTGTTTCTGTTCTGTTTCTTTTATCCATCTCACCTTTTCAGGTGCTGGGCAGTGATCTCCACCAGACCTGGGAGTGTGAGTCACGAAGATTTAGGAGCCAGGCTTTTAGGCAGGAAGTTGCAGTCAGCCCAGTAGGGAAGCCCTGAGAAGCCTGGACTCCTGGGACTCCAGCCTAGGTGTGGTTTTGAATTTGTAACTGGGATTGTACTTTCTTGAAACTGAACTGAATTTTGAACATGGTCCCTTTCCCAGAGAATGATGTGGTGCAAAGGGGAGTTGGAAGGTAAATTTGTATGCTTGTGATTATGCTGTATCTCTTGAAATAAATTTTCATTTGTAAAAGCTAACCTGATTGTTCAGTACCTGAATGGAACTCGGGTGCAGGGACCCACCCCTACAATTGAGGGAACACTGTCCATGGGGGGGCTAGAGTCATTCAGAGAGACTAGATAACCCTATACTTCCTTAAGGATACTAGGGGAGGGATGAAAATGTAACCTGTCTGGTTCCCTGGGAACCAGTGGGAGCCAGGGTGGTCAATGTTATAGTATAATTACATGTGTTCATGCTGTGTCAGGAGAATGTAAATCCCTTGAAAGAGGAGACCATTTTATTCCTTATCTTTGTTTCATCATTGTTTGTTTTGAGCATGAACAGCCACATTTCATAATGCTTTGCACAAAGTAGTGCTTAATAGCACTCATTGAAATAAATTAGCCCTGTAGATGTCCTTCTGGCAGTCTTCAATGGGGTTTTCTGTGATTGATATTTAGATATCTGTGAGATTTTCCTCCCCCCTTTAATTGAAGAATCCAAGATGACAATGACCCTCCCCACCATTAGACTACAGAGCGAGTGGTGACACTAATATATAACGTCCTTTTTGTTGTTTGTCCTTCATTCTCAAAGAGGACCATGACATCAGGGAGGTGATACCATGACTTGCAAGTGAATTGGATTTAAGTGAGGCAGGGCTGTGCAAAGTCACTAGCCTCACTTTTTCCGCCAGAGCCATCTGGGTCCAGTGGCAAGGCATAGATTAGGACAACTGGAGATGGCCCCATGTAGTATCCTACGTATAACTGGAATTCCCAATATAAATAGTGACTCTTCTCCTCTCCCTGCCACCCTGCATCCCTCACTGCCCCAATAATACAGCATTAATTTTTCCCAGCATTTCATCAGCCATCTTTCATTCATAAATCTCCATTTGTGTGTTCGGTTACCTGATCTACTGGAAAAATAAGTTAATCATTTGGCCATCCTTTCTTCATTATATAATTAATGTAATCCAGACACAGAAAATTCTTAAAAGGGCAATCACTGAGAAAGGTGTAATGGAAAGTAGCGTGGTACTGGAGTCAGGAGGAAGGGTCTCAAATCTCACCTCTGATATTACTGGATTATTGGCTATGTGATTATAGGCAAGATGCTTTACCTCTCTGAGCCTCAGTTTTCTTATGTGTAAAATGGGTGTGATGATAATATCTGCAGGGTCATTGTGAGGATCAAATAAGACATGTGTAAAGTACTATGTAAATGTCAGCTAGTATTAAAAGTAAAGATCAAATGAGGTATAATCAGGAGATTAAAGAATCAATTGTATTTTTACCTTCTATAGTTGGCAGAAAATCCAATTTTCTTCAAATCTAGTCTTTAAGATCCTTCATCTACTCTCTAATTTTGTCTCATTTATTCTTGTCCTTCTACTTAAATAAATCTGTCCTTCTTTGTATAAATGTTACTTATTTCCACCCCTGTCTCTGCATATGCAACACTGGGTTTCTGGGATCCCTGCCCAGATATTGTTGTGGAGATGGGGACTCAGGGAAATGCTATTCTCGAATTCACCAGTGTAGAGACTTCTGGAAAGGGGAAGCTGAAAGAGAGGAGTTTGATTGTTGGTTGTGCCATTGATAGAGTCTAGACATATCTGATTTCTAGATGCCAGCATTCCTGTTTCCCTGCTCCTACCCTCTGAAGGGATACAGCAATAGGGTAGTAACACTTGGAACTATGGGAGAAAAATAGGGATCACCATAATTTTTTGATATCTTGATGGATTAACACAATAGAAATCCCCAACCATCTGATAATCTAATATTAGTATCATACCTTACCCCTATGCAAGAACACAGTAAAGCTAATGCTCTTATTGTAACTGTTGTAACAAAGACTTGTCCTTAGATAAAAGACTTTGCAGTTCGGTCTAAAAGGATTTCTTTCCACAATTGTAAAAGTATTTGGTCTCTTCCCTATGTGTCCTGCTCTTGAAGAGGGAAAAAATATATTCTAGTAATAAATCATGCCCCTTGCATTCTAAAAAATCTCTTTTCTTCCTAGACTATGCTCTCTTTACTCCATATTCTCCTGTGAAAAGCTTTACTTTCCTATCCTAACTTGCCATAAAATGATGCTAATTGATTGTCTCTTCTAAGTGGGCCAGAAAAAGTTATAAAAACTCAATCGGTGACTTGGGAATTTGAATTTGCAGTCAATGAGAGCAGATTCCTTAGCATAGTAATAAATCTCTTTAATTTCAGTTTGTCCTATCTTAGATTGTAGTCATTGGACTGCAAGAGAGAATTCCCTGACAAAATTGAAGAAATGCTCACAGTGGCCCAATTCTTTAGTTAGAGAAAGAAAAGACAAAAAGAGGAGACAGAGGTCTGACTTATCTCCACCATCCCCCCACCCCAGCCACAGTGGCCAGTACTCCCTGATGCTGCTTATCATCCAAGGTTTCACCCCAGTTTGCATTGTCACATGTTTCAGAAGACTGGAAAAGTAGGAATGACTTAGGTTATAAAGGGCTTTGAATGACAAACAGAACATTTTGTATTTGATGCTAGAGGCAATAGGAAGCCATTGGAGTCTATTGTGTGTGTGTGCGTGTGTGTATTGATCAGACTTGCACTTGAGGAAAATCACTTTAGTTGTTGAATGGAGGATGGATTGGAATGAAGTGAGACTTCAGGCAGACAAACCCACCAGCAAAGCTTTTGCAGTAATTCAGGTGTTAGGTAATGGGGACCTGCATTAGAGTGGTTGCAGCATCAGAGGAGAGAGGGGGACATATTCAAGAAATGTTGTAAAGGGGAAATCAGTAGGCTTGACAACATCTTAGATTTAGAGGGTGAGATATAGTCAAGAATACAGGATGACTCCTAGGTTGTGAGTCTGAGGGAGTGGGAGGTGCCTTTTACAATAGTAGGGAAGGTAGGAGACGGGGAGTACTTAGGGGAAAAGATGAATTCCATTTTAGATATATAGAGTTTAAGATATCCACTGGATATCCAATTCAAGATGTCTGAAAGGCAATTGGAGAGTTGAGATTGGAGGTCACAGAGATTAGAGCAGAAAAAGTAGATCTGAAAATAATCAGCATAGAGATGGTAATTAAATCCATGGGATATGATGAGATCATGAAATGAAGTAGCACAAAAGGCAAAGAAGGCCCAGGACAGAATATTGAGGGGCACCTATGCTTAGAGAGCAAGATCTGGAGGAAGATCCAGCAAAGGAGAGAGAAAAGGAGTGGTCAGGTAAGTAGGAGAAAAATGAGAGTGGTTTCCCAAAAACCAAGAGAGAAGATTATCATGCTATTTCATTTTCCTTCCTTACCTATTTGCCAACTCATATCTCACTTCTTTTTAAATGGGCTTTAAAAGTCACTTCTCCAATGAAGCATTTTCTGCTTTATCCTACAGGGCTTTGAAAAGGTAAAGCTTCTGCTTTACCACTCCAATACTCAATATTTATCGTAACAATTTTTGCCTTCTGTTTGTAACTTTAATCCCGATGAATATGCTCTTCAGTGTATGAGCATCTCCACTCCCTATATTATGAACATTTCAAATTCCATGACTTTCATGTGTAGAATTATAGAACTTGAATGTGGAAGGGAATGCAAAGATTCTCAGTTTAAATTTCACCCACCCAAAGCAAAAGCCTTCCCTGCAGAATCACTGGTAACAAAACCTTCTGATTTCTGCTCCAACACTTTTAGTTACTGAAGCCTCTTGTTAGACTAACCTTCCTTAAGCTGAGCTGCCCTATTACATGCATTCACTGGTCTTAGTTTTACTTTTAGAACTATAGAAAAAAAACCCCAAGCCCCTTTCCACATGATGGTCTTAAATATCAGAAGAAAAACATTGGATCTGCTCAGTCTTCCTTTCTCTAGATTAATCACATCCAGTTCCTTGAAACTTTCCTCATATAATATATAATTTTGGTCCCTGTTATCATGCTTTCCTCCTTCTGAATATACTCTGGATATCAGTTCTCCTTTCTTTAAAATATGGTGCCCAGAATCAAATGGACAATTTCTCCAACTCTTATGTGACCATTGTAGAGTAGAGTGAGACTGTGATATCCCTGCATCTGGACATTATGTTTCTATTAGTGTAGTCTAATTCAATGGTTATTTAATCCCTTTCTTTCGGTTTACTTTTCTACAGGATGTTATAAGATACTTTATTAAACTTTGGATGAAATTGAATTGCATTGTAATATTCATCTGCTTTGTCATTGGTCCTTTAAATACCTAGTCCAGTGTTTATATAAGGCAGGATGGTGAATAGGAATAAAAGTAAAGAATTTGGAGTAGGAGGACTTGTGTTCAAATTCTGACTCTTTGATTTACTGCCTATGTAACATTATACAAATCACTTAACCACTTTGGGCTTGGGTTTCCACATCTGGGAAAAAAAGGAAGCTAGACTAAGATCCCTTCCCATTTAGCTAGGAGTGTTTGAGCAGAAATCAGATGATCATTTTTCAATGATACTGTAGGGAAGGTTCTTATTTACTCTTCTACCTCCCAGTTCTATGTTTTTATGGGCTCCGAAATGTTTGCAATAATCCTATGATCACTTCCCCCTTTAAATCTGGCTGAATGGTTTGTACCTAAGTTTGCCTGACTGGGTTTCATAGATATTTTAATTTTATTAGAGGATCGGAAGTCTTAAGCTAAAAGAATGAATTTCTAATTATAGAATTTCATATGGGGCAATTAGGGTGGTCTCAGAATCTCTGAAATTATTGACTCCTCTGACAAAGCATAAAGCTGGTTCAGAAGGGATAGCTAGGTGGCATAGAGGTAAGGGTGCTAGGCCTGGAGTCAGGAAGACCTGAAGTCATATCTGACCTCAGATATTTCCTAGCTGTGTGACCCTAGACAAGTCACTTCACTGCTGTTTGCCTCAGTTACATCATCTGCAAAATGGAGATAAAAATAGCATCCATTTTTGAGGGTTGTTGTGAGAATCAAATGAGACAATTGTTAGTACTTAGTACAGTGCCAGGCACATATTAAGCACTATGTAAATACTAGTTCTGACTACTCTTGCTGTCATTGTTATTAACGTTACTATTATTATTGTTAGAAGAGCCTAAATCTTGTATTTCATATTGCTTTGGATGTAGGAACCCTGACCTTGCTGTCTTCCTCCAGTTGTATACTTTGGACTTCCTCTGATTATGCTGTGATCTTCTTCATCCAAAAGGACAGAATAAAATGCCTTTTCACCAAGAAAATAACCTTCTCTAGCCTTTTTTCCCTCCCTTTTTGGGCATTTTCCCAGATAATTACTTGACTTGTGAGTTCTTTGCTAAGTGGAGGGTATACTACCCCAGGTTTCAGAGGTTTTGTGCATTTGTTTTCAGAGATATCTCTAGGGACCTGTAAGTTCTCGGTCCCTCCAAAGCGATATAATCAAGGGAGAGGTGTTTCCTCCTCTCCTGGCCTGCACTCTGGTCTGTGAGCAACCACAAGCACTCTTTTCTGCCATGAAAGTGAGTAGGATTCCCTCTCCACAGCTGCCACTGGCTCCACCAGGCCAGCACTCCTCTTCACCCCAGGACCGCCCCTCAGGACAGCAACCCAGGTTAGTCCCTTGATTCCCCCACTGCCTGTAGGCCAAGAACTCCAGAAGAGGCCTCTATTGTGGCGGTGGCTCCTGCTGCCCCGGGGTTGGGGCTGGACCATGCTTCCCTCTCACCCAAGTGAGAGAGCTTTCTCACTGACCTTTGAAGCTGTCTTTGGTGTTTGTTAGTTGAGAAATTTGGAAACTGCAGCTGCCAGTGTCCTGAGGCCTGCTCCAGTCCACTCTGTGCCAGTGTGACCCACACTGGGCTGAGCTCTGCAGTCCCAGTACAAGTCCTGTTAGCCTTCCAGGTTGTCTGGGGTTGGAAATCTGTTTCACTCTCATTTTGTGGTTCTGCTTCTCTAGAATTTGTTTAGTCATTTTTTACAGGTATTTTCAAGTGTTTGGGGGCAAAGCTCAAGCAGGTCCCTGCTTCTCCTCTACCATCTTAGCTCCATTTCTGAGCCTAAACCTTCCAGATGCAGTGGTCGACACATTTTAAAGTATGTTTTAGCCTTTCAAAATCCATTCAACACTTAGAAGGTAAACCTTTTTTTAAAAAATGATTAATTACAGTACCTGACTGCTTTTTAGGTAATCTATGCCTGAAGGAAAAAAGAACTAGGAAAAACTAATATCCCGGTGAGTTTACTTTTTAGTTCAGAAGTTGAATGGTTGCTGATTGTCACAGATTGAATTCTACTTTATTTACCTGGTAACATCTTTGTTACTAGGACACAATGCTTCAAATTTTAGTACATTCTTATAAAAAATAAAATATGCCTTTATTTCCCAGGCAGGTATCCACTGACTTTTGAAACCTTTGTATACTGTTCCCCAAAACATTTTCTGACAAATTCTGTTACACATAGTTAATTTATTTCAAAGATGGTTTTACTTCAACCCTTTGAAGCAGATTTATATTGTATACCTAACCGATTGATTTGTGACTTTGAAAATGTTTGCAAACCCGTTCTTTTTTCTTGAGGAACAGCTGTGTCAAGTCAGCTAATGTTTTTAAGGTCATTGTTATATTCCTTTCTCCTTCACTAACACTGAGTGGTTTGGACATGAAAACTAAATTGACTTCTTTAATGAAAAGTGGCAGCAACTTGATTCATTCATTTTGTTAGGTTCAAGGCTTGCTACTTGCCTTGAATTTCTGCAGATCCATTATCCTTGTAGTATTTTTTTTTTCTTTTTGAAAAGAACATTCCAAGAAGGTATTAGTTAAGGTTTTAACTTCACCTCTGTCTGAAATCTCCCCCTCCCCCAGACCCACAAGCAGTTATAAAGTATCCCCAGGCCTTATTTTAGAACTAGAGGAACTAAGAGTGACTTTTTCAATTCACAATAGAGTTATAGTATATAGTTAAGCAAGAAACTATGGTAAAAAAGAAAACACTGAACAAGATACTAAAAACCATTAAGCTTGTTTGTAGAAGTATGTCGTCTGTTCTCCAACAGAATTATTAGTAAGAATGTAAACAAAGCAAAACAACTGATGATCTCATGTCCAGCAAGAATAGAGGGAAGTAGGGGTGTGCTATTGTTGTGTTCATCCTTCATTTTCAAAGAAGACCACGACATCAGAGAAATGATGACCTGACTTGCACTGGACTTTGTTTTGAGTGACAGAGGGCTGTGCAGGTCACCAGCCTCACTTTCCCCTCCTGAGCCATCTGGATTCAGTGACCAGATATTCATCAGGATGACTAGAGATGGCCCAGGATGTAATGGGAGACCTTGGCCCTTTTAGGTCAAGGTCTATTCAGGAACTCACTTAGGGTGAGGCAAGGCCCATTCAGGAGCCAGGTTGAATAAGAGAACTGATTATTACATTTTCAATGTGCATATTTACACCTCAGAAAGTGGAAAGCTATAAATCAGAGCTTGATTTATTGTTTTGTGGATTGTTTAGACTTCAGAAAGTGATGAAAATGTTATTAATGCAGATTAAACTTGAAAATGTGTTGTATGTATATTAACTCCCCATCCCCCACAGTTGTTAAATATTTACAAATATACCCACAAAGGATGAATTTTACAGTATCCAGCATGGCATGTGGAATGTTTGTATTTCTGACATGGCCAAATGACTTAACTGTATTCAAACTGTGGAGTGGGGTAAAGAGGGCTATAAGAACATTTCTCCACTTCCCAAGTTATTTGGGAGAATGAAATATTTCTTAAAATAAATAGGACTTCATGACTCAAAGACAACTGAAGGATTCTCCTCTCTTCTTTTCTCTCCCAATCTATACTCTTCCCCTTCACTCAGATGCAGAGCAATGATCCCTCCCAATACGGAGAGAATCCTATTCATTGGCCTTTGGGACTGATGTTACATTTCTCTTTTGGGCTGAAACCTTTTGCAGTCCCTTGCAAAGATAAGTTGGGGCAAATATAAAGCTTGTAATTATACAGTATAGCCACAAACATCAGTGGTTTTTTTTTTAAATATTTATTTTTAGTTTTCAACATTCACTTTTATAAGATTTTGATTTCCAAGCTTTTTTCTCCCTTCCTCCTCTCCTCCTCCCCAAGATGGCAAAACTTCAGTGTTTTGAAACAAGAATAATTTTCCTGGCATCCCAGGTAACTAACCTCTGAGTATTGAAACTAAAATTTAAAAATTGCACATCAACAGCACATTTAGTAGACATGACATCACACAAATCACATAGAAGAATACTACAGTGAAAACATACCCAACTACATACCAGACATAAGATACTCACATTTCAGAAGTACATGCGTATTCATAGTATACAGTAATGAATCAAAAGCAATAAGCATGGTTCATTAAGAATTGAAGGTAACCAATTGTAATAATAACTATATCAATAGACCTGTATTTATGTTTATCTTATTTCATGTGAAGTAGACATTATTATTGTTATCATCCCTGTTTTATAGACAAGAAAGTTGAGGCTGAAAGAGGTTAAATGGCTTACTACTCAGGGTCACAGTGCTGATGTTCGAGGCAGCATTTGAACTCAGGTCTTTCTGACTCCAAGGCCAACAGTCAATCCTTAGCTGCCACCAGTATACATAGTATATCTGTAGTAGTAATTTCAGGAGGTAGGGAGTGCTACTAACTTGGGTGAGAATAGAATTCAGGGAGAAAAGAAGGAAACAAGAATTTTTTAAGCCCTGACTATGAGCCAGGGTGGCAGCTTGGTGGCACAGTAGATAGAGATCTGGGCCTGGAGTCAGGAAGACTCATCTTCCTGAGTTCAAATCCAGCCTCGGACAATTACTAGCTGGTGCCCCTGGGCAAATCACTTAACCCTGTTTTCCTCAGTTTCCTCATCTATAAAATGAACTTACTATTTTTTGTAATTGAAGTGCAACAGGAGAAGAATATAGGCTGTCCATGAAGGGTGGGATGATTGGTGGTCTTAAGAATTTTGCTTTTATGTGAGCCCGCTTAGAGTAAGATTGGGAACTATTCCAGTATCTTTGCTTAGAAAACTCCAAATGTGATCTTGAAGGGTTGGACATGACTGAAAGGACTGACCATCATCATAAGCTAGTCATTGTGCTAAATGCTTGATAAATATTATCATATTTGATAATGATAGTATTGATAACAATAGCAATAGCTAGCATTATATAGTACTTCCTACAGGTCACACAGGCACTGTGCTAAGAGTTTTATAATTATCTCAGTTGAGCCTCAACAATCTAAGGTGCTCTTATTATCCCTATTTATAATTGAAGCAACTGAAGCAAACAGTGGTTTAATGACTTGCCCAGATAAGAGATAGCTCCTGAACTGTACTTTGGGGGAAGCTGAGTATTCTATAAGGAGGGAATTGTGGAGATTATTTCAGACAGGAAGGATCATCTTACATGAACATGGAGTGGGAGATGGGATTATATAGAGAAAACAATTAGCCCAGTTTGATTGGAAAAGGGAATCTGCGAAGTGGAACAATATAAAGTAAGATTGGAGTGGTAGGTGACAGCTAGATTGCTTTTATGTGAGCCCAGTCAAAGTAAGGTTGAGAAGAATATGTGGAGTGGGAAAAGGAATAAAAAAATAGTGCCTGAAGCAGGAAGAGGTGAGAAGTGGTAGGTTTAAGACACAGGGTAGAGTTACAGAGGGAATTATCATAATCATGTACGGTGTCAGAAGAGAGAAAAAGGGAAAGAGGACTTATGATCTGAGTTTGGGTTGGGGGAAAAAAAATGGGGTGGTGGAATATAAGACAGATTATCACAATATTTCAGGTACAAATAACTAATGCTGATTTAATTTCCTTATGCCTTCCTTTATTTTATTCTTATCCTTTTAATATAAGGAGAGAGGTCAAAGGGAAGAAACATAATGGAATACAATGGTGAGAATAGTCATCATAACTGAGAAGATGAATGGGAGAAGTGAACATAAAATTGAGAAGTTTGGCAGATTGCATTGTAAATCAAATCCAACAAATTTTTTGCTTATAATAAACACACTTAAAAAATGATTCATACCATGTTAATATGTGATATTGAAGTAGGCCTTATTATGTCTTAACTAAATCTAAAAAAGCAAATGCAGCACTCATAATCTCAAATGATGAATCTGTAAAATGAGATGGTTAAGGGACACAAACAGAAAAACCACATCATACTTAAAGACAACAGAAAAAATGAAATAAAGGAATTTATCAGAATGTTTTAATCAACTTTATTCCAACTGAACAGAAAATATAAAAGAAAAGGAAGAATATTTATAAATATATAAAACTTCTTAGGTTAACAGAACATGAAATAAAGAATATAAACACTTGAATCAGAAACATAAGCTGAATAAAACATAATTGAACTCTCCCAAAATAAGTTCCAGACTGGGATTGACATAAAAAGTAATTTATATCAAAGATTTAAAGAATAATTAACTCTTACATAAATATTTCCATAAAGATAGAAGACACCTTTCCAAATTCCTCCTGTGAACAAAAAGTTGAGACTTTAACCAAGGAGAGACAAGGTAAAGAAGGAAAGTTAGAATCCAATGTCACTAACTGATGCAAAATGTTTAAAAAAATTATCTAAGGTTATGAGAATTTTTTTTTTTAAAGAATCTCTATAATGAGATTGGATTTGTACTAGGAATTTGGGAATGGAATAGTTCAGTGCTAGAAACACTATAGGCTTTGCGTTGCTCCCCAAGTCTGGCTTCCATGAAAGTGGAGACTTACCCCTCACACCGCCGCCATAGCTGACAGCAACTGGTATACAGTGACCATGCTGTGCAAGAAGGGCCCCACGGCAGCCCAGGCCAAGTCCAAGCAGGCCATCTTAGCAGCTCAGAGAGGAGGAGTTGTGGAGACTTTCAAGAAAAGGGATGCTGGCCAAAATAAACAGCACTCCATCACAAAGAAGACAGCCAAGCTGGTCTGAGAGACTGAGGAACTTCATCACGACAGGGTCACTCTAGAAGTGGGCAAAGTGATTCCACAGGGCCGACAGAGCAAGGGAATGACACAGAAGGATATGGCCATAAAAATCAATGAAAAGCCCCACGTAATTGCTGACTATGAGTGTGGACGGGCCATTCCCAATAACCAGGTCTTTGGCAAGATCTAAAGAGCCACTGGTCTCAAGCTTCTCGGGTAGGACATTGGAAAGCTGCTTGAGACAGGACCAAAGAGAAAATGAGCACAAAGCCTTGAAATCAGTTGGTTGAGGCTGATGTTGTCTGGCCGGTTCTCCTTCACCACCAGATCCAATGTGTCTCTTCACATTGCCAAACTAAACACAGGGGTATCAGACTTGTTTGGGGGAGGAACCTTTCAAATCTATACCTGCTATAACAAAACCAAAAAACAAGACTGCAAATTAAGAAAAAACTACTATAAACATATGAAACAAAAACAATTAACAATGCATAAGTATATCAAGAGATTCAGAAAAAGTCCTTGACAAAACATCACAGTTTTAAAACACTGAAAACCCTAGAAGCAAACAGACTTTTCCTCAATATATGATAAATAGAATTCATCTCCACCCAGGAGCTAGCATTATTTTTAACTGGAAAATACTGAAAGATTTTCCAATAAGGTCAGGGAAAAGCAAGGGTGCACATTGTCACCACCACTTTTCATTATAGTTCTAAAATGTTTATAAAAAGACAAGAAAAAAACTGCACAACTATGTATAGTCAACGATTAGGCAAAATTATCTATTTTTGTAGCTGATAATAATGAGTTGCTTAGAAGCTACCAGAGGAATTAATGAAAAAATTATTCAAAACATTTAATCACTTCACTGAAGTAACAGGTTATAAAAGAAGTTCTTAAAACCATCATCTCTATCTATCTATCTATCTACATATATATGTTTGTGTGTATGTACATATGTATACACACATATGTATATCATCCTAACAAAAACTGTGAGGAAGAGATACAAAAAGAAATTTCATCCAAAATGAATATAAACTGTATAAAGTATATGAGTTAACTTATGAAAATATATTGAAGATCTGTAAGAATACAACAAAATTTCTTTATGTTAATAAAAGAATATAAATGGAAGCATTTTCAATGTCTATGAATCATATCAATGTGATAAATGATATTATAAAAATATTATATGTATTTATTGCCATATAAGTTCAGCTATTAGGGTTTACTTTATTGAATGTGATAAAAAATGGCAAAATTTCATCTAGAGGAATTGAAAGTCAAGAACATTGATAAATATACAAAAAATGTGGGAATCACTATGGTAGCAATTCTCAAAATTATTTAGTACTTCCTTAAAAATAGAGAAGTTGATCAGGATAGATTTCATAAATAAGACCCAGAAGCAATGAAACATAGTTGCCTAAGGTTTAACAAATCTAGGAATGCAAATTATTGGGGTAAGTACTCCTTATTCTATAAAGTGGGAAAATTGTAAAGCAATTCAGCAGGAATTAGAGTTAGATCAATATCTTGTGTCATATCCCGCAATAAGCTTCAAATGGATATGTGATCTAATTATAAAAGGACATGGTAAAAAAAAAAAATAGAGGAGAATGGAAATGTGCTTACTATGGCTAGTGGGAGAATTCTTAAACCCAAAAGACTGGGAGATGTTTGTAAAAGATAAAATAAATGATTTCCAATCATGCGATGTAACTATAGTGTAATATTATTGTGCCCTAAGAAATGATGAATATAAAGAATTCAGAAAAATTTGAAGAGATTTGTATGAATGGATGAAGAGTTGAAATAAGTAGAAGCTAGAAAATACCTTATACAATGGCTACAATAATGTAAAATACAAAAAATATCAAGTCAACAAGCATTTGTTTAGCACATTCTATGTACCAGGGACTGTGCTAAGTACTAGGGACACAAAGAATGGCAAAAATAGTCATTTCCCTGAAGGAATTTATAATCTAATGAGGGAGACTATATGCAAACAATTATGTAAAACAAGGTAAAAACAGGTTATGTTGGAAATAGTTGCAGAAGTAAGGCACTTCTTGAAAAAAATAGGAATTCATATTGGACTTAAAGTCAAGGAAATCAGGAAATGGAGATGAGTAGGGAGACAATTTCAGGCATTCGAGAGAGTCAGTGAAAATGTATAGAGTTAAGAGATAAAGAATTTTGTGTGAGGGACAACAGGAGACCAGTGTTACTGAACTGTGGAGTATGGAGGAGGTATGGGGTTAAGAGACCAGACAGGTGAGAAGGAGCAACTTGTCAGAGGTGATCCACCAGGAATTCTCAGACCAATCTTGTTCAACAACATTGAAAGACATCAGAATTCTGATCGTTGTGTGATTTCAGAGAACTGAGAGTGTAGCATGCCTCCCTTCCCTTAGAGGAGAGGTGAGGGACTGTAGATGTGGAATGTGATATATTACAGAACACGGCAAATGTATTGTTTTACTTCTCTGTCCTTTGATAAAAGGGAGGATTCTATCCATTATATGGACCAGGAATCAAGGGAAAATGTCAATAAGGTTTTTTTTTTAAAGAGCACAAGTTAAACATTTATTTAAAATCATTAAAGAGAAGATGAGTGATCAGAAAGAACAAGCATGAATTCTTCAAGAACAGGGCATGCTAGACCACCCCAATTTTTCAGTAATAGTAATACCTAAGTATTTATTTTATTTTTTACTTTAATAGTAAACCTAAGTTTATTATAATTCAGGAGAATACTATAGATATAATTTACTTAGATTTTAGCAAAGCAATTGACACAGATGCTTAGATTATCCTTGTGGATGACATGGAGAACTATGGAATAAAAAAAATAGTACAGTTAGGTAGATTTGTACTTGGTTGAAGTCCCAGACCCAATGAGTAGGCATTGATTGCATGTCAGCTTGCAAGAATTATCTCCAATAGTGTGCCCTAGGCATCTAAGCTTAGTCTCTTCTGATTAAGTTTTGACAATTACTTGGAAACAGTCACAAATTACAGATTATCACATTTGTAGATGATATAAAACTGAGAGAGGTAGCCAATATATTGAATGACAAAGACAGTATCCAAATTACCTTGTTTGATTTGCTTTGTTAGAGATCTTTCTTTTCTTTGTTAAAGTATTCTAAATTCAAAGCACAAGGAAAAAATCCAGATGATTCCTCTTGTTTAGAGAAATGTTTTTCTTGTAGTAATTGAAATTAGGTAGATTCCCTGTTGAATAATGTACCAATAAATTTCTTATATGTACTTTATATACATATGTGTTTTGTTACTTATGTTATTTTAGTCAGAAAAACCATGTGTTTGAATAGGGAAATGGATATGTATTTATACTCCTTGTTTTTATTTTAAAATCCTCCAACTGTTTCTTATTCATAATCAACCTTGAATTGGAAAAACTGATCCTGTTTCCACTTACTATTGTAAGCAAAATTTCTAACATGCTCATAGATAAGAAATCCACCTAAAATGGAATTTGGGGTAGATTTTTGTAGAATTTTGGGTAAATCTAGGAAAATGAAATTTAATATTTCAACATGAAAATGGGTTAATATCGATCTTGAAAGAAGGGGAAGATATATTAGAAGACCTTTGTCTGAAAAATATTTAGTGTGTTGTTAGCTTGATATGAATCAACAGAGGGATCTATGGCAGGAAAGAAAGCTTATGTGATCTTAGGTTGATTTAAGAAAGGAATAGTAACCAGAGATGAAGAGATATAGTCCTATTCTGCTTTGACTTGGTCAAATACATCGGGAGTGTTGCTTTTGGTCCTGCTTGCTACATTTTAGGAAAGGAGTCTTCTCCCTCTTGTTGTATATTCTCCTAACCAGATATCTTGCTCCCACCCAAGGGCCATGTTGATTGATAAGAGTTCACTTCACATAGCCAGGCCCAGTCAATTCCTGCCATTACTACCAACCCCACTTTCTAGGCAGTCATATCAATATTGTGCCTGGAAAGGGAGCATCGCATTGTTGCCCTAATGCTCTATGCATCAACTCCATTGCTTCATTCTTCCCTGGCCACCATTTCCTGGACAATACCATTTGTGTTGCCTCTCCCTTTACAATGTAAGTTCCTTGAGGGCAGGGACTATCTTCTGTATTTATATGCCCAGACACGATGCCTGGAATAAAACACTTAATAAAAGTTTTTATTCATTTATTCAAGAAGAAGGAATATAAAAAAGGATAAACAGGATGGAGAAGTGTATCAAAATTGTGCTATAAGACGAATCATTGAAGGAACATACAATGTTTATCCTGGAGAAGGAAGCTGGGTCTTCAGGAAGCATGATAGCAATCTCTTAGTCTTTGAAAGTTGTCATAAAAAAGTCTCTAAATTGCTGTGGTTGGCACTAGAAGGCACTAGGAGCAAGGGGTAGAAATTACAGAGAGGCATATTTAAGCTTACTGTATGGAATAACCTTTTAGTAAACAGTGGGATACACTGGAGTGGATTGCAGTGGTTCATAAATGGATTGCTTCCATTCACTGGAAGTCTTCAAGCAAAGACTGGGTGATTGCTTTTCAAGTAGGTTGTAGAGGAGATTCTGCTTCAGGGAGGTGTTGGAATAAATGGTCTTTGAGAACCCTTCCAAATCTACTATTCTGTCATTTAATAATGTAATGTCAATTAATAAATGACATCAACAAGTGAATTTCTTACTTTTACTCTATTTCCTATTTCCTGAAAAATATTGTTTACTGGTACAGGAAAAAGGAGCTAGAAATTTAAGCTCTTTGCATTATTTTGGATTAAGATATAGGTTAAGAAAGAAAAAGTAAATAATTAACCCCCCCTTCAAAAATGACTAATATTTTTAAACTAAGTTTGATAACATAATTACTCCTTTCAGAAATCTTAGGTTAAATGTTGGTCACAATTCATGTGAATAATTCATGATGAAACTAAAGAACCGAAAGATTACATTTTATCCTGCTACAATGCATTCTGTTTCAGTACTGAGAACTAAATGCCTTATTTTCCTTTAACAGAAGTAGAAGTGATTCACATTGGTCTTACTGTGAATTTCCCACTATCTATCTATTCCCCAGGTGTGTTATATTTACCAAGAGCTTTTGTCCTTCGAAGATTAAGAATCATATCTCCCCTCTACTCAATTAACTTCAATGACTCCCTATTATCTCCAGGATCAAATATAAAATCATTACTTTATCTTCAAAAATCTTTCATATCTTGTTCCATTCTTACCTTTCCAGTCTTTTTTCACTTTACTCCTGTCCACAAACCCTGTGAAACTGGCTGTTTCCCGTGCCTGGAATGCTACCTCTCCTCATTCCTACCTCTTGATTGCTCTTTCTTTAAGTCTCAACTGAAGTCTCACCTTTTGCAAGAGGCCTTTCCTTTTCCATCTTCATGCATCCCTTCTATTGATTATCTCCAGTTTAGCCTCTATAAACTTATTTGGACATATTTGTTTTCATACTGATTCTCCCATTAGTCTGTGAGGTCATGGAGGGAAAAGATTTTTTTTAAACTTTTGTTTGCATCTCTAGAATTTAGCACAAAGCCTGAACCATAGTAGGTTCTTAATAAATTCTAATTCATTGATTGCTTGATAAGCAATTAATCTTGAACTGCTAGAAGTAAATTGCTTTTTACCAACCTCTTATTACAATCAAAGTTGCTTTAAAATGGAGGTTTGGGTAAATACACCCTAAAATACTTCAAGAGAAACTGAAACTCCAATACAAAGTGCTATTCCTTTTTCTCCAGTCATCTATATGCATGCATATATATGTGTGTACATATATATATATGTACACACACAGAGAAAAAACTTATACAAAAATTCATAGGCATCCTGGATTCACATCTGGTTGCCTGCTGACCTTTAGGGTAATTTGTTTTTCAGGGAAAGGGACAGATACTTCCTAATCTGCTAATCTATAGTTGGCCTTTAGGATCAAGTCAGTACTGACTCCCTCTTTTGGATGGCTTTGTCCAACACCTAATGGCAATGGAAAGCAAAACAAGAATTAGATGTGATTGATATTTTACACCGAGATGGAAGCTTTTTTTCTTTCTAAAATGACATTACTCATGTCAAGAAAGGGAGACTATAGTACCCTCCTCTTCTTGCCATAAAGCCCTCTGTGCATCCCTAAATTTAGCCAGTGATTTTTTCAGACACTGTTCTCCCAGTCTTCAGTTTTACTGGGATCAATAGTCAATAGACATTTATTAAGCACCTACTATGTGTGAGACACTGTGCTAACCACTGGGGATATAAAGAAGGGCAAAAGATAATTCCTGCCTTTGAGGAGCTCACAATCTAAGGGAGGAAGACAATATATATATATAAAAATCTAACAAAGGGAGACGGCAGTAGAGGGGAAAGGGAAGGGAAGATATGAGCTGGGAGCATGGTTAAGTCTTACATCCTGCCCTGGGTGTCCTCCTCCTGGAGAATCTAGGAGGACCTCTCCAATGTCTACCCTTTACTGCCTCATAGATAGGTGGTGCTGGGGAGGTTGGTGTGGTCTTGTAGGATGGAGAATTTCTGGAGCCTGTGATGACATCTAGGAGAACAGTGGGATATTCTCCTCTTCTTCATCATTGGTACCACTTACCTAGCACTTTGAAGATCCTTCTGGGTTTTCCAAAACTATCCCTGGGAAGCATGGGTTCTGATAAGCTAGAAAGATTTTGAGTATAGCCTTGTTATAGACTCCATGTCTATCATCTAAGGACTCAGACCAGTCTGAGTTTTCAGAGGTAGTTTCATTTCCAGGGTAGTTGGTAAATTTTTTAAGTTGTGGGAATTCATGATGACTACCTATCTACTAAGATACAAAGAGGTTTCTGCCTGTGTTTAATGGAGCAAGTCCCCATAATGACAAGATCCTTGAAGTATCTTTTGTAATTGTCTTGTTAAATTAAACTGTTCACATTGGAAGTATGTTTTTGCTTCAGGTTTCTGTGGCTTAGGTTTACATTGAATAATGAGCATTATGGAGTCCCTCAGGTCTGTGGTTGAATATTACTAAAAACATCTGCATGCATAAATACTCACAAGTATAAAGAGGGAAAAGGGGCTTCCCTTCATCCCCATTCTCTCTCTAAATCTACTCAGGTGGCCAGAAATTTCTGCTTTATTACAGGAAATTAAAAAAAACCCCAACAACCTTGTAGCGATTTTTAAGGCTTTAAAATTTTTTTAGGAAAATTATGGTTAATGATGAACATACCTAATAGGTTCTATTTTATAATTTCTCCTCTTCAGCAAGTTAAATCACTTCTATGGCACATTAGGTATATATTTCTCCCTATGTGCTCATTTTACTGATGCAGGCAAGGCAGAAATAGGCCCATTTTCTGTGAATAAATGACAAAACACTAAAGAAGACTACTCTCTCATTCCACGGTTCTCATTTCTGACTCAATGTATGTCAGAATTTGGGGGATTCTTAAAAAAAAAAGATATTCTTGGTTTTATTATTAGATCCAAATTAGATTATTAGATTATTATTTTAGATCCAAATTAGATTATTATTGTATTATAGGTTTTATTATTATATTATATTATAGGTTTTATTATTAGATCCAAATTAGATTATTATTTTATCCAAAAAGATAGTTCTTCACATAGTCTTCAGTAAAAAAGGGAAAGTAACACAATGATAAATTGGTACACTGGCATTGGTGATAATACAGTATTTTGAGGGGAAGAATGAGAGCAGCATACTTTCTCTGGGCTCTAGTCCCTAAACCAGTCCCACCATTGTGTTTGGAAAAGATATAAGCCTCATGAACCCTATGTGGCTAAACTCACAATCTCTGTGACTCCCTGGACCAAAACTTCCTCTGTTGGCCACTGTTCCCCTATATGTATTGTCTCTTTTCTATTGGAATGTAAGCTTTTTGAAGACAGGAACTGTCATACTTTTTTGTGTCCTAAGCACCCAGCATAGTACCTGGCACATATATTCAACTGGATATGTGATCTCATGGAATCAGGAATTCCCTTTAGTAATGCATATTGAAACCCATTTGTTTCATTTGTTACCATCCTGCACAATTCTTGTCCACGTCCTTCCATTTATATGTCATAGATGGGTCTACTTGATGTGCCAGTGGACTGTCTAGATTTCTCCTGACATCACAACAGTACATGAGGAACACTCTGCCTCTCAACCTGTCATCCATCACCTTTATCACATGACAAATTCATTTTCTCTCTTTCTCACATAATTCCTTGATACTTTATGTTACTATTTTTCTTGAGAGTTCCTTATTGGTTATATGTTGCAGGCTGCTTAATCATGCCCATCAGTGCCTCCCTATTGCCATTTGTGTGAAACTTATTTTTAATTCTTAGGAGCTTGTTTTTAGTCAGGCTTAATAATTTTTCATTCATTCATTCATTCATTCATTCATTCATAGGATATTCTCCACTCAGCCCCAAAAGATTAACATAATATCCCAAGAAATGATCCTGGGACCAAGAGACCCCCTTTAAGCTGTACAGTATTACCTCACTCTTCTCCCACTAACTTCTTCCTCCTGTGGCCCCAGCTAATGGATGCTTGTTTGTGGGTGCTATCAAGGTAAGTTCTATCTTCCTACCATGACACACATTATCTGTTCTGAACAAGAACCAACAAATGTCAAAGTTTGCAGCTGTGAAGGCCATAAGCTGTAGGAAAGGTAAAGTTATGGCAAGTTAAGTCAGTAAGTATTTACTCAACGCTTACTATGTGTTGGCACTGTGCTAAGTGCTAGAGATGCAAAGAAAGGCAAACAATGTCCCTGCTTTTAAGGAACTCACAGTCTAAGGGGAGGGACAATATGGAGACATCTATGTACAAGCAAGAGATGTATGTATGTGTATATATGTATATATATATATATATATATGATTATCCTATTATTATCCCAATAGATATAGGATTAACTGGGAGATAATCTACATGATAGTATGATGGAGAAAGTGTGACATGTTTTCATTTGTGGGTACATGGTTCCCAATCTAAAGTGAGGAGACAAGCAGATTGCTAGAAATTAATTTCAGTATTAAGTATCTAATAAATTATATTTTATTACTTCATTTATAATTATTTATAAATTCTAATTATTTATATTTTTATAAATTTATAAATATATTTAATATATACTATTAGAATTATAATGCATATAATAAAATAATATATAAATAATTTATAAAATTGTATGAATTTTAAGAATTTTTAAATAAAATTTAAATAAATTATAAAAATTATTAAGTATTCAGTACTAAGGCCATTTTCATTGATGTTAAGTGCATCAGTTCTGTTTGTATGCATCAACTGATACTCTAATGCAGCTGTTAAATTCATATCTGATGAAGTCAGAGTCAATATACATTTACTAAATGCCTACTCTGTGCCAGGTATAGAGTGTACTAAGTACTGGGGATGCAAAAAAAAAAAGGTATGGCAGTAACTGCCCCCAAGGAGATTACAATCTAATGAAGTAAGCAAGGTCATGAGAAGTTCAAATGAAACTGACATTGATACTGTGCTTTCAACAAATCTGCTTTTTAATTATTCTCAGTTCATAACATCTCTCCTTGTAAGCCTTTGGTTAAAAAAATTCTCCTTTGTTTTCATGCATTCTCTCACTCAATCTATGAACAATGTACATGTTCTCAGATAGATGGGCACAGCTTGTTCCTGTGTAGCCTGCCTTTCAGAGATGGTAGATTGGGTTGGGTGATTCTCTTCGGAGATTCTTTCACATACTGTGCAAATGAATCAATATACACAATTGATACCTTGTTAATTGCTGACACTTGATAAGGTTGACTGGTTAGGAGGTAAGGAAGGGTAGGTAGAATAATTAGTCATAAAAACATCATATTCCAGGAATTACTATTACTCTTGAGAATTGGGAATATTTAACAGAAATGTGCAGATTGTGTGGCAGTTTCTAGGGGAAACAATTAAGGAATATAATTGAATTGGATCCCCAGAGGGTATGGACATTGAGACTATTTGCTGGCCATATGCTAATGTGTATTTTTTAAAATCTGGAGGCAGTTAGTGATTATATGTGTACTGCAAATTTAGATTAGTCTTTCTGCTAGAAAAACAGATGAAAGCCCTTGAGGCAAGGAGAAATAGGTATTAAAGACAGGACTCATCAAACCGACTGATTATTACTCACTTCTACATGATCTAGGATGGTTATGGGAACACACAATAAAGTGAGAAGCAAACCTGGAACAAATCTCTTGTGTTGTGGATACCCTATATTGGAAACTATAGGACTTTGAGGCAGAGATGGTGTTTCCCTCATTTCTTCCATTTGAAAGTCTCGACTGTGGAAGATTTAAAAAAGGACAAGAGATGTGAATAGTGGGTGGTATAGAAAATATCAAAGAGATTAGTCAGATGAAGAAATATATGTTTTTAATGCTGATAGAAATTCAGATTGCCAAACAGCTTTCTAGCAGGGCTTCAAGTCGGTGGTGTTGTACAAGGTACCATGGTAAAGAGGAAAAATCCTTTTCGTGTTGGATTTAGTACCTGGATTCAGATCCTGGCTCCAATATTTAGCAGTTGTATGTTCCTGGAAAAGTCACTTAATTAATATCTCTTTCCTCATGGCTAAACAGGGATAATAATACTTATATTACCTAGTTCACAGAGCACAGTATTGTGATGGAATGAGTTTCTATACAAATTTGAGGAAACCACAAATTCTTTGTATAGACCAATAGCAAGGTAGGAAAAGCACTGAGTATGGAGTCAGGAGGGACCTGAATTAAAATCTGGTCTCAGACACTTACAAACTGCGTGACCCTGGGCAAGCCACTTAACTTTTGTTTGCCTCAGTTTCTTCAACTGTAAAATGGGGATAATAATAGCACCTATCTCATAGGATGCTGTGAGAACCAAATGAACTTGTAAAGTGCCTAACACAGTGACTGGCACATAGTGGGCACTTAATGAATGTTTTTTGATTGACCCCAAACTCTCTTCACCTCTGACTCTTCGGAATTCATGACTCTGTTCAAAACTCAGGGCAAGTGTTGCATTTTTTTTTCTGAAGTCCATTCTTGATTTTTCCCATAATCAGTACACTCTCCTCTCTTTAGATTACTCATCATTTATATTAAATGTAATTTTTGTTTACTTGTTTGTGTATATTTATTTAGCCTCATGTAGAATGCAAGCTTCTTGATAGTAGAGACTGTTTCATTTTTGTCTTCTAATTGCTTAGTCCAGTACTGTGCACTTAATAAATGCTCATCAAATTGCATTGGATTTTTAAAATTCTGTAATGAAGATAATTGTGCAGGACTTTGGACCAGGAGCTGCTCCATCTCTGAATTGCACGAAAGTTAAACTAACCCCTTGTGATAGCTTGTGTGTCCTCCTTGGAGTCAGCATCTTTGGCACTGTGTGCCATTTTTTTGCATTCCGGAGAAAGGGAAAACCCTGGGGTAGAGACTTGATAACTTGAAACTGGTTGATGGCGTAAAAGTGACAGGAATCCTGGGTGAAAGTGACCAAAGCAGCTTGGCACTCATAATCATGACAAAAGTCAGACACAAACCTTAGATTTTCTGAAATCAGCTTTTTCAAATAAAAAAGAAAAGATATGTATATATACATACATTTATGACATGTACATATATGATACTATGTACTGAAACTATAAGAGTAAATTATTATTTTTATGGAAACATGGATTCACAGAATGCTCAAGATGCAAAGGGCCTTAGACATCACCTTTTGAATCCAATTGAGGAGATATTACAAATGAGGAAACTGAAGCCAAAAAAGGTGATATGATTTGCCCAATGGTAGAGTAAGTAAATAGTAGAGTAAGAACTTGAATCCTGAATTGTCTTAATCTTCAGGCTCTAAGTCTTGTTTTTTCCACTGTACTATGCTTCTTCAGAAGAGATAAATAAATAACAAAAAAGGGGTAATGTCTAATGAAAACAATATTGATAAATGAGAAAACTGAGATTCAAAAGGAAGAGGTGTCCAGCATGGAAGGAGGAATGAGTACCTCAGTATTTCAGGGAGCCATGATTTCATCAATGTGTCTACTTTCTCCACTGACAAATCACAAACTCTCAATATCTTAGTAAGTAGTTGTCACAAATGGCTATTGCACAATAAACAACCGCCCCCCAAAAACCTCCGGGTTTTTCCAACTTCGAAGGATCCTCCAGAAGTTGCATTCCCCAGGAAAAGTTTTTAATAACCTAAGGTCACCTCTGGGATCTGCTGAGGTAAGACTTTTGTTCAGGGAACCTGCTGCTCACAAAGGTCATGTCAGAAGGGAGAACGATAGTCAAGGACAATACAAAATAAAGGCATAAACACTAAAGAAAGAAGGTTTGTGAGAAAGCTAAGACCTATGAAAAATGGAAGAAGATGTGACAAAGGCTAATTATTTATCTGCGGATTATCCTGATGCTGTGCAATCAGTTTAAGGGGTGATGTCTGGGATAGGGTGGTCTTCAGGGGTTTATTTAACTCAGGATCCTGTGGATTGCTACTTGACTTGTGTCTCCCTTTTCCCTCACAATACAATCAACAGAGGGGATCCCATCTGGAAAACATCTTTTCAGCTTCTAATTAGAACCTTTTCTTTCTTTGGAACTCCCCTTGCCCTATGGCTTATAAATTCTTAACTATTTCTTTAATCTTTTTGATTGAGAACTGCTTTGCCAAAAGTGTTTCTGCGCCTTCTGGAATCTCTTCCACTTCTAGAGATAACAAATTCTTGTCACAGATTCTTTCCTCTCAAATTCTTTACATTTTCTGGACTCAATGAAATCTAGTTTTTACCTGAGGATACCATAACCTCTGTCACTCTCTCCACTGCTCTCCTCTCATACCTCTGGACATGTAGGGTCAAGAGAAAGAATTACCTCTGATCTCACCTTCTTTGAATATAACTCAGGAACTCCTTCTCCTTTGAACTTCTCAATATCAATTTACCTATATCACCCTATTTTTATTTCTCTCCTTTGTCCATACATTAAGTACTTGATGAATATTGACATCTGTATTCATAACCATGAAACTTTGAAACTCTGGCTTTTCATCAACTTCTTTAGCTCCCAAGACTTTTGTGTCTACTTTCTCAGTGCTCATAGGGGCCATAGAACAATAAGATTAAGAGCTGGAAGGGAACTTAGAAGTCATTGAGACCAATCTTTTCACTTTACAGAACAGGAAAATGAGGCACAGAGAGGTGAAACAACATGCCCAGTATCACATAGCTGATAAGTGTCTGAAGCAGTATTTGAGCTCAGGTCGTCCTGACTTCAAGCTTAGCACTATATCCATTATAATACCTCCACTATCACTCCAAACCTTGCCCTTCTACCTTTGCACTGACTTATTTCTCCAAAATCTGTTCTTCCTTCTATCACCAGTCCATCCAGCTTCCTGTCTTTTCTCAGTCTATCAGCTGTCCTCTGACTTCCTTTTCTACCCTTCACACTATTGACTCTGAAGTTAAACATTTAAACAGGGTACTGTTATCCATCCTTAAATCATTTTTCCCCTTGCCTTTCTGCTATTTACACTCCACTAATCCTCAGCCATGAGTCATACCCTATCTCTTTCTTCCCTGTTCCTGTGAATGAACTGCTGAACACTGCCGGAGGAAATTAGAAAACTGTGTGGACTAGGTCAATTCCAAATAGGCATCAATTTGGGCATAACTTCATCTGGGCTCTCACCACTATACATTCATCTTTTCATTTATTTTTGACTGACTATCTTGTTCTCTATAGAAGTGACTTCAAACTTTCTCCCCTCAAATTCCCAGTTTGACTCATCCTCCTTTCCTTCAGTGTATGATTCCAACTCTGACATAGAGGATATTCCACATCTATACATTTAGCTCTATTAACTCCCCTTAAATTCAGTCCCACATTTCCAACAGCCTGATAAACATGTCCATCTGGATGTTATTCCAGCACCTCAAACTCAACAAGTTTAAAACTGAACTCACAACCTTCCCCTTAATATGACCTAGCCTCCCAATTTCCCCATTACTTTTGATGTCACCATTTTCTTTGTCACTGAGGTTCATAACCTTAGAGTCATCCTTGACTCTTTCCTCCCTCTTGTTCCCCATTTCCATTCTGTTAGTTGTACCTCCACAGTATTTCTTCCATCCAACTCCTAACCACTCCCATTGCCTGTACCCATATGGACTTACTACCTCTTACTTGGCCTATTATAATAGCTTCTGAAATAGTCTTCTTGTTTCCAATCTCTTCCCTTCCCCATACATCCTTTGCAAATCTGCAAAAATGATTTTCCTAAGATACACATTTAACACATTCTCTGTTAAAAAAAATCTATGGCAGCTCCGCATTAGTTCTACCATAAAATGCTATCTCCTTAGCTTGACAGTTGAAGGCCCTCTATACCTTCCTGTGTGCCTCTTGGAATGTTACTTACTCTGTGTGGTTCAGAATATTTCCACATTTATGAACTCTGAAATTCTCTTATCTGAGCACAGTCTATTGTCATTCTACCTCTCCCTCTGTCTAGCAAAACCAAACACTTCTTCATTGTCTTTTTTGTAATTTTTAAAATTTATTTTAAACTTAAATATAAAGTAAGAATAAAAAAAAAACATTGCCATGTACAAAGTAAAATATAAGAGAAGATTCAATATAAAACAGCAAATTTCCATTCCAAGAAAGCCTATGTGATAAATACTGTAATAAATACATTGTTTTCAGAGCTACTCAGCTTTTCTTTGCTTCCTTATAGGCTTTTTTTTTTTGTTCTCTGTTGTGCGCTTTTTACTTTATTTTATTTCCTTTCCCCAACTCCTTTGCTCTAAGAAAGGCTATAATTAAGTATGGAGATCTAGTTTCCTTTTTATAGATATATACAAACGTACATATATATATATATATATATATATATATATATATACACACACACACACACACACACACTCATACACATATATGTAAGATCATACTATGCTTATTTCCACTTGTTCATTTCTCTGAAGGTAATAGCATCTTCTTTCATATGTCAGTCTTTCCATTTTTTTTCTAAATCAACCAGCTTATTACTTCCTACTCCATAGTAATATTCCAACCCAATCACATCCTATCTGAGAGTTTATCTATGAAAGTTTTCTCCCAATTTTCTGAATTTCTTCTATTCTTGGGCTGCATAGATTTTATTTATGCAAGAAAATTGTAACTTAAAGAAACCAAAATTGTCCATTTTATTCTTAAACAATGCTCTTACCTTATAATATAGTTTAACATCTGATACTACGGAATCTGCTTCCCTTAACATCTTTTTCCCCTGGTTTCTTTGAAGCTCCTGACCTTTTGTTCTTCCAAATGAATTGTTATTATTTTTTCTAATTTTTTCAGGTAATTTTTTAGTAATTTAATTGGGATGGCATTAAATAAATAGATTAGTGTACGTAAAATTGTAATTTAAAAGTTATATTGGCTTTATCAACTCATGAACAATAAATATTACTTCAGTTAGATCTGACTTTATGTGTATAAAAATATTTTGTGGTTATGTTCATATAGTTCTTGTGTCTGTTTTGGCAACTATACTTTCAGAAATTTTATACTCTCTAGATATTTTTGATGGTCTAAAACAATAATGAATAATATTGCTAACACATAGTTTAGTTTTCCTATTTTTCTCTTTTGATTAAATCTGTTTTAGCTTTAACTTTGTATGACATCATAATTACTACCCCTGCTTTTTTTATGTACTAAATTCTACTCCTGCTCTTTATTTTATCTTTGTGTGTACTCATTTTTATAGCATTTCCTGAAAGCAACATATTGTTAAATTCAACTTTTTAATCTGCTATCTATTTCCATTTTACAGGTAAATTCATCCCATTCATATTCTAAGCTATAATCATTTGTTGTGTATTTTCCTCCTTCACATTTTCCCTCACTATCCCTCTCACCTTATTTACTGTATTCCTCCTCACTTCTCTACTTTACTTCTACCTGCTACCTTGCCCTCTTTTTCCTTAACCTACCCACCCCTTCAAGAGTCCCTCCCTTAGAGGGACAGGATCAAAAGAGAGAATAGAAGCAATGGGGGGCAGGATAGGATGGAGGGAAATATAGTTAGTCTTACACAATATGACTATTATGGAAGTCATTTGCAAAACTACACGGATATGGCCTATATTGCCTTCCCAAAGGGAATGGATGGGGAGGGAGGGATGTAGAGAAGTAGGAACTAAAAGTTTTAGGAACAACTGTTGAGTACTGTTCTTGCTACTAGGAAATAAGAAATACAGGTAATGGGGAATAGAAAGTTATCTGGCCCTACAGGGCCAAAGAGGAGATGGGGACAAGGGAAAGGAGGGATGACAGAAGAGAAGGCAGATTGGTGATAGGGGAAATTAGAATGCTCATTGTATTGGGGTGGGGGGAGGGGACAAATGGAGAGAAAATTTGGAACCCAAAATTTTGTGAAAATGAATGTAAAAAAGTTAAATAAATAAATTTTAAAAAGATACCCTCTCTTATCCTCTCCTCCAACCCTAGCCCCTTGCTCTCTTATTTCTTTCTGAATTTAGAACACCTTTTTTTACCCTTCTAAGATATATATAGATAGATAGATATAGATATAGATATAGATATACACACATACATACATATATATGTAGATATAGATATATACACACACATACATACATACATATATATATATAGTTTCCTCTGTAACCTGTTCCTGATGAAAGTAAGGTTCCAGTACTATCTGCCCCTTCCCCCACTACTTTCTTCTGTAGCAAATTTTCCTTCTATGTCTCATTTGTACAAGCTAATTACTTCTTTTTATCTCTCCCTACACAGTTTTATTTTGTTAGATTCACCCAATCATACTCATTTAAGCTCAAGCCTTTTTTTCAAGCTCCACAAATAATGACAATCATATGACTACTGCTAACATTTTCACACAGCAAGAAATAAACAGTTTGACCTTATTGAGTCTCTTATAATTGGTCTTTAATTCTTACCTTATATTTCTCCTGGATATTATATGGAAAATTTTCCTTTAAATTCTACTGTTTTTGTTATCAAAAACCTGAAAGTTTTTTCAATTTGTTAAATGTTCATTTTTTAAAAATTAGAATTATACTTAACCTTGCTGGGTAAGTTACCCTTAGTCCTAACCCCAGCTCTTTTGTTCTACAAAATATAGTATTCCAAGACCTATGGTTCTTCAACATAGTAGCTACTAGGTTTTGTGTAATCCTAATTAGAGCTCCATGCTCTTTAATTTTTTTTCTTGTTATTTCCAATATTTTCTCTTTAACCTTAGAGCTTTGAAACTTGACTATGACATTCATGTAAGTTTTCCTCCTGAGATCTCTTTCATGTGATGACTGGTAGATTTTTTTCTATTTCTGCTTTGCTTTCTTGTTCTAGGATATCAGGACAAGTTTCCTTGATACTTTCTTGTAATATTCTATCAAGATTCTTTTTTTATTGTAATTTTCAGGTATTTTGACTATTCTTTTATTATTTTTCCTTGATCTGTTCTCTAGATCAGTTGTTTTTCTTATAAGATATTTCATATTCTTTTCTATTTTTAAAATTTTTTTTATTATTTTTGGATGTCTTAGGACATCCTTAGCTTCCCTTTGTCCAACTCTAGCTTTCAAGAAATTATTTTCTTCCCTAAGTTTTTGATTCTCTATTTCAAGTTGGTTGACTTTCTGTTCATGATTTTCTTGTATTGCTCTTATTTTTTTCCTCTAATTTTTCCTTATTCTCTCTTATTTGACTTTTAAACTCCTTTTAAGTTCTTTCAAGAACTCTTTTTGTACTTGGGACCATTTGATGTTTATCACTGAAAAACAAGTATTTTTTTAAGCTTCATGTTCTTCCTCTGAATATGAACCCAGGTCTTCTCTATTCCCATAGTAGCTATCCATGGTTGGGTTGTTTCTCCTTTGCTTACCCATTATTATTTTTTTGTACTATTTTTATCAGCTATTAATATAATCAAGTTCTGCTCCACAGGCATAGGAAATGATGCCCCAGATCCTTCTTAATGTTATTTTCTGATGCTTGGTCCAGGGCTCATCCTTAGACTCTCCATTCTTGAGCCATAGTGTGGGCCCCCAACCATGCTTTCCCACAAATGACCTTGCCCCTTCTGGTCCCCTCAGGTGGCTACAAACTAACAGTTGTCCTCTCTGTCATGGAACTGAAACCCAGGATTCTGCTGTCCTGCAAGTGCCCACAGACAACAGGGTCTCTGCTCCTCTGCTATTGCACTCACCAGGCTTGTGCTAGCTCCTTCTTAGCGGCTTTCTGGTCAGCACACCTGCGCTTGTCTTCCCTCGACAATGCTTTCCCTTGTCTCCTAATCAACCATCAGACCCAAACACCGTATGGGAGATGGAAATTTCTAAGGCTGTTGCTATCTTGCAATCCCAGTTGCCCCCAAGGCTTGTTGTTATTGATTCCACAGAGTTTGCCTGGAGGTGTTTGCACTTTACTCAGGCAGAGCCTCCACTCCTGGACCTCAGGTCTTTCCTGGGGGCCTTTTCAAGTTGTCCTAGGAGAACACCTGCTTTATCCTGACTTGTACCTTTATGCTGCTTTACATTCTCTCTGAAGTGATGTTCTATCTTTTGTTATTTTTTGGGGAGAAAATTTGGAGAGCCAAAGGTTTTCTAACCTGCTTCTCCATCTTCCCAGAATCCTCTCTCTGTTCTTCATTCTAACTGTGGCCATCAATCCCTCTATCCCTCAGCTGTTTCCAAGGTTATACTATTTTCCCTTTCTCATCTTGATTCTTTGGTGAGCCAGTTCAACTTCATGTTTCCCTTTTTTCTTGAATCCTTGCTTGTTTTCTTTATTACTCATCTTGCTCTACCAAGTTTTGGGCTTTATTCCTACTCAGATGATGCTAAACAGAGCTGAAAAAGATCTTGAAACCATACTTACTGGACCCATTACACATTTATGTTATATGATCTCAACTGGACTCCCACTGCAGCAGGGCAAGCATTTTGCACCTTCCTAATCAATTCGTTATTCCATTCAATGTAGTGGCTCTTCCAAACCTTTTCCTTTTTTTTTCCTCAAATACGAATTCCCCTCCTTCTACTCTTTCAGCTGAAAATCTTATTTCATATTTCACTGAAAAATTGAGGCCATTCACTGAGCACTCCCTTTTCTTCTTTCCTTATCTCACATCACTCAGAGGCCTGCCTCTATCTCTTTTACTACTGTCTCACATGAAGAGGTGGCTCTTCTCCTTGCCAGAGGATACTTCTCTTTATGCGCAAATGATCACATTCCACCTCATCTTTCCCAGCAGACTGCCGCTGCAATCTGTCCCATACGCTCACATCTTCAGTCTCTCAATCTATATGTTGCTTTCCTGCTACCGGCAAATATGCCCATACCTTCCCCATTCTAAAAAACAAAATAGAAAAAAAAATTTCAAAAAATTAAAACCAAAATCTTCCCCCCACAAATCTCCAGCCATCACTTGATTTATTCATTACATTAGCTATTGTCCCATATCTCTATTCTCTTTTCTGCCTAAATTACTTGAGTAAAGCATCTCTTTGATGCTACCCTTCTACAAGAAGCCTTTTTCTGATCCCCCTTAATGTTACTTCCTTTCTACTTCTGACTGGTAACAATTTATCCTGTATATATCTTGTTTGTTACAAAGTTATTTGCATGTTGTCTCCCACTTTAGACTGTAAACTCCTTGAGAGCAGGGATTGTCTTAGGCATTTCTTTGTATCCTTAGTGCTTAGTTCCATGCATGGCACATAAGGTGCTTAATAAACACTTGTTGATTTGATTTTACACAATTTCCATCACTCTTCATGATCCCATTTTGGGGTTTTCTTGGCAAAGAGACTGAAGTGGTTTGCCATTTCCTTTTCCAGTTCACTTTACAGATGAGGAAACTGAGGTAAACAGGGGTAAGTCATTTACTCAGGGTCACACAGCTAGTAAGTGTCTGAGACTGGATTTGAACTCATATCTTCCTCATTTCAGGCCCACCACTCTCTCCACTGAGTCATTTAGCTTTCCTAAAGATAGAAGTAGCTAAAAAAAAGGGACTGGAAGCCAAATATGAAATTTGAATCAGAATATGTGTGATGCCAGAGTATGAGGGACAGGCAAAGAAATATATCTTAAAATCAGACTGAAAACTCAGAATATAAAAGAGCAAGTAAGTCTCAGTCTTCTTAATAAGTTTGGGACAATTTGCTACACTTGGAGTCTTGCACTCATTAGAAGTTAGGTTTTGTCTTTCACCTTTCCCTAAATTAACTGCAGTAGCACCACTTCCTGTTGCAACTAGTATCATTAACTTAGGAGAAAATGGCCATCTCTGTACTCTCTCTAGCTTGTCAGTGTCTTTCTTAAAACTACAAGATGTAGTTGAAAGCAGACTCCAATGATATTATATTCAGAATGCTTTAATTTTATTAAAGCAGCCTACAAGTGTGTTAGCTGTTTTGATTGCTCTAATATGCTTTTGACAAGCTCTAATGTTTGCGCTGGAAAGGCTTGGAGTACAATCTTGGAAACAGAATGTATGCTTTCTGAGGAGCATCCCAGCTAAACATAGAGAAGTTCGTCACAACTAGGCAACCCATGAGACAAAGGAAGAACAAAAGAGCCTTCAGTCTTATGTAACTTGCTTCCACTTCTACAGAGATTATAGCAAAATGAGAGAAATGGGGGCAAAGTTTACAAAGAATAAGATAGTTTTGGGATGTCTATAAAATTACTCTAACTGTGAGAGCCAGTATTCAGTCATCAGCAAATAGATATATTACTAAAGGTACAAAATCATGTCAATTTTGACATTATTGTTTCAAATTAAACCAAGATATAAAAGGAAGTTGAAGCTAAATGGAAAGATGTCTCACAGGTTCAATCAGTGAGGTAAAGAAAGAATAAAATAGGAGGATCATAGATCTAGAATTGAAAGTTGTTTAAGTTGACTTTATGATGCACTGAGAAGCAACAAGAAACGTAACTTCAGGGAATATTCAGTCATCTTGTATGGCTGTGCTTATAAGTATTTGTCAAAAAAAACTGAGCATGAATAATTGCAGCTTTTGTGTCAATATCTTTTAATGAAGAGGTAGATAAATTCTATGAAGAACCCGGTAAAACCCACCAGATTCGATCAACATATACTTTGGTGTAAAGATAGATACAGTTGAGGATGCTGAAGATGAAAACTTTGTAGATTGCAAAGGCATCTCATGTTTATACATTATGAATATTTTCTTTCAGATAAAAATGCCAGACATCTAAATGCTGAATAATATCACAAGAAATAGAATTGATTATATTTAAACAGACAGGAAATGTCTTGTAATTGATGTAGGAGTCATTCCTGAATCAGAACACTGAACAATTAGAACAAAGATAAAAATTAATATACAGTTAGATGAAAGAAAAAAGTAGGGAAAAGATGTGGCATGCAATTAAAACAATTCAACCTGACCAGCTTAAACAAGTTTATTGATGCTGAAAAATGGGAAACAGATGGAAGAGAGGACATCAACACTGATTATACCAACTCCCCACAGAAATTTAATGAATAGAAATCAATTGTTATAATGAGGAGAACAAAGGTGTCTAAAAACTACCTCAAGTCAGCAAATTCTTGACATACTGGCCAAACAGAGAGGTTGCAGCCAAGGGAAAGCTGGTTTACAGTATAAACTAATTTCTAAAATCTTATTGAGAAGGGTGGTTAGTCAGCTAGTCAACACAAGCATTTATTAAGGGAGATTATGAACAGTGTCACTTAATAAAACAGGGAAAAGCAGTTTAAAACAATTTAAAGAAAATTTGAGATCCAGCTAACTCAAGGTTATTCAAGGATGAAACTGGAAGGACAACAAGCAGACAAAAGAATGAAAAGATCTGAAAAGACTTTCCTAGCAGATTTTTGGCACCATTCAAGACGCTGGATCCACCATTTGTGAACTCCAACAATATAGTTCTACATATTTTCGTGGAAGTGGAAATCCCACTGAAGAAAATAAAAATGGCAAAAAAAACCCCCAGATGACTCAGTCTAAGTAAATATAGAGGATACCCGTTCCAGAAACAATACAATTTGAGGGTGATCAGGGTTCAGTTCTCAAGGTATCTAAAGGATCGGAAACTATAAAAAGTTCAGAAAAAATCAGAATTTTATTAACTCAAAAATAATAACTGAGAAAACATCATCCATAACTATCATTTTATGTTTTCCTTTGAGTAAGCTATACTCACCCTTAATGAGAGTATTAAAAAAGAACAAGTAGACATTTTGTGAGTGTTAGTCCAAGATTATAGGCCACAGTTTACTCTCACCCAATTGGCTGACAAATGAAGATAATACAAGATATTACTCTGCTTATTTTTCATTGATTATTTAAAAAAGCGTTTTATTCAATAGAACAAGACACCACCCTGAAGACTATCCTATACAAGGTCCTCTCATACCTAAGTAAAAAACAATTACAAGATACCTTGGAGGATAAAACAAAATAAATAACCTTGATTGATTTGATTATTAGCATCAAAGAACAAAATAGGCATATGGGTACTTGTCAAAAGAGTTCACTACTATCACAGAGGTGGTCTAGTGTAAACATTCAAGTGAAAATGCTATAGATGGTTAGGTACTCCAGATGCTCCTTTTTGCAAATGACATTGTCCTCATTGCAATATCACAGAGGCTGCCAAATAATATCCGTAATGATTCGGAAGAATTTGGCCTTATTATCCATTTAGGAAAAACCAAGTCTACGAAGCATGCCTATTGACCAAATTATATTTATCTGGATGGACAACATGTAGAACACATCTATCAGCATATGTATCTTTGGCAAATGCTACAAATGGACAATGAGTTCGACCCTAAATTGAAGAGGAACAGTAAAGTAAGTGGATATTTACAAAGTTCTTTTAATTACTCTAAGTTGACCTTGGAAGTAAGGGCCCATCTTTTTAAAACAATAATTAAAGGTGTAATGCTGAGTTTGACAAATGGCAACAAACAGGAACATTTCCATATACAAAGAAGATAAGAAGAAAAGGATTGTATAAGAAATTGTGAATCTTACTACTGTAGCTTTTTTTTAATATACTAAATTTAACGTATTAGTTCTAAAAGCTGTCCTGTTTGTCTGCTTCCCACTGAACCTCCTGTTCTGTGTATTTATAAAAAAAATGCTTCATTAACAAATGTACTTTTAAAAATGCAGTATTGGAATTAATTATTCTTTAAGTGTTTGATAGAATCCACTTGTAAATCCATCTGTTCCTGGATTTTTTTTCCTTAGGGAGATCATTTATGAATTAAAAATTTTATTTTTCTGAGATTGTTATTTAAATAATCATTTTCTTATTCTGCTAATCTGGATATTTTATATTTTTGTAAATATCTCTAAATTTCACTTAAGCTACCAACTTTTTTGGCATATAATTAGGAAAATAAATTTTAATAATTTTTAAATTTTCTTTTCATTTGTTAAACCTTTTTAAATTCATATACATCTTTCCAGTTTCTCTCTAGGAAGCCATACCCTTCATAATTTCTTATAGCATGCACAGTTTAATAACTTTGGGGGCATAATTCCAAATTACTTTCCAGAATGCCTAGACCAGTTCATAGTTCCAATAGTGCATTAATATACTCTTTCCCTGACCTCAGTCTATCCAGCATTTGTTATTTTCCTTTTTTCTGTTAACATCCCTAATCTTATGAGATGGAGAGTGTGGACTTGGTGGATATGTAGTTTCAATGTGTATTTTCATATGGCTGTTGTTACTCTGTATTTATTCCTTCGAAAAATGCCTATTCTCATCCTTCAGTGATTTATTAATTGGGGCATTGTTAAATCAGTTTTTTTGAGTATTTTAAAAATAAGGTTTTTATCAAAGGAATTGTTACAGAGATATTTCTCCCATTTACTTGTTTCTCTTCTTAACTGTATTGGTTTTGTTTGTGCAAAACCTTTTACATTTTATGTAATCAAAATTTTTACCTTCTATAATCTCTATCTCCTCTTTGGTAATGAAATACTCCCCTATCCATAGAACTGACAGATAGTTTCTTTCTTGTTCCTCTAATTTATTTTTGATGTAATCTTTTTGTCTAAGCCATGCACCCATTTGGATTTGTACTGGTATATAGTGTGAGGTGTTGATATATCCCTAATTTATATCGAACTGCTTTCCAGTTTCCCTGGCAGTTTCTGTTATGCAGTAACTTCTTGTCCAGTTGCCGGTGTCTTAGAATTTATTCACATCCCTAGGCTGCTATACTTGTTTGCCTCTGTCTATTATGGACCTAATCTGTTCCACTGACCACCCTCTATTCTTAACCAATACTAAATTGTTTTGAGTACAGTTTGTTGTTCAGCTGTGTCTGACTTCACGACCCTATAACGTCGTGAATAGAGCACTGAACTGGGAATCAGGGAGACCTAAGTCCAAATCCAGTTTCAGATACTTTCTAGTTATGTGGCTTCAGTTAAGTCACTTGACCTCTGTCTGCCTTAATCCTTTGGAGAAGGAAATGGAAAACTGCTTCAGTATCTTTGCCAAGAAAACTCCATGAATGGTAAGGTTCATGGGGTCATGAAGACTCAGATACAAGTGAATGACTAAACAACAGTACAGTATGGCATCTGGTACTTCTAGGCTCCCTTTCTCCCTACTTTTTTCATTATTTCCTTTGACATTCTTGACTTTTTCTCCCTCCAGACAAGTTTCTTTTTTTTTTTTTACTATCTCTAATAAATAATCCTTTAGTAAGTTTGGTTGGTATGTTACTGGAAAAATAAATCTACATATGTAGTTTTGTCATTTGTATTTTATTAGTATGGCCTACCCATGAGCAACTAATGTTTCTCCAAATATTTAGATTTAGATTTATTTGTATAAAAAATATTTTGTAGTTGTATTACTATATTATCTCTGCTAATATATTAAACTCTTATTTTTGTGCATCCTTTGGTAAGTAGACTCCCATGTATTTTCAACTTTCTATACTTTTAAACTGTTATTTAAATGGAATTTCTCTTTCTCTCTCTTCCTACTGGGTTTTGTTGGTAATATACAGAAATGCTGATGACTTGTGTGAGTTTATTTTATATCCTAGAATTTTACTGAAGTAAATAGTTTTAATTAATTTTTAGTTGACTCTAGATTCTTTAAGACAGTGGCATCAAACTCAAATAGAAATGTCTTTGAGTCATTTTAGTTGTGTCCAACTCTTCATAACCCTATTTGAGATGTTCTTGGCAAAGATATTGGAGTAATTTGCCATTTCCTTTCAGCTCCTTTTATAGATAGGAAACTGAGGCAAATGGGTTTAGGTGGCTTGCTCAAGATCACAGAGCTAGTAAATATTAGAGGTTGGATGTGAACTCAGGAAGATGAGTCTTCTTGACTTCAGGCCCATCACCCTATCCACTGAGCCACCTAGCTGTTCCTCAGATAGAAATAGGGACCACTATATAAAGATTCCTGTGATCTGTATATTGACTTGGAAAATCACAGCACCTGTGTCCTATTATATTTAAAATAAAAAATATATATATTTCCCAATTACATGTTAATCTGGTTCAGGTTGCATTCAGGAATGTTACAGTTTGTTTCCTCTTTGTCTATATTTCTTCTCTTAATTTCTTCTTGTTTTGTTATGCTGTATAGCCATAAAATTATGTAACCGTAATAGCTCTTTATTTTGGGTTACCTTTTTTAGTTTACTCATTCTTCCAATCTGCTTCCTGACTTCAGACTTAATGTGAAGATTGTGCTCTGCACGTTTCTCCAAGGAATGTCTGAGATGATCTTGCATTCTCTGTTCTACTTTCATAGTATCTTGAGAGTTCTATTATTCTGAGATCTCAGGGACAGTTCAGGCTGGGAACCTAGAAAGATTTCAGTATTCCCAAAGGGGTGTGATTGAGGATGAAGTATAATCACTGCCTCAGTGGCATGAGCTTTACAAGTTCCTGACCTTAGTTTGAATCTGAGCAATGGACCTGTGAAATTTCCTTGGGTTGAAGTTTCAGTACACTCTCTGGACTTAGTTACTCTCAGTATTTGCTAAGCTTTACATGTTCCGAGTGATAAAATTGTAGGCTTTACTTTGATGTGGGATTCCTGTCCTTGCTTTTTTATTTTTTTTTTCTGCTGCCAGCTTCAGACTGGGCTTGGCACTGAAACTGAGACCCCACTCTACTCTTGGGATAAGAGTCACAGTTTCTTCTTGCTACTGAACTGTTCCTTGTTCACTACACAGTCCAGGGTCTATGCCCCTCCTCATCCTGGACTTTTGTCCCTAGAGACAGATCCCAATATGCCTTGATCTGTGACCTAGAACTAGGTTACAAGTAATGGAGCTGCCAGTTGGCAGCAGTCTGGAACCTTTTTTTAGCTGTGCTATATTTCTTTGGTTCTCTTACAGCCACTGTGTCGGAATGCTCTGTGGAACTATGCCTGGATAGACCCTGCCCCCAGTGTCTGCAGATCTCTCTAGCTGGAAAAGTGACTGTGATTGTTTTCTTCTTGGATTTCCCAGTCAGATCTTAATCTGGTACATTTTCTAGATCTTTGGGGAAGAGTTGCTGGGGAAATTCCAGTTATATTCTTCCTGCTTTGTTACCTCATCTTTTATCTCTTAGAAATTTTATTTTTGTGTTTATATTAGTATTTTATTAGTTGCTTTTCAAGTTTAGTCTTGTCTTATTTAGTGGCATGCCCAGTTCGTTGAATTACTTCCTTTTCTCTGTGAAGAGAAGGTGAAAATGTTTAGGCGAAACATTTGTGAATGTTTGGTGAAAACATTTAGGATTAAATACATATGTATTTTCCCCAACAACTATTTTGACTACATCTTAGATACATCTTTTAGTAGGTTGTTTCTGCTTCATTTTCCTTTGATCCACCAAATCTTTTGACTTAAATTATTTAATCTACTTTTAACTTTAAATTCTTTCTTTAAAGACCTCTTATTGACAATAATTTCCACTGCATTTTGGTTCATAAAAGATGTGTTAGATACTTCTGTTTTTCTGAATTTATTTGTGAGATTTTAATACCTTGCACATGGCCAATTTCTGTAAAGATTTCATATATTTACACACATGTATTCCTTTCTATTTCCATCCAATAATCTTCATAGAGCTATCATATTTAATTTTTTCTAAAGTTCTATTAAGGTCCTTAACTTTTCATGTTTTTTCTTTTATTAGATCCATCCATTTTATTAGATCCATCTGTGTCTAAAGGGAAGGGGAAAGGAATAAACATTTATTAAATATCTACTATGTGACAAGTGCTGTACTAAGTGTTCAATATTATCTCATTTTATCTTCACAAAAATCCTGTGATATAATAGGTGCTACAATAATCCTTATTTTACAATTGAGGAAAATGAGACAGACAGAGGTTAAGTGACTTCCCCAAGGTCATACAACAAATCATTGTTTAAGGCTGGATTTGAACTCAAATCATCCTGAGTATAAACCCACTGCCTTATTCACTATAATCACCTGACTACCTGTGTCTGAGAGGTTTTACACTAAGGTCCCCCACTCTTATAGCTTTTCTGTTTCTCCCTGTAATTCAATTAACCTTTTCTTTAAATATTTATATGATATTCCATTGGGTCAAGTTTTAATACTATTTGATTGGCTATGGCACATTTAAGCATAAGTTTTAAGCATAGTTTTGTTCATCACTTAATCATTTCTATTTTCTTATTGACTTCTCTCAGATGATTATTCTTCCCCCCCACCCTTTAAGTTCCTTTCAAGTATAATAAATTTTACTCCAGCCTCAGCCTTTTATTTTAATTCTGTGTGAATCTTTGTTTCTTGCAAACAACACATTGTTGGATAATGCTTTCTAATTCATTCTACTACTTTCTTCCATTGTATGGGTGAGTTCATCCCATTCATATTCATAATTATAAATGTAAATATCTATCATAGACTCTTTCAGTTTTCCTCTTTTCCTTCTTATACTGCCCTACATACCCAGAAAAAGTTGGTGAAAATGAAGAAAAGTGATTACTATTAGCTATTTTTAATTGAAGCAATTTGCTTCCTTTTGAGTGCCTACCCTATCTTCTCTTTGCCTAGACTTGGAAGACTGATTCTTAAACTTTATTCCTTTACTTCTAATACCAACTCTCTCTCTCCCTTTGAGCCAACCTTTCAAGTTACAGGATTCTTTTTTTTTTTGCTTGTGACAATTCCCTTCTTGATTCTAACATAATTCTCAAGTCCCTCTCTTCTTTTCCCATCCCTGTCTTTCTCTCTGTTGAGTTGACTATTTCATGAGTTTAATATCAAAACTTTTATTTATATTGTTCTCTGCTTCATATGGAATAAAATTAATGTAATGCCAACTCCTCCAAATCTGTTATCCCTCTCTCTCTCTATTCTACCCCAATAAGAGAATAGTAAGTTTTATTCTAGTGCCTGGAAAGGTAGGGAGGATCTTGGTTATAAAGGGCTTTGAACACCAAGCAGGATTTTGCATTTGATCTTGGAGGTGATAGGGAACTGCTGGAATTTATTTAGTATGGAGATTATATGGCTGGCCCTATACTTGACAAATGAAAAGGCTTTTATTAAGCTTTTGCTATATGCCAGGTGCTGTGTTAAGTGCTAAGGATGCAAATAAAAGCAAAAAGGACAATTCCTGAACTCAAGGAGTTTATGTTCTGATAGGAGAAGGCAACATATAAAAAGAGGAGTTGAGAGGATGAACTTGGAGCTGTAGTTGTTAAAGCATTGCCAATGAGCTTTGAGGAATTATGACAAATAGGGAATGTACTTCCGCACTTGGACTGAGCCTTTAGAGTCATAATATTCAAAAAGGAGAAGGAGGTGAATGTCAAATCATAGGACAAAAGGTGATAAAATTCTAGATGGATTATTAGAGAATGGTTACCAAGAGGATAGAACAGGTGATTTCTAAGAACCGAGATGGCTTTATTAACACTAAATCATACTAGAAAATCTCTTTTCCTTTTGTGATGGATTTATTAGACTATAGATTCAGGTATAGATAGCATACCTGAGACTTGGCAGAAAGTTGTGGTTGGAGCCCTAGACTTGCAGCTGAGAGTCCTTGGTTCACATCCTCCTTCATATATTTGCTGTATGATCATGGGCAAGTTATTTAATCTCTCAGAGTTCCAGTTTCTTCATCTATAAAATGGGGCTAATACCACCTGTACAACTTACATACTAAAACTCTTATGAAGAAAGCAACTTGTGAATTTTAAAGAGTTATGTACATGTTATTTATTTTTAATTGGGCCTCAGTTTTCTCATCTATATGATGAAGTGGTTGGATTAGATGACCTTTAGGTCCCTGCCAGTTCTAGATCTATGATTTTATTTAACAATGTCTCTCACAATATCTCTGTGAAATCAACGTAAAGATGAAGATGGAACAATAATATAGTTGGGTGAGTTTTGAACTGCTTAACTAACTGAATTCAAAGACTGTTCATTAGTGGACTGGAGGAGGTCTCTATTCAAGTGTCATAGAACTTTCTCTTTGTTTGGTTCAACATATATATCAATGACTCAGAAGAAGATATAAATGACATGCTAATCATATTTGTGAGTCACAGTAATCTATATTAGGATGTACAATTTTATGTGTAATCCTTTTTCTGTTTTCTTATGTATATGGAAATACCCATCTTATTTGGTATTTTAAATATTCAGAATAAAAATTGATTTAAAAAAGATGACAGGTTGGAGTGGTAGGCTGAGGATGAGAAGATGGAATTACACAAAAACAAAAGTAAAGCTCTATATTTCAGTTAAAAAAATCAGTTCTACAAGTTTAGGATGGGGGAGATGTGGCTAGAAAGTAAGTCCCATGAGGAAAACAAATTCCAAGTCAATGTGTTCCTCTAATACTATAAGGCAGAACACTCCCTAGTGAGATTAAAACTTAATTGGAAAAACCAGATTAAAATGTAATTGAGGAACTTTTAACAAAAGAAATCAAAATATAATAGAATTTACATAACGTTAATTTAACATAATGTGGTTTTCTAAGTCAATATTCAGCCCAAAGGGTTCCTTATGTGTGGATTAGTGACCCTCCATTTCTATTGAATTGGGTGCAGCTCCTCTAAGGGAGCTGTGATTTTTCCTATAAAATGAGGGATTTGGACTAGATGGCTTCTGAGGGTCCTTCTAGGTTTAGGTCTACAATTCAATGATGGGGATTCCCTGAAATGGTGCACAGCAGCAGAACCCATATATGACTTCTCCTTCTGTGCAACTCTCATTGATGATCTTCCAACCTCCCTTTATTCCATTGTCTGAAAAGGAAGTGTCATCCTCCTTACCATGATCAACTTTTTAATTTGTGCACTTGATTCTTTTCTCTTCCCTGTCCTCTAAGATATTGATCTTTCAATCATTGCCTCTTTTTTCTCAATCTTCATTCTGTCTTTATCTTCTGAGTCTTACCCTGGTGCCCACAGACATGTATAGAGTTCCTCATCCTTAAAACAAACAAAACTCCCCAAACTTCATTGCATTCATTGCCTTTGGCTAACAAATTTCCAGAAAGAATTATCTACAATTTGTGCCTCTACTCTCAACTCTTGAAATCTTACTTCTGGTTTCAGCGTGCTACTGCTTCTGCTTTCTCAAAGGTTTTCCATGATATATTAATTGCTAAATCTGATTGACTCATCATGAAATCATACTTCTATGTATTTAGTCTCATACCCAACACTACCTGCTGATATCACAAGGATGTCTGGATTGTCAACAAGGCAAACTCAACATGTCTACAAATGAACTTATCTTCACACTCCCCATCCCCAAACCTGTTCTTCCTCTAAACATTTTAATTTTAGTTGAGGCAATTTCAGTTTCCCAGCTCGACAACTATGGAGTCATTCTTCCATGATTTCCTCTTTGCTTTCCTTATATTCAATTACTTGCCTAGTCTTTTTCCTTAACTTCATTATAATCTCTCAAATTTGCCTTCTCTCTATTCATTATCACTTAGACTATTGTTTTTAGAAATATGCTTTTATTGATATCTTTTTTTTAAATCACCAGAATTTCTTCCAGGTTCTGTCCTTGCCCTCCCAGAGAACCTGTAGGGTCTTGCTACTATATAACCAATAGCATTTTTTTTTAAAGAAAAAAAGAAATTAAAAAAAAGAAGAGGAAGAAAATCAGCAAAACTGATCAACACCTTGAAAAAGTGTGAGAATATGCACAATGTATAGCACTTAGGAACTTCCCTCCTTTGCAAATGGCTGGTAGTAAGGTTGCTTTCTCATGTTTCTCTTTTCCAATCATCCTTGTTCTTAGTTATTGTGAAATATTCATTTTGATTTTTGAGATTGTTTTCCCCGTTTCCGTTGTTGTAGACATTGTGTATTTTGTTTTCTTGGTTCTGCTTACTGCATTCTACATTAGTTCATGTAATTCTTTCCAGGCTTCTCTATATTCATAACATTCATCATTTTTTACAATACTATTCCATTTTTACAATAATATTCCATTATATTCATGTATGACAATTTGCTTATACATTCACCAACTGATGGATATTTACTTTGTTTTCAGTTCTTACTATCACAAAAAGTGATGTTATAAATACTTTGGCATGTATGTGGATTTTCTTCTTATCAGTGTCCTCCTTAGGATATAAGCCTGGTAGTGAAATTTCTGGACCAAAGCTTATGGCAATTTATTTGCATAATTCCAAATTACTTTCCAGTGTACTGGGTCATAATTCCACTAACAATGTACCAGTTTGCCTATGTTTCTATAACCACTCCCTCCCAATGTTGACTATTCCTATTGTCAGTTTGCAGGGTGTGATGATTGGCCTGTGTACTCTACCTAAATGAAAGTTCTAGGATGATCTCTGTGCTCTGCCCTCTAGTCAGAGAAGCACCAGAGGCAGAGGGTGGGTTAATGATAAGGTGTGATGCTCCAGTTTCAGGGATGATGTAAGTTTGCAGAATCAAGAAGCCTCTGGGGCATGATGGAGAAGTAATGCAGTTGGGTGAGAAAAGGCTTTTTTTAAAAACCCATTAAGATCATGATGTGATTTTGGATATTTTTTAAAAAAAATAATTACATTGGTTACTTCCTTAATATTGAACAATCTATGCATCCTGGGTATAAATACAATTTGGTTATGATGATTTCTTGGATAAATCTCTTTAGTCTGAGAAGATTTTATTTAAAATTGGTAGTTATTAATGATATTAGTCAGCAAAATGGTGCAGTGGATAGAATGCTGAGTCTGGAGCCAGGAAGTCACATCTTCATGTGTTCAAATCTCATCACAGACACTTACTGGTTGTGTGACTCTGGGCCAGCCACTTAACCCTATTTGCTTCAGTTTCCTCATATATAAAACAAGTTAGAGAAGGCAATGGAAAACCACTCTAGTATCTTTGCAAGAAAACCCCAAATAGAGTGACAAAGAATTGTACACAACTGAAAAATGACAGAACGACAATAGATGATAATTGTCTATCCCTCTCCTGTGCTTTATTCGTGTTTCTTCTGGTCTGGTCCTGAACATCTTGGATTTCGAAACAATACTGAATTCAAGTATAGCCTCAGACTCTTACAAACTATGTGACCCTGGGAAAGTTATTTCTCAGTTTCTTCATCTGTAAAATGGGGATAATAAATAATATGTATCCTCACATGTATCTCTCATGTGAGAATAAACTTGAAAAAAATTTGTAAAGTGCCTTGCAAGCCTTAGCTTGCTACATAAATGCTAGCTATTTGCTAATACTCCTGGCCTATCCTGAAACTTTCCCCAGAGCCTAAGATCTCCTTTCCCTGGAATAGCCTGTCTCCCCCTGAGGTCTGCTCATGCAACGTCTCTGCATAAAGCCAGCTCCTCTTCTCTCATTGATAAGTTCCTCCTGGAATTTCTATTTTGTGGAAAAGCCTTAATTTTCTTCCCTGTTCTATTCCTGACTTTCTGGATGTGAAAACCACACCTTCTCTACTCCTGGCTTATTTTAGAAATTCCTTTCACATCTGGGACCTCTTCCCCCCTAGAACTCAGCCTGGAATATCCCTTAACAAGGTGTGTCCCTCCTTCACCTCCTCCTGGAGCATCCATTCTGCGGAAGGGCCCTCGCTGTCCTGCCGTTATTCTTCTCCTGGCCTTGTTCCTAATATTCTGGTGTTCAAAACTGAGCTGGGCCCCTTCATCCGCTCCTTCCTCCTGCCTCTTGCCTCCTCCCTTTTATGTGTTGCCTTCTCCCATTAGAATGAGTTCTCCTTGAAGGCAGGGACCGTCTTTGCTTTTCCTCGTATCCCCCGCACTTAGCACAGCGCCTAGCTTGTAGTAGGTGCTTAAGAAACCCTTGTTTCCTTTCTTCCTGCCCTGTTTTAGGCAGCAGGACTATATTTGTCTTTTAAAAGGAATCTGAAAGGGTACTTTCTTTCTAAATTTTTGACAATAATTTGCGTAGTGTTGTTACTAATTATAAACTTGAATGCTACTTCGAATTCATTAGGGCTACGTGTTCTTTCTTTGGTAGTTCTTTGCAGTTACTTCTTTTTCTGTGGCTGGATTTTCTAAGCTCTGTATCTGATCTTTTTAGTTTGAGTACTTTATATGTTTGAAGATATTCCTTTAGTGTTCTCGGTCTTGGCAGCGTGGGATTGTGCATCGTAGATTCTGATAATTCTTTTCATTTCTTCTGGTTTTGTTGTGATTCACTTTGTTCATTTGCTTTTAGTTGACGTGATTTTGTCTTCTTTTAAATGAGATTGAACTTTTTTGACACTTTCCTAATTTTTCCAGCCTCTCTTCTCTCTAATATATCCTCTAAACAGTACACACGTGTTTCATATATGTGTACATGTGTTTCATATATGTGTACATATATACCCATATTTCATGTGTGTACATACACACATAAACACACATGTATACACATACATGCACAAAATATATACAATGTTTGTTGACTAAATTATTGTTACATATCTGCTAAAAACAAACTCCAAACTTAGCTCTACTAAAAATTGTTGGTCATGTTTAGTTTTGAAAAGAGATGACCCAAGAGGGACATGATAGCTGTCTAGCAGTGTGACCCTTGGCAAATCATTTAACTCCTTTAGGCTTTAGGATAAAATATAAAATGCAAATTGCAGATAATCTTTAGCACTTTCCCCTCTCATCAAAATAAGAAGGTCCTTTTCATATCTACAAGTTCTTTGGAATTTAAAAAAGAGTTGAGGAACTAAAAGGGGAATTAGACTTATTTATGTTATTTCAGAGGTAAGAAATCAGACAATGGATGCCAGTCAGATGGAGGAAGACTTCAGCTCAATACAAGGCAAAACTTCCTAAAAATTAGAGCTGTTAAAAAATGGAATATGTTTATAAAGTAGTGAGATCATGATCTCTGGAAGTGTTCAAATAGAAGCTGTCTGTCTGGAATGCTGCAGAAAGAATCCTGTATTTGGAGGAAGTTTGCATTTAATGGCCAATAAATTCCCTTCTCTAAGGCAATTTACATCTTTAGGGATTTAGAACTTAAGATATCTTCTACTTTCCATATTTTATGAGTAAAGAATTAGAAGCCAGAGGAAGTTATTACTTATATAAAGACACACAGGTAATAAGAGGCTGAGTCATGGTTTTATCCCAATTCCTCTGCTCTTGCCAGGCACTACAGAACATCTAGAGTTTCCTTTGTTTGTTGGAGGGTAGGGTGGGGCAATGTATCCAACAAAGTACAGAGTGGGTAAACCATATGCTTATTACCTGTATTCTAAAAGTTCACTAAGTCATAGAAACTGTCTTTTTAAAAACTTGGGCAAATTTTGTCAATTAAGTTCCTTAATTTTGTTTATCCCTGTAATAAATTTGATCAGTTTTTCTGACATTTGTCCTGTAAAACCCACACTGGCAATTACTTGACTTCCACTTTGTTTCCAGGTCATTAATAATTTTATTACTTATGAAACCTTAAAAAAATAGTCTCTGTTTGCACTGAGAGGTACAGAGCATAGAAACTACTCATCACTCTAATTAGCATGGATGTGATATGGTCCTGACATTTGGGCATGGATTTGAATATATGACATTCATTTGCATTATTTTTGCTGGAAGCTCTCTTCATTTTGAAGAGAAAATGTGGCAGAGTTCAACCAATGTGAAGTGTCTGCCTCAATGCTTCCCATGATTAATGGTGACAATGACTATCCCTAGAGCCCATCATTAAGCTTTCTCCTGTTGGCCATGAAGGGGGCCACTAAAAAGCTGGCAGCTATGATTTGAATTTAGCTTGTTCCAGCTGGGATGTCAGAATATGTGTGTGTGTGTGTGTGTGTGTGTGTGTGTATACACATACATATACATATGAATATATACATATACACACATAGTTATATATACACATATAAGTTAATGTTTTATATATATTATATGCATACATATATACGTATATAATTTAATGTTTTCAATTGACAAAAATCTATTTTTTTATTCCACTTCTTTCCCCCATGCATTGTAAAAGAAAAACAAAATCTTGTAACAAATATATATAGCAAAATAAAACAAACCCCTGAATTGCCCCTGTCCAAGAGTGAATTCCTCATTTTATGCCTTAAGCCTGTTACTTTTCCATCAGGAGGTGGGGAGCATACTTTCATCACCAGTTCTTTGGAATCAAGATTGATCATTGCATTGATCATAGTTCTTAAGTCATTCAAAATTGTTTGTTTTGACAGTTTTGTTATTATTGCATTATTTTTTTCTGACTATCCTCACTTTACTCTGCACCACTTCATACAAATCTTACCAGATTTCTCTGAAATCATACCTTTTATAATTTCTTTTGGCACAATATACCATTGTATTCACATACCATGATTTGTTGTTATTTTCCAGTGGATGAGCGCTCCCTTAGATTCCAGTTCTCTGCTACAATAAAAAGAGCTGCTATTAACATTTTTATACATGTACATCCTTTTCCTTTTTTCTAGTTCTAGCAGTGGTATTGTTGGATCAAAGGAAAAGTCAGAGTAATAGATGCACAAGAAACTATGACTGGGATTCAGTGCCTTCAAAACTGGAGAAATTAACAACAGGAAATAGTTGACTGAAAAGACTTCTTTCAGCAACAAGGGAAGCTGAGGGGACCATCAAAGGACAAAACTTTCCTACCTTTGCCCAAATATCAATTTTGGGGGTGGCTTAGGGGCATATTGCTGATACATTATTATGTAACCTATCAGCAGTCATATAATAATTAGTCTTGTTATAATGTGGTGATTTTATTCTCTTCTCCAATTGTAGATATTAAAATTTGCCTCCAAAGAGACTTGACATTCAATAACCAATTATGCATTATAGTTCCAGATATATTGACCTTACAAACTTGGTTATAGAAATAAGTAAACAGTCCAGGCAAAAAGGACCAGAAAATGTAGAGTTGTAAAGGCCATTTGAGGCCATCTAATCTAACACCATCATTTTACTGATGAGGAAACTGAGGTCCAGAATGATTAGGTTACTTGCCAAAGCCACACAACTAGTTCATGGTAGTGGTGAAGTTCAAACCCAGGTAATCCAAATTCTAATCCAGTGTCTTTTCTAAAAACTACATCATGCCAATATAGGAGCGATCAATGTTTATGATAGAATGTGTTAATTTCACTTATCTATGGCAAATTGAATGATGATGCTCAGAAGTTATGAGAAAAATTAGATGTTCCACTTTTGATTTGGTCTTTATGTATTTATATTTGTATTATGCTATACTTTTGCATTTCTAGTATTTATGACTTCATCAGTGTGGACAGTTCTGCAGTGCAGAACGTCGCCCCTCTAGGCTTTATTAGATTGTCTTTTTGAGTTTTCAGGGTTTAACAATTCACCATGCCTTTTTGCCAACCTGATGAACTTCTCCAAATTCAGAGAAGCTGATTTTCAGTCAAAGCGCATTCAATATACACTTCAGATCATGGATTTGAAACTTTTTCGACCTGGAAGGTCTTCCTGGAGCTTGAACTGTACTGACATAATATCCATGCTAATTTCCATGTCATGATAAGACATTGGGTTAGGCATTGGTAGAGATGTATTAAAGTAAAATGGCATGTGTTATAAAAAGTAAGATGACTTTTAAGGTTATGATTTGTTTAGGATGACCAGCAAGAGATGGTACAAGTCATTTTGAAAAAAATGTATTTATTAGGAAGAAAATATATGTCAGTGGACTGGGGGAGGAAAAAGAATAATAGCTACTAATGATTTATCTTGTTTACATAGAACTTTATTTTCACACACCCTTTCATATCATATTGGCTAAAGTCTAGGCCCCTATTGAATTTAGGCCACACTCTTGAATAAGTTTTTTTAGAAAGGGAAAAAAGTATAAATAACACTGATGATGGAGATTATAAGCCATACTCAGATTTTATTTAGTTGTAATCTATAGTCAGTAACATATAGTATATTACCTACTTTGATCTTTATAAAAATCTGGTAAGGTAAATAGTACATAAAGAGGAAGTGTAGTCAAAAAGTATTGTGTTTGGACTCAAAAAACTTGGGTTCAAATTCTAACTCTGCTACTCTCTATGGACAGGCTCTGTGTGACTAGTCATTTCCTTTCTTCAGGCCTCAGTTTCTTCATCTATAAAACCTGGATATTGGAACAGATGATTTCTAAGATCCCTTTCACGTGGAAATCTAGGATCCTAAGCATTATTTTTTCCATTTCATAGGTGAGGAAACTGAGGGTCATAGCTAGTGTGTGGATAAACTACAATTTGGTCCCAGGTCTTCTTGCTTCAAATCCAGTATCCCTTTTGATACTTTTACCCTACTTCCACTCTAAGTTATAACTCCTTAATAACTTATTCCCTACAGAGGAATTGGTGAGCTAGTAATTTACTTTAAACTATTTGCAAATAAATGAAGTATTTTGAGAATAAAATTGTATTACTATTAATAGTTATACCCAATTTCCTTTATATGATTATTTATGTATTATTTGTTATTAATGTTATTTACCTATCTTGTATTTCTGTAATCAAATCAAACCAACAAACATTTATGAAGCCGTATAGTAATGAATGCAAAGATCATATGTGCTTCATTGAGCATAAGTGATAATATGGTACTCTGGAATAAACATGGGGATTTGGAATCAGATGATATGGTTTGAATCTGGGCTTTACTATTTACCATCTGTATGACCTTGGTTGTCACGTAACATCTTTAGGCCTCGGTTTTGCCATGTGTTGTATTAAGTGATTTAGGGACCATTTCACCCCTAAACCCAACTCCAAAGACTGACTGTTATATTCTTCCTTTAAAAAACATTAGCAAACACATGATAAGATATATTGACATGGACAATAGTATTTTCATGCTGTTGACGGTTACTATTGTTATAAGCATAGGACAATATAAAGATGAGAGCCTTAAGAAAGGAACATGTGGAATTATTTCTAAAAGGCAAAATGACTGATTTATGGAAAAGGTTTAAGCAATCTAAATATTTGTATCCTAAGGAAAAGAGTACTAGTAGCCTTACAAATATTGAAAAGTAGAGAAGAGATCATTTAGTCAGATAGAGAGTTAATGCTTAGGGGAACACTAGATTGAGATAAAGTCATCAACAAATTATGTTGAATATCAATACTGAGAGTGAGAAATGATTTTTCCCCAGTTACGAAAGTGGATGTCTTGCCAAAATATCAATTGTGGAAAAACGGTTTAAAAGTCTTTCCCAATCTGTCTCCAGCTTACCTTTCTAAGCTTCTTTCACATGGTTTCTCTTCACACGTTCTATGTGCTAGACAAACTGGTCTATTTGCTATTCCGTGAGGTCCTACTCCACGCTTTTACACAAGCTTGTAAAGGCATACCTTGTTTTATCAAGCTTTGCTTTTAATGCTTCACAGATGTGCTTTTACAAATGGAAAGTCTGTGGCAACCCTGTGCTGAGCAAGTCTATTGGTGTCATTTTTCCAACAGCATATGCTCACATCGTGTCTCTTTGTCACGGTTTGGTAATTTTCCTAATATTTCAATTTTTTTCTCATCATTCTATCTGTTATGGTAATCTGTGATCAGTGATCTTTGATGGTACAATTGTGATTGTTTTGGGGCACCGCAAATAGCACACATATTAAGCCAGCAAACTTAATTGATAAATGTTGCCTGTGTTCTGACTGCTCCACCACTGAGCTGTATCTCCATCTCTCTCCCTCTCCTCCAGCCTCCCTATTCCTTGAGGTACAACAATACTGAAATTAGGTCAACAAAAAGCCCTACGCTGGTCATATAGTGTTTTAATGAAGGGAAGAGTCAATTTCTAAGGCAAACTTCATAACTGTCTTATTTTAAGAAGTTTCCACAGCCACCCCAAACTTCAACAATCACTACTTAATCAGAAATCAGCCATCAACATCAAAAAGATCACAGCTTGCTAAAGGTTCAGATGATCGTTAGCATTTCTTTTTTAGCAATAAAGTAATTTTAAATTCACGCATGTACATTTTTTTTAGATGTAATACTATTGCATACCTAATGGACTACATTATGGTGTAAACATAATAAGCAACAGGAAATAAAAAAAAATTTGTGACTCACTTTATTGTGATATTTATGTTATAGCAGTCTGTATAGAATCCAGAATATCTCCAAGATCTGCCTGTAGTGCACCCCAACCCCATGTCAGTCTTAGAGAATTCTCATCTTCCTTCAAGTTTCAGTTCTTGTATCCTCTACTTTACAGAAAGTCTTTCCTGATTTTCCCAGGTGTTAGTGCTTTCCCTCCAGTAAAATATAAGGTACTTGGGGGCAAGAGATGTTTTCTTTTTAAACTTTTATATTTATATCCACAATGCCTTGCACAGCACCTTGTATAAAACAGGTCTTTAATAAATACTCAATGAATTGAATCACTAATTAAAATGATGCATCTTAAAGATCTTTTAAAATTGATAAGCACTTGATAGATATTTTTAATTGAATTAAACTGCATTGTTATATTTAAGTTAGGAAGAATTGTATATTTTAGTTGTAACAGCCTAATGCTTGGTCTTATTTTACCTACTCTCTCCCTTGTCCAGTCCATCCTCCAAAATGCAACCAAAATGATATTTCTAAAGCATAGGTCTGACCATGTCATTCCCTTGCTCATAAGCTTCCATAGTTCCCCATTACCTTTAGGATAAAATAAAAATTGCTCTTATTTGACCAATAGAACCCCCTGTATCATCTGACTTCGGCCTGTCATTCTAGCCTGATTGCTCATTACTACCCCTGATTTATTCTATGATCCAGGTGAATTGGCCTATTAGCTTTTCCTATGCACAACATACTGTCTTGGTCCCTTGTACCTGTGTATGTAATGATCTTATTCCTCACTGGCCGTGCTAAGAACCACTATGACTCCTTTCAAGGTTTTGTTCAGCTGCTATTTCCTTTAATAGACCTTTGCTGACCCACTCAATTGTTAACCCCTCTCTTCCTACAAAATTGTATACTTGCTTTGTATATATTCTGTATTTTCTTATCTGAGTGTACATTGAATTCCTCCAGTAGAATGTAGGCTCTTTGATAGTAGGGAGTTTTTCATTTTTGTCTTTGTATCCTGTGCTTAGCCCAGATTCTGGCACAGAGTAGGTATTGGAAATGCTTGTTGACTGATTAGTCAGTGGCAGAGTCAGTACTGAGGACCCAGATCTCATGGCTCCTGATCCAAGGTGCATAGAATGGCAGTTGCTAACATAGCTTTCAGATACCATTTGCCAGATGGCTTGGGAGAATCCAGGGGAAGAAACATAGAGACAGAATTGTCTAGAGACTCCTGAATTGGGGTTGTTATCCCTGTTGTTCTTTGGGTACCCCATAATGTTTCAGACTTGCCAAGGACAAAAAGTGTTCGCTATCGAGAAAGATCCTTTGATTGTTACTAACATATGAGTATTATATGTGTGTATGATATGAAATTTACACATATAATGTGTGTCTGCTATATGAAATCTACATATATGATGCGTGTGTGCCATATGAAATTTACACATATAATATGTGTCTACTATATGAAATCTACATATATGATGCATGTGTACCGTATGAAATTTACACATATAATGTGTGTCTACTATATGAAATCTACATATATGATGTGTGTATACCATATTTACACATATAATGTGTGTCTACTATATGAAATCTACATATATGATGCATGTGTACCGTATGAAATTTACACATATAATGTGTGTCTACTATATGAAATCTACATATATGATGTGTGTACCGTATGAAATTTACACATATAATGTGAAATATACATATATGATGCATGTGTGCCACATGAAATTTACACATATAATGGGTATGTGTATGTAGGCATGCGAGCATGTGTATATACAAGGGGCTCAGAAGTCAGTGCAGTTTTAACATTGATGCTGGATTCTAATGCAGGTCTTCCTGACTCTAGGCCCAGAACTCTATCTACCTTTTCTGGTAGCTGCCTTCAAGGTAGGGTGAGGGGAGAGGATCCTAGGCTATCTAAGGAGGGGCAAACTGGCCCATGGCAGAAAGCTCCCAAGTTGATCAGCAGTGGGATTAGGGCCTTGAATGCCCTTACCGCCTGGGTGAGATGTGCAGACCCAATCTCAAGAAAAAGGAAGAGAAAAAAGAAAGAAATAGAAAGGAGAGAAGTACAGAAATAGAAAAATAAAGGAAAGGAAAATAAAATAGAGAAAGAATAGGTACCAATAGGTGAAGCTGTAGAAAAGAAGTCTGTATAGAGTGAAGGAATACCAATTCCGCTATGGAAGTTCTTTTACAATGTTAAAAAAAAGGTAGGCAAGACTATGGAAGAGAAATCTGAAGAGAAGGGAGCGAAATATGATAACATTTATATTGTTGTTTTAGGTAAGTTATTGGAAAATTGATTTTAATTTTATTTTGTTAAGACAAGCTAGATTTAGTATTCCTTTTCATGATTCCTTTTAGGATATTTTACCCACCATCCACATCCAGGAGATACTTGCATAAAGGTCAAGCTTTTGTCTGGTAATTACCTCCACCAGGGATGGGGACCCTGTAGGCTCAAAGCCACATGTGGCCCTCTAGGTTCTCAAGTTCTGTACTTTGACTGCATCCAAATCTCATAGAACAAATCCCCTAAATAAAAGGATTTGTTTGGTAAAACTTGGGTTTAGTCAAAAGACCACACCCAAGGACCTAGCAGGTTCCCCACCCCTGATTCTTCCACCTTTGAAACCCCACCCATCATCCACCTTCTTAAGAAACTTGATTAACCTTAAAGGTCAAATCTCATCAATGTAATCTATTTAGCAACTCCCATTCTCCCTTCCCCACACTAATCCCATACCCTGAGATCCTTTGTCTTAGGACTGGAATCACTTATTTTAACTGTGGTTAAGAGGGTTTCAGAAAATAGGGGAGCAAGGAATAGTGTATTTGTCAGATTTATGGAGAATGGAGAAATTTATGGCCAAACAAGAGGTAGAGAACAGTATGAAGTGAAAAATGGATAATTTTCATTACATCAAATTGAAAAGTTTTTGCACAAACAAACTCTGTGCAGCCAAGATTAGGAAGGAAGCAGAAAACTGGGAAAGAATTTTTGCATCTAGTGCCTGTGATGAAGGCCTCATTTCTAAAATATATAGAGAACTGAGTCAAATGCACAAGAATACAAGTTATTCCCCAGTTGATAAATGGTCAAAGGATATGAACAGGCAGTTTTCAGAGGAGGAAATTAAAGCTATCTATAGTCATATGAAAAAATGCTCTAAATCACTTGATTAGAGAGATGCAAATCAAAACAACTGAGGTCCTACATCACACCTATCAGATTGCCTGACATGACAAAATGGGAAGACGATAAATGTTGGAGAAAATCTGGGAAAATTAGAACACTAATTCATTGTTGGTGGGACTTTGAGCTAATCCATTTGGAACTGTGCCCAAAGGGCTACAAAAATGTGCATACCCTTTGACCCAGTAATATTACCTCTGGGACTGTATCCCAAAGAGATCGCAAAAATGGGAAAGGGTCCCACTTGTGCAAAAATATTTATAGCAGCTCTCTTTGTTGTGACCAAGAAATGGAAATCAAGGGGATGCCCATCAATTGGGGAATGGCTGAATAAATTATGGTATATGAATGTAATGGAATATTGTTGTGCTATAAGAAATAATGGACAGATAGACGTCAGAGAGTCTGAAGGACTTACTGATGCTGAGTGAAAGGAGTAGAATCAGGAAATCATTGTACACAGTAACAACCACAGTGTGTAAAGAATTTTTCTGGTAGACTTAGCCCTTCACAGCAATGTAAGGACCTAAAACATTTCCAAAGGACTCTTGAGGCAAATGCCATCCACATCCAGAGAAAGAACTATGGAATTGGAACCCAGAATGAAGTAGAATATTTTCCCTTGTGTTATGTTTTGTTTTGTTTGGGTTTTTCTCATGTTTTCTCTCATTCATTTTAATTTGTCTATGCAACATGACTAATGTGAAAATATGATTAATAAGAATGTACGTGTAGAACCCATATAAAATTGCATGCTATCTTGAGGAGAGACGGAGAAAATCTAAGACTTACAGAAGTGACTGTAGAAAACTGAAAACAAATAAATTGATAATAAAAAAAGAGGGCTTCAGAGGGGGAAATCCAAGTGATATAATTTCTATTCTGACTATGTCATTGATAGGCAATCAGAAAAAGACACGTATGCATCTCAAAATTTTCTTCTGTTGTCTTGTTGCTACAAAATACTTTATTGTCCCTCAGCACTTAATATAACAAAAATAGTACAAAACAGACTAGGTTGTAATTACAGTCTCTCATCACTCAAAACTACTTTGTGTTTGCTTTTCTGTGTAGATGTTTTTTCCCCCTTGGTAGAATATAAACTCCTTGAGGGCAATTATTATTTTGTTTTTGTCAGTGTATCACCAGTGCCTGGCACGTAATAGAAATTTAGTTGCTGAATTGCATTAACCTTCTTTTGCTTCTTCCTTGGGAAATGATAGTTTCTTATCTCTCTTTCCTTTTCAAATATATTCTAGATATGCTGGTGGTCACATGCTTTCTGACTTGGCAGACTGTCCTGGAATGAGGGAGAAATGTTCAGTCAGAATTTCTCTAGGCATAAAAAATAGATTTAAATATGCCAAATGTTCTCCAAAGAATTTCTTTTGCTCTTTGTGAATAAGACCTCTGTACACATTAGATTAGTAGGATATAAAATGAGTGGCAGACTTGGATTTACCAACTGAAGCAATAATCTCCTTCTAAGTTCATTGCTATCTTCTGAATTTTCAGCCTTACAGGAGCATTTGAGAAAAAAAGATTATGTGTTCTTCAGCAATCATTGACAACCAAACTTCCCCATAAGGGATTTGGGGAATTCTAGTCAACTTTCAATTCCTTAGGAATTAACACATCATCTGGGAAAAGTGACATCAATACAAATGACCATCTTCATGGATTTCTTTGTGTCATTTTCATAAGGGGAGTTAATTGGAAGAAACATTTCCCAGAAGCCTTTAGTTGCCAAAAACCAAGCCAATGACATTCAAAAAAGTTCAAATGGTACTTTCTTTAGCATGGACTGCATTTAAAAATCCTTTCTCCTCATTTCTATCCATAATGGCAGCAGATAAGAAACCTATGGAGTTATGTCCCACTTATACCCACTATTCAAGATGAAGGACTTATTTTTAGAAGGTGATGACTTTCTTCTGTTGACATAGGTCTATTTCCTGCTCCCTACTTCTTACCCCCAATACTTTCCACCCAACTCCTTACTAACCATGCCCCCCAACTCCAACACATACATTAATGCTTTAAATCTCTGTCAAATTGTCCCCTTAAGGATGCTCTCTTTCCTTTGTAAAGGCTACTAGTGATAAAATACTTACTGAATAACAGATTTAGGTCTGTAAGGGATTTTAGATGTCATCAGGTCTAAAGCTTTCATTTTACAGATGAGGAAACTGAGTCATAGAGAGGCTATGTGAGTTACCCAGGGGCTGTACAAACTCTTCATCCAGCCACACAATCAAAGGACATTTACTTCTTGTCTCAGAAGCCCTATTTCCCATGGATCCACATCTCCTGAAACATTTACTTCCTCTGTGCATGGAATCTGCTGTTTCCTCCTTTGGGACTAGTAGATTCCTGTCCGAGGTTCACATCCAGATTTACAAAACTCACTCTCAAATTGCACAGGGATCACCAGCCAATCACTGCTTTCTGTCAATAATTCTCTCTCCAAATCACAACATCAATCACATAGTAGTGACTCCAAACAAGCTAAGTTTCTGTCTTCTGTCCTCTGGCTTCATTCTATTTTTTATCATAAATATTCATGTGTTACATTCCTGTTTACTCCACTGACTGTCATCATCAGTAGAGTGTCCTCAAGTTTTCATATAGTTCTTGGATTACTACTTAATAAATAATTAATGAATTAATAATTGGATTTCAGTTAAATAAATGCAAGGCACTAGACTAGGTACAAGGAATACGAAGACAAAAATGAAACAATGCCTACCCTCAAAGAAGCTACATTTTATTAGAAGGGTATAATAAACAGATAAATATAGAGCAAAGTAAACTGAGAGAGGAAAAATAAACTGGGGGGAACAGAGAAAATTTCAGAGAAGACAGGGCATTTGAGGACAAACTTGAAGAGTCAGGTATGCTGAGATGTTGAGATCAGCAAGGAGTGATTCAGGGGGGGAAATCTTGTGCCCGCAGGCCACATGAGGCCCTCTAGGTCCTTGGGTGCAGCCACCTGACTAAGCCCAAGTTTTACAGAACTAATCCTTTTATTAACGGGATTTGTTCTGTGAAGTTTGGATTCAGTCAAAAGGTCACCGGTGAGGATGTAGGGGGCCACATGTGGCCTTGAGGATGCAGGGTCCCCACCCCTATTAGGCAATGACAAATGCTAATGTAAGAAATATAGTATTAAGTTTAGGGGACTCTAGTAATCCAGCTTGATTGGAATATAGAGTTTATGTAAGAGATAAAGTTAGAAACATAAGTAGAAGGGAGATTGTAGAGGATTCCAGATCCTAGAATCTTTGGGGATCCCCTAAAGTTTCTTGAGCGAAGGTGAGAGGTAGTCAGACTTGTGCTGTAGAAAAATCAATTTGGGAGCTGAGTGGAGGATGAGTTGGAGAGGGGAGAGGCTGCATGGAGGGAAATCGATTAGAAAGCTATTGCAGAAATTCAGAAAGGAGATGATGAGGGCCCGAACTAGGATGCTTTAAAAAAAATTCTGAAAGTCTAGTTATATATTGTATTAGTCAGGTCAAATACCTATTGGGATTCTCTTGACTCAGAATTTAAAAAAAGGTTAATTTTAAAAACTTATAGTGTGGAAATGCAATAAAGCAAGAATTTGCTCATTCTTTTCATTTTTACATTTATTGGACCCAGAGAATTGGATATCGAGAGCTTCTGAATTCAGAAGAATTTTCACTTAGATAAAGATTTGATAATCATTAAATGTCTGTGAGGAATTAACCTGAAAACCTAAAACATAGAGCTGGAATTTTAACTCCCTGCATCTGATTTCAGGTCATAAAAATTTTAAACATTTACTAGTATTTTTTTCCAATTACATGTGAAGATAGTTTTCAGCATTCATTTTTGTACGATTTTGAGTTCCAATTTTTTCCTCTCTCCTTTCCCTCTACCCTCCCCAAGACAGCAAGTAATAAAATCTAGATTATACATGTATAATCATGTGAAACCTATTTCCACATTAATCATATTGTGAAAGAAGAATCATAACAAAAGGGAAAAACCACAAGAAAGAAAGAAACAAAAACAAAGTGAAAATTTGCCTTGATCTGCATTCAGACTATAGTTCTTTCTCTGGATGTGGCTAGCATTTTTCATCACTAGTCTTTTGGAATTGTCTGGGATCATTGTATTGCTGAGAAGAGCTAAGTCTATCAAAGTAGATCATCGAATAATGTTGTTACTGTGTACGGTGTTCTCGTGGTTATACTGACTTCATTCAACGTTAGATAATACATTTTATCCAGAAGACTGGAAAACACTATCCTACCCATTTCATTCATACAATTTGTTGAGGAACTAATTCTCAAGTTGAGGATGGAATGTCGACTAGTTTATTTTCCCCCAGTGTATTATTACGAAATAACTGTGAGGCATGGGAAATGTGTGCAGAGACAAAAAAGTCAAAGGCTGGCCATAACGGTGAATTTTTATCTCCCCATTTCACCTTCTGTTTTCCCACAAGGTATCCAATTCCAATTCCACTTATCGCTTATTCTATCTTCACAGTGTCCTTATCTACTGTCTCCTTCCCTGATGCTTATACACATGTCTAACTCTCCCTGATCCTTAAAAAACTTTCACTTGAAATATTTTTAATAGGAACATATGTGTAGAACCTATATAAGATGGCACACCATCTCAGGGAAGAAGGAAAAAAGGAGGGGAAAAAATATAGAACGCTGAAAACAAATAAAACAATTAAAAAAAAAATTTCACGACCCTGGCAGGTCCTCAAGCTATTGTCTTCTATTCCTTTTCCCTTTGGAAGCCAAACTCCTAGAAAATTCATCTATATATTTGGTTCTCAGATCCTTACCTCCTACTCACTTTAGCCCCTGCAAATTAGCTTCTGACTCCACTGAATTTACTCTCTACAAGGTAACCAACGGCCCCTAAACTGCAAAATCCAATTGTCCTTTCTCAGTTTTCATTCTACTTGAATAAATGGTTCAGCGAATGGAGTGCTGGGCCTCGAGGTCAGGAAAACCTGATTTCCAATATAGCCTCAGACACTTAACAGCTGTGCAACAATGGGCAAATCACTTAACCACTGCCTGCCTCAGTTTCCTTAAATGTAAAATGAGTATGGGGTGGCTAGATGGCATAGTGAATAGAGTGCTAGGCCTGGAGTCAGGAACATTATTTTCCTGAATTCAAATCTGACCTCAGACATTTACTAGCTGTGTGATTCTGGGAAATTCACTTAGCCCTGTTTGCCTCAGTTTCCTCACCTGTAAAATGAACTGGAGAAGGATATGGCAAACCATTCCTGTGTCTTTGCCAAGAAAACCCCAAATGGGGTCATAGAGGGGTGGAGGAGACTAAAAAACAGCTTAACAACGAAATGGGGATAATAATAGCACCTACTTATAAGGGTTTTCTGCTTTTTTAAAAAATTTGTGCCTTTGTGTATAGGTTTTGAGGAGAGGAGAGCTAGAGAAGTAGATTCCTTCTTATACCTTGGTATTCTTAGTTCATTTTTCACTCAACTTTAAACATTAAAACATCTCTTTTCTTAAAAAAAAAAAAAGGACGTGGCTAGTTGACCAGCCTTAGGAAGAGATTTCAGGTGCCCTTAAAGTAGGTCTGGGTACATTCTTCACAGGGGCATGGGCATCCTGGAACAGTAGAATTAGAGGCGATGGTGGAGAAAAGTATTATTTTATGACTAGATGTTAAGTGAGGAGAAGGGAAAAGGAGTCTAATTTTTTAGAAGCTCTTTATTGTCCATGATATAAAATTCTAGTATCTTTGGTTTATCCACTTTAAAAACAACTTGGAAAAGCAAAAAGAGAGAGAGAGAGAGAGAGAGAGAGAGAGAGACAGAGAGAGACAGAGAGAGACAGAGAGAGACAGAGAGAGAGACAGAGAGATAATCCTTGTAAAACATGGTCTATCTTCATTAGTGAAGCTCATAATTCATCTATGACTGGGTGGATGTTCTTGGAGAGTCACCATGTCTGAGAAATGGATCATCCCCACAGTCCACCTGGTGAGGATGCTTTTCTCAGTTAGCTTGTCTGATCCTTAGATGACGAGAGCAGCATTGTCATATCTAATGGAATAAAGGATATTGCTCTTCATTCCATCTCTTTCCATATTTTGTTTTGGACCAGTTTGTAATCTCTCATTTTCATAATTCAGTTAGATTCTCTAGTTCTTTTCAGTGTATGTATTCTAGAAGAAAGAGAAGAATACAGTTCAAATTGGTAATGTCACCATGCTAGATTCTCCTAAGTAGAAAAGTATATTTTTAATTTGAAAGGCAGTCAACTTTAATTCTCTTTCTGTTCTGAGTGCATTTCTAAATAAATGTTTCCCTTTTGTCATTCTTGTTGTTTCCCTCCAAGAACTTTAATAGTTTATGAGTTTGGAAAGTTAGTGGCTGAAATGACATAGACTAACTATTGGTTTGATCCTGAAGTTTTACCTAAGAGCACCACATCAAAAACAGAGTCAGGAAGGATGATGAATATTCTTTTAAAATACTTTGAGGGAATATAGCAATGGAATTATGGATTTAGAAGTGGAAGTGCACTTGCATGTCTTCTGGGATCATTTCACAAATTAAAAAATGGAGACTCAAGTCCCATAGCTAATAAGCGACAATGCATTTTTCAATGCAGATCCTCAGCATGAAAATTCAATGCTTTCCCCACTGTATTAGGCCCATGAATGCACCCTAACCATCTGCCAGGATCTTGCCCTCTTCAGAGAACTATGGAAACTAAGCTGTCTTTTTGAGTCACCTCAGAAATGATGACTGAGAGTTATCTCAGATTCTGTCAGCTAAAGGCTTTCACACAAGCTGGGCCAAAGGAATTAACTTTTTTCTTAGAATAAGTAGTATGCTCTGGGTCTGGGAATACAGTCATAGATTTTATCTGCAGGTAGGGCAATTGCCCCTTCTGTCCATTGTCTTTTCTCCACTCCCTCAGCCTTCCAGTCTCCAACCTCCTTAAGGTTTTTCTTTATTAAGCTCTTAGATTGCTAACCTTCAATGGAGTAATTAGTATAATATTGTTGTTATTGCAGAGGTCTGTTCTTTTGTCAGGGATTGCCTTACGGGAGGAGTGATGTTATCTGTAGTAAATAGGGTGGAGCTATTCAAGACAAGGAAAAAACAAAAAAACTTTCTCTAGAGCTCAAAGTTTGGACAACAATGGGTCCCTACCTTCATAGCACCAAATGAATGTAAATAGTAAATAGTAACCTGGTTTTCTTTTGGACAGCAACCCTGTAGGTCTTTCCTTCTCAGTCTCAGTTCAATTTTTCTTTTTTTTCTTTTTTTCTTTTCTTTTCTTTTCTTTTCTTTTCTTTTCTTTTCTTTTCTTTTCTTTTCTTTTCTTTTCTTTTCTTTTCTTTCTTTCTTCCTTCCTTCCTTCCTTCCTTCCTTCCTTCCTTCCTTCCTTCCTTCCTTTCCTCCTTCCTTCCCTCCTTCCTTCCTTCCTTCCTTCCTTCCTTCCTTCCTTCCTTCCTTCCTTCCTTCCTTCCTTCCCTCCCTCCCTCCTTCCTTCCTTCCCTCCTTCCTTCCTTCCTTCCTTCCTTCCTTCCTTCCTTCCTTCCTTCCTTCCTTCCTTCCTTCCTTCCTTCCTTTTTATTAAAGGGACCTTTTAAAGAGACTTATTTATTGAATGGGATTATTTCACTCAAAGTGATAATTTGAAAAGCCTAAAAGGGCCAAAATCTTCCACTGCATCCTGGGCCATCTCTGGCCATTGGATCCAGATGGCTCTGTAGGAGAAAGTGAGGCTGGTGACCTTGAAAGGCCTCCCTCATTCAAATCAAAGGCAACTGCAAGTGATCTGCTGATGTCGTGGTCCTCTGAAAATGAAGGACAAACACATCAAAGAATTACCTACAGTTTGTCATTTTTGACATTTGTGTTACAATAAAGGTTTCCTTTGTAAAACTGTGTTTTATTATATGCATTTAAGAACATGATTTAGAGAAGGAGTCCCTAGGCTTCCCCAGGCTGCTGAAGGGATCCATGACACAAAAAAGTTAAGAGTTCTGCTCTAGATGACCTTTAAAGGTCTTTTTCCACTCTTAGAGTCTGTAATTCTATTATATAATGATAAATTTGCTGATATTGCAGTGGTGATTAAGAAGACAATGACTACCAGTGTTGTAAATTTGATCTTGTGAATTAGACCAGTGGCATTTGCTGTGAAGCAAGTAGAGGCAACCTGCCATTCTAAGTGTTTTCAAGGGAATAGTCAATAAATATACAGAATCATTCCTTGATGAGATTGTGAAATACCCAAAGATATCCTATCTCATCCATGTTATCTTTCAGTTCTTCTCTCCAGGGCTTTATATTACCAGGTTCCCATTGTTCTCTAGTTTTCCTTTGTAGCTTTCATCCTTGAGGCGTTATTCCAAGTAGGCAACACCCCGTCCACTAAACTTTTCCTTCCCTAGATTTCAATGCCTTTCCCAATCTGACACTACCAGTTTTCCAGTATTCTCCATACACTTTTCCCAACAATTTTTGTAGTTAGGTTGTTTCAGTCATGTCCATTTCTTCAAGACTTCATTTTATAGTTTTCTTGTCAAATGATGAGGAACTGAGACAAACAGGGTTGTATGACTTCCCTAGGTCACATAACTAGCAAGTGTTCAAGGTTGGATTTGATTTCATGAAGCTGAGTCTGATTCCAAGACCAGTCCTCTCTCCACTGTGTCCCCTCGATACCCTCTTTCCCCAATCAGAACTAGACTATTTTCTATCCCATCTTCCACCCTCTCATCCTAACATATGCTGACTGTATTTTCCCACATGTACCTTTACTCATGCTATTCCTTATGCTGGTGCAATACGTATGGAAGAATGGACTAGTGGTAGGGAGGCCAATTACAAAGCTATTGCAATAGCCCAGGCAAAAGACACCAAGAAAGATTGGTCAGACAGATAAAAGGGAGAGAACAAGTTTCCTGAAAATCCAAAGAGAAGAGAATATCTAGAGGGAGGGGTGGTCAAGACTAATAAAAAATACAGAGAAGTCAAGAAGGATGTACAGTAGAGAAAAACCACTAGATTTTGGGATACTCTTCCAGGTCATGTTATAAAGAAGATGAAGGATTAGACATTTTCTCCGAACCCTTCAGCCTCTTGAATCTCTCCAAAAGAGAAATGACTCATCAAAGATAAAGAAAGTTCAGATATTTCCATGATTTGAAAAACCTGGAATCAAAAAAGAAGGTTAAATCCCCTTCTCCCCCCTCCAAAAAAAACCAACCAAATCCTAACCAAACAAGTAAATTCATGAACTGACATCTACACTGAGTTCACTCTGTATCCTTCTTCCATGCCCCACCCTACCAACAGTAAAGCTACACTAGCTGATCCATAGGGGCTCACAACAAAACCAATTCTCACAACCCATCTCCCCTCATTCTTTCTGGGACCATGGAGATTCCACCTCTGGGCTACAGAAATTTGTTCAGACCAGGGCAGATAGCTAGTCTACCTCTTGTGGTATCCTAGATTATAGAAGCTTACTAGTCTTGTCATTCAACATTTCAGTCTTTTAGAGTTTCTACTTAACAGTGGCTCTATCTGTTATAGCTCCAGGTTTTCAGCATTAAGTATTAGTCTGAGTTAGATTTTTCAACTATGTCCTCCTTACACATTGGAACTTAGATGAAATAAGATAATCTCATCTCTCTAGGACAGTGGTTTCTTTTCTTTTCTTTTTTAGGAGTTCTGCACTGAAAATAATATCTACAGGACAGCTAGGAACAGAAGGAAAGGGGCAGAACATGTGTCTGGGCTAAAAATAGAGATCAACACCACATTCCTATCCTATCCCTCCTTCCACAGAACCTCAGAGACCCAAACTACAAAGATCACATCTGTAGTATGAGTGTGAGTAGTTTTCTAAATTGTTGACTGGGCTAGAGAACTGAGGAGAAAAGGAATGGGACAGGAAGAATGGGACAGGACACCAGACAGGACATGGTGCTTGTGTGGGCTACATGGTAGGCACTTGACTACGCCTGAAGGAATGAGCTTCTCAAGCAGCTGGGGCCAGTTCTGTCCACCCAAAAGTCAGTTGGGTCAGTAGGTCGGTGAACTGTGAATTGCCTAGCATAAGGATGAGTTGAGATACTTTGCTGAAGTCAGTTAGAAGGTGAACGATAAGGGAAAATAAGGAAGGGGAAAGAAAAAGACTGATATAAATAAAATATCTCAAGAAGAAGAAACCTTTAACATCCTGAGCCCAAGCAGATAAATCAACAGAGAAAACATTAATAGCAGAAAGAAATATGGCTTCCAGATCTAGTAAATTAATTTAGTCATCTATGAACAAATATAACAAAATAAAGGAAAATGATGTAATGCTTGTTGAGACCTAAAACTCTGTGGAATTTGAGGCCAACATGGAACTACACCATGCTGTTCCTGAATGATTTAAAAGAGAAATGAGAATTAGGAGAGCAGAATTTATGGCTTGCACAGCAAAAGTGTTTGGTCAGAATAGGAAAACTAGAATCTGTGATGGTGAGTCTCATCAAAGAAACAAAAGAACAATAGATTGGGAATTCAATTACACAGAAGTGAAGGACAATCTATAAGAAGAGAAGCAAAAATACTAACATTAAAGAAAATATACTTACTATGCAAGCAAAACATACTGCTCTTGAAGACGATCTATATGGACAACTTAAGGAGCATAGATCTTCCAGAAGAACATGATAGGGTAAAAAACTTTAACACCACAGTAAAGGAAATAATAGAACAGAACTACCAGAACTGCTGAACACAACTGAAAGAATTCACAGATTGGTTACAAAGACACATAATGGTTAAATATAACAATTCACTTTAGAAACAACAAATTCTGCAAGCAATCAAGAGAAAGATCTTCAAATACAAAGGAAAGGAAATTTGAACACAAGAACACTCTGTACTCACCCGAAAACACAGGGGCAATGGAATGTGTTCTGAAGAGCGGTGGAGCTCATGATGCAGATTAGAATGGCTTGCTTTGCAAATTTGAGCTTAACCATAACTTAATGAAGAAATATTCAATAATAAGGAGGTATTTGGAACATTCTTAGAAAGAAAACCAGACCTGAAGAGATTATTTGCTTCTCAAATGCTTCTAGCAATAGAAATGCATGATTTGTAAATGACTACAATAGCCAAGGAGAGCAATGGTAACAGTGTGTCAGTAAAGGGAATAATAAGAATGTCCAACTCTTCATGGTCTTATTTGGGGTTTTCTTGGCTAAATTACTGGAGTGGATTGCCGTTTCCTTTTCCAGCTCATTTTATAGATGAATAAACTGAGATAAATAGGGCTAAGTAACTTGTCCAGAGTCATGTAGCTAGTGTCTGAAACTAGATTTGAACTTGTGAAGATGAATCTTGCAGATTCCAAACCCAGTGCTCTAATCCACTGTGCCACCTAGCTACTAGATATCTTTCATGATGTGTGCAAAGAGACATAGGTGAAGGTTGAAGTTAGTGGGCAATAACAGTGAAGAGGTAGACCTGGGGTGTAGAGGACAGAATGCTGTGACTCCCTGTCACCTGGAAATTATAATAATAATTCACATTTATATAATACTCTGAAACTGCAAAACACTTGCATATATCATGTCATTTGATTCTTATGACAACCTGGTGAGAATACTGATTGATTCAATGACCAAATATGAGTCCAGAGGAAAATGATGAAGCATGCTAACACTGCCTGATGGAGAGGTGATGGACTCGGGGTGAAAAATCAGATATGATTTTAGGATAAGACAAAGTTTCAGAGGTAGTTTGGTTTAATATTTGGAAGAAACTCTCCACTTACACTGTTCCTCCAATCTGAATGTGACAGACTGAGTATAGTTGAAATATAGAATGAAACTTACAGTATAGAAACCAACTCAAAGTCTTGATGTGATATTGCAGATTTTCCGTGGAGAGAGCTGCCTTGTCTTCTTAAAAATGGCCTCTAATCTTCATTCAAAGAATCATTTTTTTCCTTAGAGAGGATTTTCTTGTACTCTTCATGCATAACACCATAACACTTATTACCTTTACTATTATTCAATCCAGTTCATGTTTATCCTATTTTATAATTAATATGGGAAAACAAGTAGCAGTCAAGTCATTAAAGTGACATAAATCTATAGAAAATTTTCATCTTCAAGTAAAGTTATTCCAAAGTACATTCTTTTATGTTAGGGATATAGTTGAATCAATTATGTGAGAGTTTCAAAGGTTCTGTCATTTAGTCACCAGGGAAAGCTTTCAGAAATATTTTTCATTTGACAATTGCAAAAGAAATTTGACATGGATTTTTAAAAAGTAGAGTCGCTGTCAGTTTATAATTTTATGGTTATCATCTGGGGGTAAAATAAATTGTATTTTAATATGACAGTTTTTAAAATAAAAATTAATCCTGAATTTGTGTGGGTATTGTGTAGGCAAAAATCAGATTGAACTAAAGGGACTCATGGAATCTAAGAGTTGGAAGCAACCTCTGAGGCTATTTAGTCCAAATCCCACCTGAAGCATTAATCCTCTTTACAAAAGGTTGAACAGGTAATCATCCAGCCTCTATTTGAAGTGCTAAACAATTCACTGCCTAAAATAAGACAGCCCATTCAACTCTTGGGCATCTCAAAGTATTAGGAAATGTTTCTGTGTTTTGAGTCAAAAATCTGTCTTTCCACAGCTTCCATTCATTGGTTATGTTTCTGGCTTTTCTGAACAAATCTAATCTCTTTTCCATATGATAGCCCCCGAAATATTTGAAAGCAGCAATCACATCTTTTTGTCATGCTAACTGTGCCAACCTGATTCAATCAATGCCTGACACTGTTTTGAGTCACTAATCCCTCCCAGACTTATTTTAATTTGTCGTTGTCCCTGTTAAAATGTGGACCCTGTTTGGTCTGACTGGGAGAGAATATAGCCTCTTTTGTTCTGAATACTTCTTTGGTATTTTGGTGGAGTTTTGGTTTCATGGGTATAAGCATTCCCTTGGCATTCTGCGTGATCCTCTCCACAAAACTTCCATAGGGGATTTACATAATACGCTACCACTTTCCCTCTTGTTCTTTAAGTACCACAGAGATACTGATATACCACTAGGGCTGTCCATTTGTCTCTCATTTTCATTAAATGACTGTTCATAACCTGGTCCTGCCCCTACCTTTCCAAATCTTCTTACACCTTATGCCTTCCCCTTCCCTCCTTTCTACAATCCAGTGACACTGGCCTATTTGAGGTTCCTTTCACAAGACCTTACATGTCCTGACTCTTGATTGGGCATTTTCACTGTCTGTCTCATATGCCTGGGATTCTGTCCCTCCTCATCTCCACTTATTGGCTTCCCTGGCTTCCTTCAAGTCTCAGCTCCTCCCACCTTCTAAAAAAAGTCCTTTTTCATTTCTCTTAATTCTAGCGACTTGCCTCTTTTGATTATCTCCAATTTATCCTGCGTATATCTTGTTCTATTTCCCACTAGACTGTGATCTTTTTAAGATCAGAGGCTGTCTTTTGTCTTTATCTCTAGAATTTAGCCTACAAAGTAGGCATTTAAAAAAGTTTATTGATTGGTTTATGTCCTTTTATGACTATATATGTCTGATAATGTTTTTCACATTACTTATACATCATCAGCAATATCATCACTCATTTATATAGTGAATTACAGTTTACAAAGCACTTCCCTCCAAGAAACCTATGAGATTGGTAGGGAATACATTTTTATCACCATTTTGTATTTGGAGAAACACAGCTAAGAAGGGTTTGTTGACTAATTCAAGGCTACATGGAATAAAGTGGCAGAAGGGGAATTCAAAACCATTTCTTCTGAGTTTTGCTCTTTTCATTATAGCACATCCAATGCTAACTTTTTACATGCTAATCCATTGTTGTAATTGTATTTTGTCTTAAATAATGATATGTCCATAATTTACAGTCATATTATTGTCTAGAGAGTATTGGTGTTAAAGACATGGACTTGTGTAGCAGAGGACAGTTTGATATTACTGAAAACATTGCATAATTTTCTGAAGGCTAGCCAATTCAATCCTCTTCTTATTCAATTCTAGGGCTGTATCATCATTTGTTTGCTGTTGTGTAATATACAGGTGCTGAAGGAATTAATTAAAAATGTTGCCCATAAAGATATATTAGCATTAGATGTAGAGAATATAGATATATATACATTAAGATGTCTTTTTGGGGGGGCTAATGTCTTTTGATTTGTGTATAAATTGGATTTAACTGAGGCAAAATTACAGGAAGTCATCAGCCTCACTCTTGCCTCCACAGTCATCACAATCCAGTGGCAGGGAAGAATCAAGATGGTTGGTGATGGCTCAAGGTGTAGTGTTTGACCTTGGTATCTTTGATGTCTAACCAAGCCCTAAGCACTCCCACAGTGCCTGCTTCAGCTGCCTTCATGGCTGTTGGAACAAATTGTTCTCATCCACACATTCCACCAGGGGAAGTCTTCACATGCTTGGGATAGGCACCTCCGTAACTCATCAATGGGTTTAGCCCATCTGCTGAAATGGTTAACCGAGGTGTGGCTGCTGTGCATGCTACAGATTCTTGGAGCCACAGATGAGAGTTGCATGGGACAAGTGGATACCAAAGGTGGAAAGCAGTCCTGAAAAGGGCTCAGCAGCCATCACAGAGGTACAAGTCTTCCCTGAACACCTCATTAAGATGTGTAACATTATCTGGACAACAGATGGTATTCATTCAAATTGATTCTCCAATATGCATTACTAGACCAATCTGTTTCTTATTTCTATGATTTCCATTGAGGAAGTTTGGTAGAGTTCCAGGAAGGGTTATGCTGAAATCATCTTGAACTGGCCAAGGAGAGTCTTATACCTTTTATGAGGTGAACCTTTGAGATTATATTTTGCCATACTCTAAGAGGTTTTTAGAGTGTAATTTTTTATTTTGACCTGAACAAAATAAGACAAGCATTTCCGTATAAAAATAGAAAACAAGATAACTTTTCATGAAGCTGCAAATCTCTATTATGTGTAGCTTGCTTTATGCCCTGCCTTCCCAGGTATTCTGCTAGCCAGTAACATTGACCTCCTTTATGATCCTTGTACAAGACATTCCATGTCCTAATTCTGAGCATTTCTCCTATGCTCTCTGCATATGTCCTCTGTGCCTTGCATGTTCTATTCCACCTCTTCACTTCCTTGACTTTCTTCAAGTTCCAGATAAAATTTCACCTTCTATAACAAGATTTCCCTATCATGCTGGATTCTAGTACCTTTATTCTGTTGATTATTTCTTGTTTATCTTTTATATATCTTTTGTTGTATATAGTTGTATGCATGTTGTCTCCCCCATTAGAATGTGAGCACCTTGAAGGCCCGGATTTTCTTTAGCCTTTCCTTGTATCTCCAGCACTTAGCATAGTGGAGGCAGCTAGGTGGTGCACCAGTGCAGGAGTCAGGAGGACCTTAGTTCAAATCTCACCTCAGACACTTGACACTCACTACTTTGTAACCTTGGGCAAATCACTTAACCCCACTTGAGTCATCCTGGGTCATCTCCAGTTATCCTGATGAATATCTGATCACTGAATTCAGATGACTCTGGAGGAGAAGTAAGGGTGGTGACCTGCACAGCCCTCCCTCACTCAAAACAAAGTCAAGTGCAAGTCATGTCATTATTTCTTCATGGTCTTCTTTGGCAACGAAGGACCAACGCACACACTTAGCATAGTACCTACCATATAGTAGGCACTTAACAAATATTTATTGACCAACTGACTGATTAAAAAATAACTAAATTATTCTAAACAGTTTTCTGATTTCTCTCACTTTATTCTATACTTGTTCATGTGAGTCTTCTCAGGTGATTCTGAAATGGTCTCTTTCATAATTTCTTAAGGCATATTAATATTTCATTACATAAATGTATGTATACATATACATATACTTCATATATATGTATGTATCATAATTTATTCAGCATTTCCTCATCTTATTGGATAGCACCTTAGAATTCAGTTTTTTGTTATAACACAAAGAGGTACTATAAACCGTTTTTGTACATGAGTTTTTTAAAAATTTTCTTTGATATGTTTTTGGGTATAGTCCTTGCTGAGACAAAGTGTATGTACAGTTTAGTCACCTTTTGAGTATAGGTATTATTCATTGTTTTTATGATTTTTAAAATTTACCTATTCATTAGGAATGTAATTTAATTTCCAATTAATTTTTAGTCTTTCCTCCAAAGACCTTTATTGAATATAACTTTACTATGTTGTAGTCAGTAAAAGATATCTTTAATATATGCTATAACAAATACTTTTATGTATTTGTTTAGGAGATTGTTCTGCCTGAATACTTGGTCAATTTTTGTAAAGGTGCCATACATTGGTATAGAATATGAAATTTCTTCTTCATTCAGTAACAGAGATAGATCATATCTAACATTTATAAAATTGTATTTGAATTCTTAGAATCTTTTTGTTAAATTTGTGTAGGTCTGAGAAGGATATACTGAGATCTTAATATCAAGTAGTACATTTTACCTTAAACATTTAGAGGCTATGAAATTAGGTACATAGACTAAGTACTGTTATTAATTCCTTTTTTTATGGTGTCTTTAAACATATAGGTTCCCTGCTTATGTTTTAAATTATGTTTATGTTTACTATTGCCTTGTCTGAGACGATAGTTGCTTCTCCTGATTTGTTTTTTGAATTTTTTGAGAGTATATTTTATTGTAGTCTCTTATTTTAACTCTGCAAATCTTTATGTTTCAAGAATGTTTCTTGTAAATATTATATTGTTGGAGTCTGCTTTTTTTTTTTCCATTTTATGGATGAGTTCATCCTATTGACATTCAGGGTTATGATGGTTAATTGTATATATCTTTCCATTCTATCATCTTATACTTTTTATTCTCTTTACTTTTTGACTTCTTCCAAAGAATAGGGGCTATTAGAAAAGCATTCTTAGTATACCACTACCACCAATCATTGTCACCATCATCATCATCATCATCGCCATTCTCAGTATCAGCAGCAAGCATTTATTAAGTAGTTACTATGTGACAGACTCTCTAAGTTCCAGGAATGGAAAAAGATAAAAACAAAAGCCTTACTCTCAAGGGGCTCAGATTCTATTGGGTGAAACAATATGCAAACAACTACATAGGTATAAGTTATATACACAATGTAAATGGGAGATGGTTATTGTTATTTATCCTTCATTTTTTTAAAGATGATCAAAGACATCATGGGTGATGTCTTGACTTGCTTGTGAATTGCATTTAAGTGAGGCAGTGTTATGCAAATTTGTCAGCCTCATTCTATTTCTGACTTTGGCATCTTCAATGAGTGTCCAAGCAAAGGAGACAGAATTACAACCAAGAATAACCTACCCAATAAAATGGAATATAATCTTTCAAGAGGAAAAATGGACATTTAATGACTTGATTTAAAGAGGAAAGGATACAATACACACACACACACACACACACACACTCAACTGGGTATAGAAACCTATCCTTTCCAACAGGGGAGTAGTAGAAGGAGAAGGGGATAAGAAAAGGGGGAGTGTGGTGAGAGAGAGGGTGGGTTAATGGAGGAAGTAGAAGCAAAACAGACTTTTGGGGAGGGAGGAAAAGAGAGAGATGAGAAAGAAAGAGATAGAGATAGAGATAGAGAGAGAGAGAGAGAGAGAGAGAGAGAGAGAGAGAGAGAGAGAGAGAGAGAGAACAGGATAGACAGAAGAAAATAGGATGGAGGGAAATATACAGTTAGTCATCATGTGAAGGTGAATGGAATGAACTCACCTATGAAATGGAAGCAGATAGCAGGAAACTGAAACCAGAATCCAATAATAGGTTGTTTATAAAAAAATACTTGAAATAGAAACATAAAGGATAAAAATAAGAGGCTGGGGCAAAATCCATTATGCTTCAGGTGAGGAAAAAAAAAGGCAGGGATAGCAATCATGGTTTCAGACAAAATAAAAGCAAAATTAGGCCTAATTGAAAGGGATAATCAGGGAAACTACATTTTGCTAAAAAGTACCACAGACAATGAAGCAACATGAAAAATTTTTACAACAAGTTTTTCCGGTAAAGGCCTAATTTCTCAAATATACTGAGTCAAATTTATAATTGAGACAAAATTATAAAGATAAGAATCATTCCCTAATTGATAAATGGTCAGTGGATATGAACAGGCAATTTTCAGAAGATGAAGTCAAAGCTATCTATAGTTACATTAAAAAAGTTCTAAATCACTATTGATTAGAGAAATACAAACTAAAACAACTGTGAGGTACTACCTAACACCTATCAGATTAGCTAACATGACAAAAAAGAAAGATAACTGTTGGAGATGCTGTGGAAAAATAGGGATGCTAATGCAATGTTGGTGGAGTTGTGAGCTCTTGTAGCTATTTGGGAGAATAATTTGGAATTTTGCTCAAAGGGCTGTTAAGCTGTGCTGTAAAACTCTTTGATACTGCAATACCACTACTAGATCTATATCCAAAGAGATCAAAGAAAAAAAAGGCCCTATATGTACAAAAACATTTATATTAGATCTTTTTGAGTTGGAAAAGAATTGGAAATAGAAGGGATGACTGTCAATGAAGGAATCGATGAAGAAGTTGTGGTTTATGATTGTGATGGAATATTTTTCTGCTATAAAAATTACGAGCAGCATAGTTTCGGAAAAACCAGGGAAGACCTATAGAAATTGATGCAAAATGAACTGAGCAGAGTCAGTATTAGCAATCCTGTAACAATGATCAACTGTTAAAGACTTAGCTACTCTACAATAATCCAGGACGGTTCTGAAGGATTCATGATAAAAAATGCTGTCTACCTCCAGAGGGAGAATTGATGAACTCTGAGGGCAAATTGAAATGAAAAATTTTGTCACTTTATTTTTCTTGTTTTGTGACATGGCTAATATGGAAATATGTTTTCATGATTTCACATATATAGTAGATACTATATTGTTTGCCTTTTCAATGGGTGGGGAGGATGTAGGAGGGAGCAGGAGAATTTGGAATGCAAAGTTTAAAAAAAATGTAAAAATAAATAATCATAAATTAACCCCTGAAAAAAATAAAAAAATAAGTGAGAGTGTGGGGTAAATAGAAAAGGCAGTCTTCTGGATAAGATGGGATAGAAAGGAATTGCTTGTGCATGCAAAGGAATTGCTTTTGGCAAGGAGAAGTGTCAACTTTTCATGTTAGGAAGGTGTGGAGGGGTATATTGTGGGGTATGGGAGAAGATATCTAAATATCAGAGATGAAAAGGGAGTACTTGGCGAATGGTTTCAATTATGAATTCAGAGATATGAAGTATGAGGCATAGTTTTTTGCTGAGAAGGTGAGAAAAAGGGGTGTCATTGCAGACTCAAATATAGACAAAAAGGTTTAGAATAGCCACTGCGGTGAGTGGAAAGTGAATTTCTTAGAGAGGTATAAAATACCTACTTTTCTTCAGTGTGGGCCCAATGCTGTAACAGAGATCTGTAGGGGGCCCAGTCAACATAGTTTTCTTATTTTCTTCCTTTCTTCAGCAGTATACAAGTAGCAGCAAAGGAAGTAGGCAGTGGGAGTAATCCAAGGTTACTGTAGCTTGGCAAGGCATGACTGACAATAGGATAAGAGGGCCAGGATCTGAAGTATAGACAACAATGTATAGTTGATTTGGTTCACCACTAGGGTAAGATAGGGAAGGAAGGGACAATGTAGCCAGTGTAAGGGCGATGAAGCAAATGCACCACTGATCTGTGCTTAAAGCAATCTACTTCTGTTCACCTGTCCTTCTTCTGTACCTTTGCTCAAATTCCAGTCAGTCTTTCCATTCATTCTCAACAATCCACTCTCTGAGTCTGTGGTTTGTTTTTTTATGACTACCTCCTTCCTCAATCTTTCCCTTCTTTGTTTCCCTATTGAGTAAAATGTGTTCTACATCAAATGTTGTGTGTGTGTGTATGTGTGTGTATGTGTGTATGTGTATGTGTGTGTATGTGCATGTGTATGTGTGTGTATATGTGTGTATGTGTGTGTATGTGTGTGTATGTGTGTGTATGTGTGTGTGTATGTGTGTATGTGTGTGTGTGTGTGTGTGTTCTACTCTCCTTTGCCTAGTCTAAATTAATGTTCAAGTGAGGTCTGCTTTCCTACCCCTTCTTCCATATTTGCAATATCTTTTCTTGCACACTTGGATAAAGTGCGGTAATAAATTCACTCCCTCTTTCTTCTATAGGGTATTCTTTTTAATTCTTGTCTCTTTTTTAAAGATCATTAAGCACAATAAAACAGCCCCTAGCCATCTGTCTTATTTAACTTGTATGACACTCAATGACATTGAGGTTCTGAAGGAATATTTGTTTCTTTCTCATTAGAATGTAAATACTTCATCCTTGTATAGTTTCTTCCAAGTGATCAAATTTATTTACCTTTTTAGGTTTCTTTTGACTCCTGTGTTTGCATTTCAAAGGTTATATTCAACTCTCATCTTTTGATCAAGAATGCCTAGAAGTCTTATATTTCATTAAAAATCCTTCCTTCTTCCTTTCCCTCCCCCCACCAGGATTATACTTATTTTTTTCCAGGTAAATAATTTTTGGTGGTAAACTATTCTATTTTCCCTTTCAGTGTATTATAATCCAAGTCATTCTGTCCTTTATAGTGGTAGCTGACTGTTGCGCCTTGGTTTATTGCTGTTGTTTATTTATGAGCCCACTTGGGGTCTTCCAGGCAAAGACACTGGAGTGGTTTGCCATTTCCTTCTCCAGCTCATTTTACAGATAAGGAAACTGAGGCAAACAGGGTTAAGTGACTTGCCCAGGGTCCCACAGCTAATAAGTGGCTGGGGTGAGATTTGAATTCATGAAGATGAGTCTTCCTGACTCTAGGCTCAGCACTCTATCTCCTGGGCCACTTGGCTGCCCTTGCTACTCTTTGGTGCCTGAAGTCTTTATTTCTGCCTAGTTGTGGTATTTTTTCTTTTATGTGGAAGTCTTGAATTTTGGCTATGATATTCTTGGGAGTTTTCATTTTTGAGGTTTTCTTCAGAAGGTGACTGGTGGATTCTTCCCCTGCTCCCACCTTTACCCTCTGGTTCTTATAGGTCTTAATTGTTTTAATTCGTAATTTCTTGAAGTATGGTATTCAGGTTTTTTTTTTTAATTGGGAGTGAAGAATTGTGGTTTCCAGGGTATTCAGTGATTCTGATTTTTTTTTCTCATTGATCTGTTTTCCAGGTTAGTTGTTTTAGATAGTAGATACCTTACATTTTCTTTTTATTTTTTTTTCAGTCTTCTGATCTTATTCTAGCATTTCTTGCCATGTTCTAATTTTAAGGGGGTTTTGCTTAAGTAAAATGTGAGGCCCTCTCCTGGAGGCATTTTCTTCTGGCTTTGTGTTTTGGGCATCCCTATTACCATAATATTTCTTTATCATTGATGTCTTTTGTTTATTCATTTTTCCAGCCTTAGTTCCTGGACTGGGGTTTAGGTCAAGATATCCTCTGTTGGAGGGAATGGTGGGGATTTGTTTGGCCTGGATCTTTATTTTGTAGGGTTCTGTCACTGTTTCTTCCCGGTGCTCCAAGTTTTCCCCAAGGGCCTCAGGGTGACTCTGGTCACTGAACTGCATACTTTCCATGCTCTAAGAAGTCTGATCTAGGTTACAGTTTAATTTTTGTCTTCCTGTTCTGAACTGTTCAGACTTCTAAATCTAGAGTAGAGTCCAGGCAACATTGTTTTGAACTTAAACCTAATTGGAGAGGCAGCTACTGGTTCCAGATCAGCTCTGTAAATATTCTAACAAGTTTCACAGGATCAGAAAATGAAAACTTCAGGCTCTGTACTGGGTTATACAGTTTGTCACAGTACTGGCTTTTGACTTGTGTCCTGCTCAAGGCTCTGCACAGGTAGAGTGATAGAACTGCAGGCTTGTCTCTTGTTGGGGTTGCTTCTTTGTATATAGCTTGAGACGCTGGCCCTGTCCAGCATGCTACAAGGCTCCCAGGTACCCTATCTGGGGATGATAGCAACATAACTATAGGCTTACATTGGTTGGTGTTCCTAGCTCCTGGCACATGGCTGCTAGATCCAGCCTGAGTCCGTATTCTGGAAGGCTTCTGTGAGTGCCTTCCTGGCTGGACCTCTCTCTCCCTTTGCCAACCTGGGCTAGAAAAGCCTCTGTTGTTTCTCTTTGGATTGCCTAAGCATTATTTTGTCTAGTGATCTTTTTCAATCTTTTCTGGCATATTTGAACAAGGGAATTGGGCTGTATTGCTTCTTATTACTCTGTTATTTTTGTAAGTCTCCAGGCAAGTGCTTTCTTAATATCAATAAGTACAATATCAATAAATACAGTCAAATTTTAGATTCTCCACAATTCTCAGCCAGTGGTGTGACCATTCTAAAAAATTGCTTATGAAAAACTGCTTATGCACTTCTTATATGTTCTAGAAAGATATTTCCCACTGAAGTATACACATACACACACAATCCATCTATACATATATACACACATATACATATATATACACACATACATACACGCATCCATCCATCCATCTATCCATATGTTTATAGACTATACATACATATTTATGTGTGTATATGTATGTATGTATGTTTGGTTTTTTAACTTTGAGGCCAGATTTTTATCTATTACCTTTTTAAAAATCTTCAACTCTTACGAATGTGTTAGGTGGAGAATGTATGACCTCTCCTGATCTGAGTCCTTGTCTAGTGGACAAATACAAATCAGGAATTCTGACAGCTTGGGACTGGGAGGGGGAACAGCAGAAGACTTAGGAAGTACCATGACTCTGCCTGAATGGGTTGGAACTCCTGTGCTGGAGGCAGGATGGGGGAAAAAAGAGAATATTCAAATTTCCATGTAGGCAGAAATTTCTTTAGATTTAAAATCAAGTTTGGTCTGGATTCTACTGCCAAGGTAAATGAAGACTGAGGTTGCTTCTCTATATCCATCTTAACGCCAACCTAAACTACTAAAGGGGTGCATAGGAGTGTAGAGGAAAGAGCATTGAATTTTACTATTGAATTCATTGAATTGAAAGTCATAGAATCTGAGTTTGAATCCTGATTCTATCACTTACTAGCTGTTTGATCTTAGGTAAATGACTTAACCTCTCTGGGCCTCAGTTATAAAATGTAAGGGTTGGACAAAATGTTCTTTGAGATCCATTTCCAGTTTTAAATCTATAAGTCTACTAGGATGAGCTTGATGCTCCTTGAAGATGCTCTTTCATTTAGGGATGCATGATGGGAAAATCACTGACCTGGAAATGACTCCTCAGAGTTTCTCTGGGCTGTTTCTCTCCTGGAATATTCCAGATGCATTTATACCAGTAAGTTCTTGACACCCATTATAGAGTGCTTGATTATAAAGAGAGTCTAAATGTCTATACTCTTGAATTTTGGTGGCCAAAACATAACAGGCAATCACTCTTGACATGTGGAACACTTGTGAATTATGTTGATTGGATTTATTTTTGTTTCCTGAATGACAGCAAACTAGAACAGGCATAGTGTGTTACATGAAAAGATAATTGTTACTCTTTATGGAAGCCTAGCAAAGATGCTTAAATCACTTCTGTGTCTTTAAGGCCTATTGAATTCCTTGGCATGTCAGAAAAAAATGCACTTGAACTCTAGTTTTTTACTGTAACCTTGCTACTTCTAAGCTTTTTGTAAGAAACCATAAGAGACTCAAAAATGTACTTATTCTCTTTGTAGTATAGAATTCAAGGCCTTCCATGGTTGCAAGAATTTGGTTACATAGCAAAGTAATATTTATCTCATCACATCATTGGTGTTGTTGTTTTTAAGGTGGTTCCCATTGAATAATAGTCACTTCTAGGGTTAGGCAAGAATGAAAGTGAACTTGGACTTGCATAAAAAGAATTAGGATGTGTCAGTACTTCTCTGATATCCTCTTGTGGGCCTTCAAAACTTATATAACCCACAAGAAAGTGATCTTAAAGGAAAAAAAAAATTCTCTTTAGGAGAAAACCCATTTTCAAGCAATAAGGTTAGCCTTAGAAACACTGACCAACAAAGGAAAATACGGGTAGCTTCCTGAATGCAAAGTTTTATATGTTAACTGTATCTGAGGGAAGGAGGACTGGTTTGTTTTCTGTTAAAGGTCTATCATTTTTGAATTTACTTTTTAATTGTCTAAGGTTAGTTGTCTCAGTTGATTGTAGTATCTTGCTAACGATAGGGAGGTATCGTGGTTGTTCTGTCATTAATTGGGTCCGTTACTCTTTGTGACCCCATTTGGAGTTTTCTTGGCAGAGGTACTGGAATGGTTTGTCATTTCCTTCTCTAGCTCATTTTACAGATAAGGAACTGAGACAAACAGGGTTAAATGACTACCCAGGGTCACACAGCTGCAAGTGTCTAAGGCTAGATTTGAACTCTTGAAGAGGAATCCTCCTGACACCAGGTCCCGTACTCGATACACTGTGCCATTTAACTGAAGTACAGCCTCTAAATCTTAGAAACATCAAGGACACTGGATCTTAGAGTTCCTAGGAGAAGCATGGTATAAAAGACTGGAAAGGTAAGAAGGGCCAGGTTAGGAAGGGCTTCGAACATCAAACAAGAGGATTTTACATTTGATCCTGGAGGTGATAGGGAACTACTTGGTTTATGAAGGGTGTGTGTGTGTGTGTGTGTGTGTGTGTGTGTGTTTGTGTACATGGAGGGGTAGAGGCTGGTATATGTGATACGGTCAGACCTGTAATTTAAGAAGAACACGTTGGCAGCTGAGTGGGGAGTATACTAAAGTGGAGAAAGACTTGAGGCAGGCAGTCCAACCAGGAGGCTATTGCAATAGTTGTGGTGTGCAATGACGAGGGCTTGCACCAGAGTGGTGACAGTATCAGAGGAGAGAAGGAGGTGTATTTGAGAGATGTTACAAAGGTAAAATGACAGGACTTGGCAAGAGATTAGATATAGGACGTTAGAGCATGGTAACTTGAGGTTGACGCAAAGGCTGTCATCCAGGAGGACTGAGAGGATGTCAATGCCTTTTACAGTAACAGGTAAGTTCAGAAGTGGAGAGATCTTTCTGAGAAAGGGGAAGGAAATAAGAAATTTATTAAACAACTACTATATGCTTGGCACTGTGATCAGTGCTGTATGAACATTATCTCAGTTGTTCCTTGTAAAAACCCTGTGACATAGTTGTTATTATGATCCCCATTTTACAATTGAGGAAACTGAGGCACACAGGCTAAGTGACTTGCCTAGGGTCCTGAAGTTAGTAAGTGTCTGAGACTGGATTTGAACTAGGTTTTTCTAATTCTAGGCCCAGGGCTCTATCTATCCTACCACCTAGCTGGCTGCCTTAAAGATAATATGGTAAGTTTCTAACTTACTGAGTTTAAGTTAGAGAAGTCTAATAGGCAGTTGGTTATTCACATCTGGAGCTAAAGGAGAAAGGTTTGTAGATTTGAGAAACTTCAGCATAATAAAGATAATTGAAGCCATAATTTCTGATAAGAGTACATTGTGAAATAGCAGCGAGGGAGAAGAGAAAAAGGCCCAGAACACAGTCTTGACTGACAGCCACTGTAAGAAGTTGTGATTTGGATGAAGATCTAGCAAAGGGGACTGAGAAGGAATTGTCAGGTGGGTGAGAGTAACCCCAGGAGAGGGAAGGGTCATGAAAACTTCTAAGACAATATTGAAGAGGATGATTGACAGTGATAAAGGCTGAAGAAGGGTAAAGGGAAAAGGCATTTGGATTTGGCAATTAAAAGATCATTGGTGACTTTAGAGAGAGAGAGAGAGTGGTTTCAATTGAATAATGAGCTTGGAAGCCAGACTATAGAATTGTAAAAAGAGAGTTAGGAGAAAGGAAAAGGAGGCTCTGATTGTAAATAGTATTCTTGAGGAATTTAGCCACAAAAGAGAGGAGAAACGTGGGATGACAGTTAGTGGTGATGAACAAATTAAGGGGGAATTTTTTGAAGATAGGGAGACATAGGACAGTAGTGAGGCAATCAGAAGAAAGGAAGAGATTGAACATTAGCAAGATAGGCCATCCACTAGTGGAGTAGGGGTGGAAGGAGATCGTGGGGGTTTGTCTTGACAAAGAGAAGGGCCACCCCTTCATGAGAAAAATGAAGCAGGGTTGTTTTGGGAAGGGCTGAGATGAGGAAGGTGGGGGCAGGAAGAGGGAGCCTTCCACGAATAGCTTCGGTTTTTTCGTTGAAATATTAAGCAAGATTCTCTGTTGAGAGGGTGGGGGAAGAATACCCAAGGAAGGCTTAAGAAGGGGTGAAAACATTTGATAAATCTGTTATGTGGAGAGGTATATCGATTCAATCAAGAATATATAAAAAAGGTCACCTTGCCTCAGTGAGACAAGTGAAATTATGGAATATAAAATTAGAGTGGCCCCAGTCAACATAGTTTTAAAAAATATTCTCCAGGACTTTCTAAAAGCTTGTGCATAAGAATGAAGGTGGGAAATTGTGGGAGTAATCCAAGGTGCAGGCATAGCAGGGCTAGATCAACGATAAGATGAGTAGAGACTTGAGAGAAGAGGAAAATGTAGAATTGAACTGACCCACCAAAGTGTGAATTAGAGAAAGGAAGGAGAGTATAACTAGTGCAAGAGTGATGATCTGAAAAATAACTGAGGGGTGGAGGAACTGGAGGTTGCAGTGAGTATGAAGTGAAAATTTTACCATGTTACTCTCCTACTCAGGAAACTTCAGTGACTTCCTATTATCTCCAAGATCTATTTTAAAACTATCGTGTGTGTGTGTGTGTGTGTGTGTGTGTGTGTGTGTGTACGCACGCGCACGTACATCTATCTACCTTGTATGACTCAGTGTTTTCACGTTCATTTGAATATGAGCTCTTTGAGAACAAGAATTATTTTTGTCTTTATTTGTATATCCACTACTTAGTACGGTGGTTGGGCGATAATAAGTGCTTAATATGTTTATTGACTTGACTTGACAAGACAAATACCAAAATACCTGAAGAAATATGAGAGGAATGAGTCTTTCACATTCTCAGAACTTCTGACTGGTCAGGGACCAGTGGATCTAAAATTTAGTTCTGAAAAGCAAACTCTAAAAAATCTTTATCACAATCATGAGCAAGCCATCATTACCATCAATTCATATTTTGATTGTGTGCCAGGTACTCTGCAAGATGTAGATGTGGCACAGTTTTTGCCTCTAAGGATGTCTAAATGACACAAACCAAAAGTAAATCTATAATAAGAGATTTAAAAAAATAAATCATTGGAGCAGAAAGTGAAGAAGATGGGAGCAATACTGCAGGTTCTCATTGGTCTTTATATTGTTGGGGCTGAGCAATTTGCCTTTTGTAAGATGTACAGAGCTGGGGTTCTTAACCTTTGTTTGCATCATGGATCCTTTTTTCAATATTGGTGAAGCTTATAGACCCTTTCTCTGAATGTTTTTAAATGCATAGACTAACCAAGATCAATTTCTGCTCAATAAACCCAGCTTAATGTTTATGTTGGAAAGCAAACAACACACTACGAAGATTTAAAGTACTCATGTATGGAGACTCAATTTTTAGTTTCTACTGCCCTCAGTGTGTCCTTCCCTGTAATGGATCTCACTCATTGGAATGTGAAGGTGAATGAAGCTGAGGGGGCATATTCTAGTAAAATCCCAGGGACTATAGGTATTGTTCCCAAACGGGACTAATTAAATTGGAACATCCCAAGCTACGCTGTATTTTGGATTGTAAATTAGTTTGGTGAAAAAAGAGCTGGGGGAAAGAAGAGCCCTCCCAGGGTGATGTAGTGTGTTCCAAGTTCCTAGAGGCATGCAATAAAGGAATTTCCATTTGAGGGAAAATTCTAAGTGACACAACTAAGGTGTTCATGGCAGATATTCAGGAACAATTTTTAGCAAGTCAACCTTGACATGTACAAGTTTAGATTTCATACAGAGTGAAAATGTTTCTTATGCAACCAGCCCTGCAGCTGGTCCACCAAAATGTGCTGGAAAACATTTAATTTCATGGTTCCACGTTTTATTTATAAACTCAGTAAGATTGACCTCTTTTGGAAGAACTTCCTAAAGGGCTAGAAATGTCAGCTGGTTGTTTAAATTCCACCGAGGGCACTACCAAGGATGAGAGCTTAAAAAGGAGACTCTTGCATCCCTTCCATTCCCAAGCACCCAACTAGCAATTTACTTATTGTGTACTGGGTCATAGTACATGTGGAGATACTCCTTTTTAAAGAGTCTTATCTAAGTCTCAACTGGCTGAGTGTCAAGGTCTTAATCCTACAAGAAAGTACATTCCCAATAACCCAACTAGAATAAGGTCACTTCCTGTCTTTTGATACAAAAATTAAAGGTCTATGAAGGTTTAAAAAAAAGGCAGGTTTTGCTGTCTGTTATTCACCTGCTATGTAGTGAAATCAACAGAGTTGGTGACTTTTGCAAGCAGGTTTCATGTAATATTTTTATACAAACTGCACATGACCTTGGATGAAAACAAGGGTGAGAACAAACAGTGTTCTGACTAGAAGACAAAAGTGATTGTCTTTTTTTGCCAGGTGTTACTCACTCAGGTCAGATCTGTAGTCATTGTCACCATCATTTTTCCTGGGAGACCAATCTATTACAATCCCCTCCTTTTACAATAAGGAAATTGAAATACAGTGAGATGTAGTGACTTCCAAGGTCACTCAGGAAGTAAACTGAAAAACTAGAATTTGCACTGAGGTCTTCTAACTCCAAATGCAATATCCTTTCTACCGCTTTTCCTTTTTTTTTTTAAGGTGCCAATTTTAAGTAGATTTTATCCTTCAGGATGAGAACTGCATTTCCACTGGTTTATAGTACGGATACAGTGTGATGTTGTTCACTTCTCTCCCTCTGCACACATTTAAGTATTCAGAATACCCAGATTTGCATAGTAGCCTAAATGTTACTTTTAAACTGCTACTGCCTTGGCTATAGATTTGAGTCCTTCAATTTTTGGAAAGCTGTGTGGAATGCTTTTTCTTCTGCTATATTTAGTCAACCTCTTCATTGGTGGGTCCGGAAGAAACACCTTCAGATGAGGTTGTTTCACTCCCTGGGAACGAACCAGGCATGCCCCCTTTTAATGTGGAACAGCTGAGTATTGATGGTTTGTAGACTTTCTCCAGTTTTTTTCTGTTGATGCTCAAATTTTTCCTTTTCAGCAGTCTGGTTTTTATTCAGCCAGTTGATTATTTCATTGCATTTGTAAAGGATCTTCTGTTTGTCTTCATCACCAATTTTGCCTTGGACTTTCTCATTTTCTGTAGTAACTTTCATGTTTCGTGTTTCATGAAAGAAGATTCAAGAGAATTCTTGGAAGACATCTTGCCTCCATGCTTCTCATCTTCAGCCTTGTGTTTTTTGGCTTACTGAACTCTACGCTCGAAGTTTTCTTTGCTCAGACAACCTTTGTCATTGATGATAGTGATATTCTCCTTGCCTGTCCTCTTGAGGATGCATTTGTATGCATGTTAAATGTTACTTCAATCTGAGTATTACCCCTGGGGTTGAGGGTGGGTTGTCTTGTGAGCTCAAACTTGCCTTTGTCATTGTTTTCTCACCTTCATAAACCTGAGTAAGCACACCAGGCTGATTATCTGAGTGCCTGGTAAAGGTCTTCATCTGCTTGGTGGGGATGGTGGTACTGCATCTGATGAGAACTGTCATAACTCCACCAATAGTTTCAATTCTAAGGGAAGAAAGAATGGTGTCCAACAATAGTTAAGTCCTGCACATAACTCAGATTTATTTCTAGACAAGATGGCAGCCTGGACATCTGAACCATAGGAAAAGTCTCACCAGGATTGATACTCTTGTTGAGTTCCTTGCCTTTGAAAAAGTCCTGTTGAAGCTTTTGGATTTTGGGGATCTGAGTGGAGCCACCCACCAAGACAATGTCATGAATCTGTGATTGCATCTCTTAGGACCTTTCCTACAGGGTCCAGTGTGCTATGGAAGAGGTCAACATTCATCTCTTCTATGAGAGGAAGGTTCATCTCAACTTGATTTTTTGCAGCATCACCTATCAAACATTCTCTGTCAGTGTAGGTGATATAGCTTGAGGTAGTCCTGTCTCCTTGGTCATAATCAATGATCTCCACTTTGCCATGTTTAAAGGCTCCCACATAGGAGTAAGTAGTGCCAAGATCAATGCTAATTGTGATTTTTTTGACATGGTTTCTGGGATGTTGGGGATTGTAGCTGACCAGTATAAAGTAAGAAGAGCTGCTGCCACACTGTGTAGAACCTTTCTAGCTTTTTTTCTTCATTTTGTGACTAGAGGAAATCTTTTGAAACAAGCAAGGGCAAATGCTATTTCCAGTGTCCTGATAAGAAAATACTCTCTCTCTCTCTCTCTCTCTCTCTCTCTCTCTCTCTCTCTCTCTCTCTCTCTCTCACACACACACACACACACACACACACATGCACATACACATGACTGTGTCCTTTGGCCATTACCAGGGCTGATTCTTAGTAGAAGTAGAAGCAGATGGTAAGGAGTCAGAAGAGTGTGTAATAGTGATGCCTCTGAGAGGCTATGATTTGACTGGTATGTGTGATAAATACATTCACCCTCATTCAACCTTGTAACTTACAATAAACATTATGTAGATATGTGAGCTTTGAATTTCCTTGTGGCAGCTAAATGGTTTGGTGGATGGAGCACTTAGTCTTTGGGTGAAGAGTTTGATGCTTCAGGCCTGATCTATCACCCTCATTTTACAAATGAGGAAACTAGGGTCCAGAGAAGTTACATTTCTTATTCTAAGGTAATAAATTGAGGACTGGATTTTGGACAAAGATCTGCTGATTTTCACTACCCTAATTACACAGAGTGGCTAAATGCAATGTTGGCTAGATATAGAGAAAAATAGGATGGGAAAACCTCTTTCTTAACTATATCTACTCTTCACATATGGTCCTTCTAGGTACCCCATAAATTGTTCTATGAGTTCTCTTTATCCTATAAAATGTAGGAGAAATTGTCAGAGAAATGACAAATGAATTCTAATGTTTTTTTCTGACATTTTTTTTTCTTTTAATGATACGTCTTTTTTTTCTTTTTTTTCTATAATTTGATTTATTTATTTTTTTACATTCATTTTCACAAATTTTTGGGTTCCAAATTTTCTCCCCTTTTATCCCCTCCCCCCCACCCCAATACCCCAAGCAATCTAATTTTCCCTATCTCCAATCTGCCCTCTCTTCTGTCATCCCTCCCTTCTCTTGTCTCCATCTTCTCTTTTCTCCTGTAGAGCCAGATGACTTTCTATTCCTCCTTAACTGTATGTCTTCTTTCCTAGTTGCAACAACAATACTAAACAGTTGTTCCTAAAACTTTGAGTTCCGAATTCTCCCCATCCCTCCCTCTCCACCCATTCCCTTTGGGACGGCAGGCAATTCAATATAGGCCATATCTGTGTAGTTTTGCAAATGACCTCCCTGATAGTCGTGTTGTGTAAGACTAACTGGATTACCATCCCTCCTAACCTGCCCCTCCTTGTTTCTCTTCTGTCTTTTGATCCTGTCCCTCCCCAAGTGTTGACTTCAAATTGCTCCCTCCTCCCTTTGCCCTCCCTTCCATCATCCCCCCCTTGCAATATCTCTTTCTCCCCCACTTTCTTATACTGTAAGATAGGTTTTCATACCAAAATGAGTGTGCATTTCACTCCTTCGTTTAGTCAAATGTGATGAGGGTAAACTTCTTGTTTTTTTTTTTTTTTTTCCTCAGCTCTCCTCTTTTTCCCTCCACTAAGAAAAACTACCTGCCTCTTAAATGACATATAGTTACCCCCTTCCCTTTCCCTCTCTTTCCTTCCCCTACATATCTCTCTCACCATTTACCTTAGTTTCTTTTAAGGTATGGTCCCATCCTATTCAGTTCAACCTGTGCTCTTTATCTCTGTATGTGTGTATGTGTGTGCATGCATGTACATGTGTATGTGTGGTCCCACCAACTACCCAGATACTGAAAAGTTTTAAGAGTTAGAAATATTGTCTTTCCCTGTATGAATGTAAACAGTTCACTTCTGGTAAGTCCCTTAAGACTTCTCTTTGCTGTTTCCTTTTTCATGCTTCTTCTCATTTTTGTGTTTGAAAGTCAAATTTTCTTTTCAGCTCTGGTTTTTTCATCAAGAATGATTGAAAGTCCTCTGTTTCATTGAAAGACCATATTTTCCCTTGAAGTATTATACTCAGTTTAGCTGGGTAGGTGATTCTTGGTTTGAGTCCTAGTTCCTTTGCCTTCTGGAATATCCTATTCCACGCCCTTCGATCCCTTAATGTAGAAGCTGCTAGATCTTGGGTTATCCTGATTGTATTTTCACAGTACTGGAATTGTTTCTTTCTAGATGCTTGTAAGATTTTTTCCTTGAGCTGGGAGTTCTGGAATTTGGCCACAATGTTCCTAGGAGTTTCTCTTTTTGGATCTCTTTCAGGTGGTGATCGATGGATTCTTTCAATACTTATTTTGCCCTCTGGTTGTAGAATGTCAGGGCAGTTTTCCTTGATAATTTCATGGAAGATGATGTCTAGGCTCTTTTTTTGATCATGAGTTTCAGGTAGTCCCATAATTTTTAAATTGTCTCTCCTGGATCTATTTTCCAGGTCAGTTGTTTTTCCCATGAGATATTTCACATTCTCTTCCATTTTTTCATTCTTTTGGTTTTGTTTGGTGATTTCTTGGTTTCTCGTAAAGTCATTAGACTCCATCTGTTCCATTCTAATTTTGAGAGAACTATTAAATTCAGTGAGCTTTTGAGGTTCTTTTTCCATTTGGCTAATTCTGCTTTTGAAAGCATTCTTCTCCTCATTGGCTTTTTGAACCTCCTTTGCCAATTGAATGAGCCTATTTTTCAAGGTGTTAATTTCCTCAGCATTTTTTTGGGTCTCCTTTACCAAGGTATTGACCCGTTTTTCATACTTTTGTTGCATCTCTGACATTTCTCTTCCCAGTTTTTCCTCCACCTGTCTAACTTGCTTTTCAAAATCCCTTTTGAGCTCTTCCAGGGCCTGAGCCCACCCGCCACCCCCCTGGGGTGTCTGGGGTGCTGAGGCCCCACCCTCCACATCTTTCCCTGATGGCAAGGATACGTCCTCATCATCAGACCCGAAGCTCGGGATCATTTGCATTTGTTGGAAAAAACTCTCTATAGTCTTATTTTTCTTCCCTTTTCTAGGCATTTTCCCAGACAGTTACTTGACCTCTGATATTCCCTTCCACCCCTGCCTGGATCCGCCCAGCCAGTGCTTGGCCTCTGAGACTTAAATGGGCTTTCCTCCTGCTGGCTGTCAATCAGTGAGCTTTAGTTCAGGTGCTGGGTGGGGGCAGGGCCGCCTCCCTGGCTCTGATTCCTCAGGGGCTTTATGCAGAGACTTTCAGGAATGGAGCGGGTGGGGGCGGGGTGGGGGGCCCACCTCCCAAGCCCAGCTCCATTGGGGGCTTTAAGCAGAAGCCTTCAGTAATAGAGCGGGGTGGGGGCAGGGTTGTCTCCCAGGCTCAGCTCGGTCAGGTTTTATGCAGGCATCTTCCGTAATGAAGATCCTGCCTGCTGCTGGGGGATTCCTGAGTCCCGGTCCGCTGCTGCCTTAGCCGCCGCCCACACCTCTGCCTCCGCCGCTTCCTGCCCCCGTCCCTGCCGCCGCTTCCTCCCGAGGGGGCCTGAGTCACAGAGACGCCCTGTTTCCCCTCTCCTCCAGCCCGGCCTTCTCTCTCACTGACCTGTAGCTTCTGTGGGCGGAGGGACTTTCCCGGCTGCTGGAGCTTCCGTCTCTGAAGCCTGCTCGGATCAGCTTCTCTGGGGCCGTGGCCAGGGCAGCGCTGGTGGTGGGGTCCACTTTCCGGGGCGCGCCGGACCCTGGGGACGGGTCTCCAGGGCTCCCCGGAACGAAAATCTCTTCCACTCCATTTCTGCACACCTTGTATTGACCCAGAAGTTATGGGGGACTCTTTTTACATTAATTCTGTGGGCTTTTGGTTTCGGAGCTCGTAGACGTGCGTCCTTCTACTCCGCCATCTTGGCTCCGCCCCCTGATATTTTTTGATTAAAACATCAACCCATTAAAAGCATTTTAAGTGCCATCTATGTGCCAGGCATTAGGTAGGCTCTGCAGATGAAGACAAAGAATCCACTCTCAAGGAACTCAAAAACAGATACATATTTGTTTGCTTTAGAGAGTACAGCTCAATGGACTTAGAAGTTTTGACTCCTCAGGTTTTGCCAAAATGTATGACTGAAGATCTGTTCCTTATCTCCTTAGTTTTGAAGAATTTATATGAATATGGAAGCAAGATTTTTTGAACATCTTAATGATTTTTTTAAAAACATTGCCATTTATTTAGTAATAAGACCAAAGAAACAATAATATCATAGATACTGATATATTGAAACAAATGCAAAAATAAATGTCACAATCCACACAAAAATCTGAATGACACTTTCCCACCAAGGTATTAAGGTAGAATGAACACACATTCAACAAAAGCTTGACAGGAACACACTAGGGAAGAAAATCCATGTGCTCAGTGCAATGCACATCTCTTCCCTTCAGGCACTGATGTCACTGGTCCATTCAGAAACTACCACACGCCTGAAAGCAACATCTCTGCTTGCTACTTCCCTTGTGAGTCTTCCTGATTTCCACATGTGCAAATCCTCTTTTCTTCTATTCCTAACATGTTGAAGCATTTAGAATTCTTTTAACTCACAAGCTCTGCTAAGATAGAATTGGAAAAGAGTTCCATTATTGTTTTGGATTGCAGTTCTCTTTAAACTTGAGTACTACCAAGATTCTTACAATATCTGTCTTTGGACAATACAGGCAAGTCCAGTCCCAAGGATTCTGTGTTGTCCAATAGCATCCCAGTATCTCTTTCTAGTTAGGAAAACTGCTGTAAAATCTATCTTTTCCCTTTTTGATTTTTTCCTTTCAAACCATTGAGGACAAAGCAAAGGAAAACAACAGGCACTTCTGAGAGGTTTCACCTCTCCCTTCTACTGAAGAGATACAGCTGGAACTGAATCTCTTTTCCACTGACCTTTGAACTATATTCAGCTACTCAGAAATTAACATCTAAAGTTTTCTTGTTAGTTGATTTCACTGTTTTAACCAGGCTGTTTCAACCTCTTCACCACCCTTTGGATGGCACATTTATCCTTCATTTTTGAGGTTGAAAAAAAAGCACCGAATACTTAAAAAATTCATAATTCTTCTTCAAGACCACCATACTTTCCAAACATATACATGATTTTTAATTTTGCTTGTTTTGACCTCTCAAGTGTTTAAATATTTATCGGCAAATGAGGTTAGATACCATAATGCCTGTAGTTCCAGTTATTTATTTATCATTCTTAAAATGGTTTTCTTCCAGTCTCTCTTTGAAAGTTGTTTTTTCCAACTTAAATTTTTATCAATTTTTTTTGAGTTTTTTTTAAATTTTATTTTTCATTTCTAACACAGTTTATAACAGATAAAACAATTCAAACTTTTGGTCAAGTGAAACTTCTTTTTAAAGCATTTACAATATGGACACAAAAGAATTTTTTAATATATTAACCAACTGAGACACAAATAATATTTATGTTGCTAAGTTCACAAGCTCTTGACCTCTTGATCTTGTCTCCACAGTATTACTAAGAATTAAAGGACCCTAACTTATTGTTGTTGGCCTAAAGTCCTAAGCCTAATAGCTCAATTTTAGACTTAACCTCGGATGTTCCCCTACCAATAATCTATAATTCAATAGGTCTGGCATTAAGCTTATAATCCTTTGGACTATAGGAAATTGCCACCAAGAATAGGGACATTGCAGGGATACAATATCTCCCCAACCTCATGTCAATTCCAGGCAAGATTAGATTGTCCACTTGCATTCAGTAAGGCTTAAAGTCTGCCAAGTATCAGTGAGTAAATTGAGTCAGGAGAATTCTACCTCAGCCCAGGCTGAACCGCCACTCTCTCACCCTTCCCATGAGATCACCTTTTGCAGTTCATGCCAGCATCTCACTGGCTTTCTCATATCATGGATTGGAGGCTCAGACCGCCTTTCTTGCTATCCATACCTGGAGTTAGACTCAAGAACAGTCACTTAATAGTCCCATAGCATCTAAAAATGGCAGGTTCCAATAACCAGATTTCAAATATGATTATAATTTCACTTTGGCTAAGGAACATTTTTTGCGGCAAGTCTTAAGTGGCTTACATGTCTTTCTATACATGTTCTAGTTCCTGATTAAATAGCAATCATAAAATCAAATTTACCATTAAAGCCTTAACTTTTTCATCAATGACAAATTTTACCCAAGGTTACCTGCCTCTAGGAAATTTAGACTAAAATTCTTTTCCCCAGACTAAAGATGACATTGATTTATTCTCAGTAATTAATTCAGTAAATTGTTTTTAATACTAATTGCTTTCACCTCACTTTGTAATATGTCCAATTTTTCTCCCCATCACTCCCCTTTCCCCGCTTCCTAATACCTTGCATTCTGATTACTCCTTCCCTCAATGTACCCTCCCTTCTATCACACCCCACCCTTCCCTTATCCCCATCTTCTCTCTTTTCTTGTAGGGCAAAATAAGTTTCTATACCCTATTCCAATTAAATGAATAAAAATTCTCAACATTCATTGCTAATACTTTGAATTCCAACTTCTCTCCCTACCTCCTCTCTCCCCAACTCTACTGAGAAGGCAAGCAATTCAATACAAACTAAATATGTATTGTTTTGCAAAAGATTTCCATAATAGTAATGTTGTATAATACGAATTATATTGCCCTTTTTCCTATTCTATTCCCCCTTATTTTTCCCCCCACAATTGACCTTGTCCCTTTTCGAAAGTATTTATTTTTAGTAACTCCCTTCTCCCATTTGCCCTCCCTTCTATCATTCCCCTCACCCCACTTGTTGCCTCCTCCCCTTCTTTCCTGTGGGGTGATATAAATTTTCATATCAAATTTAGTGAGCATGTTATTCCCTCCTTCAGCCACATGTGGAGAGAGTAGCTTCATTTTTCCCCTCTCCCCTTCTCCCTTTTCTCCTCCATTGAACAAGATTTTTCTTATCTCTTTTATGAGTTATAGCCTGCTCTTTCACTTCTCCCTTTCTCTTTCTGGTATTTTCCTCCCTCACCCCTTAATTTTTATTTCATTTTATTTTTTGTGTGGATATCATCTCTTCTGATTCAACATATCCTGCACTGTGTGTGTGTGTGTGTGTGTGTGTATGCAATCTTTCCATCTACCCAAATACTGAGAAAAGATTCAAGAGTTATAAATATTTTTTTCCATGTAGTAATGCAAACAGTTCAGCTTTAGAGAGTCTTTTACGATTTCTCTTTCCTGTTTACCTTTTCATACTTCTCTTGATTCTTGTATTGTAAAGTCAAATTTTCTATACAGATCTGGTCTTTTCCTCAGTATGAATGATTGAAAGTCCTCTATATCATTGAATGACCATTTATTCCCTTGAAGTATTATACTCAGATTTGCTGGGTAGGTGATTCTAGATTTCAATCCTAGTTCCTTTGACCTCTGAAATATCCCATTCCAAGCCCTTTGATCCCTTAATGTTGAAGCTATCAGATTCTGTGCTATCCTCATTATATTTCCACAATACTCAAATTGTTTCTTTCTAGCTGCTTGCAGTATTTTCTCCTTGATCCGGGAACTCTGAAATTTGACCACAATATTCCTAGAAGTTTCTCTGCTTGGGTGTCTTTCAGGAGGTGATGGGTGGATTCTTTCAATATTTATTTTGCCCTCCGGCTCTGCCCTCTGCCCTCGGGGCAGTTTTCCTCGATAATTTATGGAAGATAATGTCTAGGTTCTTTTTTTTGATCATGGCTTTCAGGTAGTTCCATAATTTTTAAATTGTTTCTCCTGGATCTATTTTCCAGGTCAGTGTTTTTCCAATGAGATGTTTCATATTATCTTCTATTTTTTCAAACTTTTGGTTTTGCTTACTAACTGTTTAGTTTAATTCATAGTCATTCATTTCCCTGAACTCAGTTCTCTCTTTCAACGAATTATTTTGTTCAGTGAGCTTTTGGACCTCCTCCTCATTGGCTTTTTGGACCTCTTTTTCCAATTGAATTAACCTCTTTTTAAAGCTGTTATTTTCCTTAGCATTTTTTTTTTGGGGGGGGGTTCTCCTTTAGTAAGCTGCTAACTTGTTTTTTAAGATCTTCTATTGCCTGAGGATGGTTTAAGTTCCCTTTGGAGGCCCTGGAGGCAGAGGCCTTGCCTTTCTCTGACAGTATGCCTTGTTCTTCCTCATCTGAAAGAATTGGGGGAGACATCTGTTCCCCAAGAAAGTAGCCTTCTATTGTCTTATCTTTTTCCCTTTTTCGGGCATTTTCCCAGCCAGTTACTTACTTGATTTCTGAATTTCCTCTTAACAACTACCTCACCTACAGTTCCGCCAAGCCAGTACTGGGGACTGAGATTCAGATGAGCTGCTCCAAACCCTCAGCAGCTTTAGGCAGGGGCAGGGCCACTATTCAGTGTGAAATTAAGATCAACTGCTCAGGTGGGGGCAGGGCTGCCACACAGGGCTCAGATCCCTCAAGGGCTTTATGATGAGACCTTCTGCAATGGATGCAAGCTTCTGCCTGCTTTGGGAGCCCCATCTGCTACTGCCTCCACTGCTGCCACCTGAGGAGGCCCAAGTTATGGGGACACCCTCCTCCCTTCTCAGCCAACTGAAAGACCCTCTCATTGACTTTTGGCACCTGTGGGTTGAGGGATCTGTGCTGCCACTGGAGATTCTGTCCCTGAAGCCTGCTTGGATCTGCTCTTCTCCGTGCTGTGTGGCCAAGGCTGGGCTGGGCTCTGCTTTGGGTCTGGTGGGACAGACCTTTCTCATTGGTCTTTCAGGTCACCCTGAGCTAGAAATGTCTTCCACTCCATTGTTCTGTGGCTTCTGCTGCTCTAAAATTTGTTGAGAGTTCTTCTTTACAGGTATTTTATGGGCTGTGGGATAAGAGCTAGTGTATGTGCATCTTTCTACTCTGCCATCTTGGCTCTGCCCCTCCATCTTAATGATTTTTGTTAGGGTGAGGTGGAAAGAGATGGGAGACTGGTCTCTCAACAGAGAATAGCTCCCTTGTGTCCCTGGCAGCCGATCTCTAAATGTGAATAATATTATTTACATAACTGATAATTATACAGTGTTATTAAATTTACATAGTGATTGATTTAGCAAGGTATATTGGTGTATATTGTAGTAGGGCAGCTGTTTAAATTCTACCATAAACAAATGGCAAGACCATAGTTAATGTGGTGAATATACCACCCCTCCTCCCATGTGTTTTTATGTTCCCACAGTTATTCTCCTTCAGTGACTCTTGTCCTGAATTTCCTACTTGCAGTTAATTACTTCCTTTTGCAACAAAAATCCAATCATTACTATCTACCTTCATTTTTAGCAGTATCTCATCTCACTGCCAACTTTTCTGTCTCATGCTACAGTTAATAGGTCACTTCTTAGTACAATGCCAGGCACATAGTAAATGCTTAAAAAATGCTTGTTTGCTTTGTCATGCCTCAACCTTTTATAATTAAATACCACTCTATAACTTTAGACCCCACTCTCCTCAACTCAAAGGGCCTCTTACTAACTGGAATTCATCATGTATCAATATTTTCTTTCCACTGTTTGTTGTAGCTACCTCTGAGCACTTCCTCTTTGGTTCAATACTACTGTGTGTATATGGGGTATTCAGAGAGGACTAGCACTTTTGATGTGAGGGCTTGTCAAGCTCCTTTCAGGGCTGCTCATCCACCTTTGTCATCCAATTCTCACCTGTGGCTCCAGGAAGCTGTATCATGTGCAGTAGCCATACTGCTATACATGCCAAAATCATCTTGGTAGACAGGTTTCACCACATTGAGGGTAATTAATAGACGACAAATTCATCTGTGAGTTAGCAGGATGTCTACCCTAAGCATGTAAAGACTTCCTCCAATGGAATGAGAAGATCAGAACAAGTTGTTCCAACGGCCAATGCAGGTGGCTGAACAGGCACTGTGGAGCACTTAGAGCTTGGTCAGACATTGTATCCTGGGCCATTGCTAGATGTCTTGGCTTTTGTCCCATCACTGGATTTTGATGAGCCAAGAAGAGAGAGTGAGGCTGATGACTTTGGGCTTCTCTGCTTCACTTAAATCCAAATCATACAGGAGTCAAGACATCACCCCATGATGTCATTGATCCTCTATGAAAATAAAGAATGAACAATGAGCAACACAGTGAAAAACTCAATGCCATCCCATCTCAACATGTATCATCATATTTAATCTTCAGTCATATCTTCGAGTCACACAGGCTTCATTCTTTGGGGCCAGCTATCAATCATTGCAATGTTAGAACCACTGAATGTGAAGTCTAGGCTCCTGAATTTGAATCCTGGATTTGCTACTTATTTTGCAAAATCTTGGACAAGTCATTTTACCCCTTAATTCTCAGTTTCCTTGTCCATAGAAGACAAGCTCCTTAAAAGGAGATATTTTGTTTTATTTTTCATTTGTATCCACCCAGCTTAATACTCTCTCACACTTTGGGCTCCCAGAAATAGCTGCAGTAGAATCAAGGTAATGTGGATGTCCATATCCATTCATAGAGCCCCTACAGGACTATATAACCTATAACCTCTTAATGAAGACACAGATTTTTTTAAATGAAACAGCATAATGATAAAAGTAGCAGCAGAACATTTCCCCACTAACATGATGCACAAACTCAAAATCACATACCGCTGTTTGCTTAAGCTTCTTCAGTTATAAAATGGGAATAATAATTCCACCTTCCTTACAGGGTTGTTGTGAAGATCAAATGAGATATTTGTAAAGTACTTAACTTAGTGCTGGGCACACAGTAGGTGCTTAATAAATGCTTATTCCTTTTGCCTTCCTCTCAGGTCCTCTACCCCCATTAGTGAGAAGAGTGGGAATATAGAAATATCATACATTAGGAGCCCATGTCAGTGGCCTATGGAACCAGGAGACATGTGTGAAGGGCCAACTAATGTTACTGATAATAATGGGCTGCCTGGGCCTCCTGGTAATATTATCTTAGTATTCTCTATGGGTTTAATTCCTGCTATAAACTGATTTCTTCTGAGCTTACACCTGTTTATTGACGGTGTTGTTCCCTCCCTCTGTCTCTCTCCTGGTATTCTCTGTTCTCTGTTGGGCATCTTGTTCATAGTCAGTGTTGGACTTGACAGACATCACAGTTCCAGACTTCATTATTTTTGGGGGTGGAAGTAAACTTTTTAATATATTTTAAGCAAATAAAAAATAAGATAAGAAAAAAAAAAACATTGCCATCTACACAGCAGAACATGAGAGGGAGGATTCGACATAAAACAATAAATTCCCATTTCAAGAAAACCTATATAATAAATACTACACATTGTTTTCAAAGCCACCTAGTTTTTCTTTGCTGCCTTGTAGGTTTTCTTTTGTTTTCTGCTGTGTACTTCTTATTTTGTTTTTTTCTATTCCCCACCATCCCCAAAGAAGGCTACAATTAAATGTGGATATATATCTATAACTATATCTACTTTAGATATATTGTAGATATAGTTACATATACACACATAAAGGTAGATAGGTACAAATAGAAAGCTATAAACTTATACTTAAATACAAATATATACCCATACACATATATGTAAGACATACTTATACTTATTTCCGCTTGTTATCTGTTTCTCTGAAGGCAGACAGAATCTTCCTTCATAGGTTCATGTCTTTCCACATTTTTCTAAATCAACCAACCCATCATTTTCTACCATAGCAATATTCCAACCCAATTGTATTCTATCTGAGAGATTGTCTATCAAAGTTTCCCCACGATTTTCTGCGTTTCTTCTGTTCTTGGCTACATCAGCTTTATTTATACAAGAAATTTTTATTTAAAATAATTAAAATTAGCCATTTTATGCTTCAACAATGCCGTCACCTTACAATATAGTTTAAGGTCTGATATTACTGAATCTGCTTCCTTTACATCTTTCCCCCCCCCAGTTTCTTTGAAGTTCCTGATCTTTTGTTCTTCCAAATGAACTTTACTATTTTTTTCTGACTCAGTAAGATAATTTTTTTTACTAATTTAATTGAAATAGCATTGAATAAATAGATTAGTTAGGTAAAATTATCATTTAAAAATTATATTTGCTTTACCTATCCATGAGCAATAAATATAACTTCAATTATTTGGATCTGAGTTCATGTATATAAAAAGTATTTTATGTATATTTTCACATAGTTCCTGTTTCTGTTTTGGCAGACATGCTCTCAGGTATTTTATACCTGAGTTATTTTAAATTTTAAAATAATTTTAAATAGTCTAAAACAAGATTGAAAAATATTGTAGACATATAGTGTAGTTTTCTATTTTTCACTTTTGATTAAACCTACTTTAGCTTTAACTTTGTGTGAGGTCATGATTATTACCCCAAATTCTTTTTTTATGTAATAAATTTTACTCTTGTCCATTATTTTGTCTTTGTGTGTATCTTACATTTCAAGTATTTTCTGAAAGTAACAAATTGTCAAATTCAAAAATTTAATCTGCTATCAAGTTCTATTTTATGGATAAATTCATACTATTTACATTGTGAGCTATAATAACTTGTGTATTTTCCCCCTTCCTATTTTTCCACAATATCCTTCTCACGTTATTTACCTTATCCTTCCTCACTCCACTACTTCTCCCTGCTACCTAGCCCTCCTATTCCTTAACCAATCCACCCCTTCAAGAGATCCTCCCTTATCCTCTCCCCCAACCCTATTCTCTTGCCCTCTTATTTCTTTCTGAATTTAGAAAACTTTTATGCCCTTCTAGATATATATGTTATTCCTTCTTTAACCCATTGCCAATGAGAGTAAGATTCCAGCATTCTCAGCCCTCCCCCCTACCAGCTTCTTCTGTATCAGTTTTCCTTTTACGCCTTGTTTGTATGAGCTCCTTTTTATCTCTCCCTACACAGTTTTATTTTTTTAGAATCACTCCATCATACTCAGCTCCACCCAAGCTTTTCTTTCAAACTACCCAAATAATGACAGTCATCAGAGTGCTGATGTTTTCACATATAAAAAATAAGCAATTTGACCTTATTAAATCCCTTATATTAGTCTACAATGTTTGCCTGCTCTTTCTGCTGGATCTTACATGTTGAATTTTCTCTTGAATTCTGTGGCTTTTGTCACAAAAACCTGAAGTCTTTCAGTTCATTAAATGTTCATTTTAAAAAATTCAGGATTACATTTAACTTTATTGGGTAAGTTATCTTTCATCATAACCCCACCTTTTTTGCTCTACAAAATATAATATCCAAAGGCTTACAATCTTTCAGTATAGTAGTTGTTAGGTTTTGGGTAATCTTTCTTGTAGCTCCATGGTATTGAAATTGTTTTTTTTTGGGGGGGTGGAGCCAAGATGGTGGAGTAGAAGCAGGGACCTTCTTGAGCTCTCCTCCAAATCCCTCAAAATACCTGTAAAAAATGACTCTAAGAAAATTCTAGAGCAACAGAAGTCACAAAATGACAGACTGAAGCAAATTTACAGCCCAAGACAATCTGGAAGATTGATAGGAAGGGTCTGTTGCACTGTGCTGGGAGCAGAGCGCAGTTCAATGTGGGCTGCCCCAGCACAGATAGGGCTGGAGCAGGCCTTAGGGGACTGACTTACTGGTACCTGTGAGGGTTTCCAGACTTTTCAACCCACAAGCAGCAAAGACAGTTTCAAAGGTCAGTGGGAAAGGTCTCTCATCTGGGTAAGAGGGGAGAATTGTCTAGCCCAAGTCCTAGCCTCAGCCCCAGTGCAGAGGCACTGCCACAGTGGTGGAAACTCCTGGAGCTTTCAGCCTACAGATGGTAGGGGAATTGAGTGGTTGATCTGGGTCATAGTCATGAATGGTGGTCCTGGGGTGGGTAGGAGTGCTAGTATGATAGAGCTTGTGGAGGCAATGGGGAGAGAATCCTTACAGTTCAGAGGCAGAAAAGAATGCTTGTGGTTATTTAAAGACCAGAGCACAGGCCGTGAGAGAGGTAGACAGTTCTCCTTTGCTCATACCACTTTGGAAGAACTGAAAATTTATAGGTCCCTAGAAATATCTCTAAAAATAGCTGTACAAAACCCCTGAAGCTTGGGGCAGTATACCTTCCACTTAACAAGAGTTCAAAAGTCAAGTAATTGGCTGGGAAAATAATCAAATGGGGTTTCAGACTATAGAATCTCACTTTCTTGGTGAAAAGGTATTTTCTTACATCCTTGGTGACAAGGAAGATCAAAACATACAACCAGAAGGAGAAAACAAAGTCAAAGTACCTGCATCCAAAAGCCTCCAAGAAAAATATGAATTGGTCTCAGGCCATGGAAGAGCTCTAAAAGGATTTTGAAAATCAAGAAAGAGAAGCAGAGGAAAAGTTGGGAAGAGAAATGAGAGTGATGCAAGAAAATCATGAAAAACAAGTCAACATCTTGCTAAAGGACACCCCCCAAAAATGCTAAACAAAATAACACCTTTAAAGTTAGAGTAACTCAAATGGCAGAAGAGGCCCAAAATTAGAAGAATGCTTCTCCAAAAAAAAGGAGAAGAATGCTTCTCCAAAAAAGGAGAAGAATGTCTCAAAAAGTATAATGGGCCAAATGGAAAAGGAGGTCCAAAAGTTCATTGAAGAAATTCTTTAGAAATTAGAATGAAACAAATGGAGGCTAATAACTTTGTGAGTAATCAAGAAAGTATAAAACAAAAACAAAAGAATTAAAAGATAGAAAAAAAAATGTGAAATATTTTATTGGAAAAACAACTGATCTGGAAAATAGATCCAGGAGAGACAATTTAAAAATTGTTGGATTACCTGAAAGTCATGATCAAAAAATGAGCCTAGAGATCATCTTTCAAGAAATTATTAAAGAAAACTGCTGTGATATTCTACAACCAGATGGTAAAATAGAAATGAAAAGAGTCTACTGATCACCTCCTGAAAGAGACCCAAAAGGAAAACTCCACAGAATAAGACCCCCAGACATGCTGCCCTGCAAATATTTTTCCTTCCTGCAGTCCCTCAGGTGACTGAAAACTACAGCTGTCCTCTCTTTCCTGGAATTGATACCAGGAACTTTTCTCTATTGCAAGTGCCAATAGCCAGCAGGGTCTCTGCTACTACACTCACTAGGAGCATGCTAGCTCCCTCTCCTCAGCAGTCACAGCTAAAAAAGTGTGTGGTCAGTACAGTTTTGCTTGGCATCCCCTGACAGTGGAAGGTCCTTCAGTCTTCCCCTGCTTAGCCAGCAGACCACCCATACTGTCTAAAAGATGAAAGTTTTCTAAGAATGAGGCTGTCTCTGAATCTAGTTGCCCCAGGGTTTGCTGTTTGTTGATTCTGCAGAGTACCCTGGAGGTGTTGAACTTCACTCAGTCTGATGTCCTCCTAAGACAATTTCTTTACCCTGACTTTATTTTTATTTTTGATGCTCTGTTTTCCATCTGAGGATTTGTTGTGTCTCTTTTTTTTTGTGGAGGAAATTTGGAGAGCTAAAAGTTTTCGGACCTACTTTGTCATCTTCTCAGAATTCTCTCCCAGCTTCATACTTCAAGGGTTTTAGTTGTCTTTACTTAATAGTGGTAAGCTGATAGTTCTTTAGTTATGGTCAGATCACACCCAGCAAAGTGGCAAAGAACTGGAAACTAAACCATCAATTGGGCGAATAACTGAACAAATTATGGTATATAAATGAGAAATCAGAAAAAGTCCAATATTCATGTAGATGCCAAGGGAAATAGCATGCTTCATGAGCAGTAGTTTGGAGTCATGAGTGGTCATTATACTAATCAGATTTCTTAAGTCTTTTAGAGTTTGTCTTTATATTTTAAGAATTATTCTCCTAGTCTCCTTTCAAAAACCAGGCAGAAGGCTAGGACTTTCTTTCTATCCTCTATATCTGGGGTAGACTCTTTTCTTTATTTCTTTAAAAAATAATTTTTAATATTCTCAGCATAAGCAATAGGAAATAAAATCAATACTTCTACATACAAAATAGAACAAAACAAAGAATTGTATATGCAACGGAATCTCTATTATGTACAGCTTGTTTTTCTTTTTAAGTACCTAATAATTCAACACATTATCATCAAGTCTGACATATTTGTTTGTTTCTGTCTTTTTAAAATTTTTTCCATCTCATTTATTTATTTTGCTCTCTTTATTAAAGGTAGAGCAATATTTTCAGCTTGGTTGCAGTTCAACTGGCACAATCTTTATTTGTCATTAAAAAAGTGTTTTTTTGTTAGGAGTCATTTTATTTAAGTTGTACAAAATTCAAAGACAAAAAGGGAAGTCCCTTGAAAGGAAGATTCTCATTTTAGCATTTCACAAGATAGAGCTCAACTCTTTTATAGTTTATCATATTATGAAATACCATTTTGGCTCCATCTGAAAATATGAACTATTTGACATTTTCATATCTCTTCCATTCTAGCTAAATAGATAATCATTCATCAAATACTTTTCTATTCATTGATTACTAGTAATATTTAGTCTGTTTGAAGAGCCATTATATGTTTCTGTCTTTCCTTCCTTTTGTTATCTTCTGTACATATAAAAATACTTCAATGATGCTTTAATATTTCTTTTAATATTTCTCCATTATTCTCTCTTTTCTTCCTTTCATCTTTAGCTCATTGAAAAAAGAAAAGCAAAACCCTTGTAAGAAATATGCATAGTCAAAGAAAAAAAAATTCCCGTATTGATTATGTTTAAAAATGTATTTCATTCTGTGTCTTGAGTTTTTCACCTTTCTTTCAGGATATGTTCTATGCTTCAACAACAGTCCTCTGCTATGGTGTGGCTCATTACTTTGATCAGAGACCTTAAGTCATTTGAAGTTATTTTTCTTTACAATGCTACTCTTATTGTATAAATTGTTCATGTCATTTTACTCTATATCAGTTCATGCAGTTCAGGTTTCCTTGAATATATCCCTTTTCTCATTTATTATGGCATAGTAATATTTCTTCTTTTTAAACAAGTTTTTATGTCTTCTGTTTCTTACATCATCATAATTATCCCAAGTATTTCTCCTTTTCCTTTCCTCAGAGAGCTCTTTCATATAACAAATGGCTTGTTTTAAAAGAGAAAAAATCAACTAAACTGATCCATATGGTGAAAAAGTCCAAAACCATGTGTAATGTATAACACTTATACTGCCTTCACAAAAATTGGAATTTTTTTCTCATATCTCTTTATTCATTAATCTTTTTTGAATTTAGTTACATTCATTTTTGATTTTGGGGGTACAGTTGTTTAGTCAATCCCCAATTGATGGGTATCTACTCCCCCCCTCTTTTTTGGTTTCACAAAATGTACAATAATATTTCATTGTATTCACATACTGTAGTTTGTTCATCTACTACCCAATTGATTATTTCTAGTTTTTTCTAGTTATAGGAGCAATATATTTGTATATGTGGTGCTTTTCCTATTTCTTAATCTGTTTGGGAATATAAATTTAATGGTGGTATTGCCACATCACAGGGTACAAACAATTTAGTGACTTTCTGAATATAGTTCAAATTGATTTCCAGAATGGTTCCTCCAACTGTCATTATTATGTCTATTTTTCTCTAGTCCCTCCAACACTTGTCACTTTCCTTTTTTTGTCATCTTTGCCAATTTGATGGTGTGAAGTGGAACATCAGAGCTATTTTAATTTGCTTTCTTCTCATTGTTAATGATTTGGAGAAATTTTTCATATAGTTTCATTTTGAAAACTATCTATTAATATTCATTGAACCATTATCTATTGGCTGGTTTTTGTTCTTATAAATCTGAATCAGCTCTTTAAATAGGGCAGTGTAGCTAAGGTGGCAGAGAAAATGCAGGGACTCACCTGAGCTCTCCCAAATTCCCTTCCAAATACCTTTAAAATATTACCTCAAGACAAATTATGGAGTTGAAGAACCCACAAAAGGATGGGTTGAAACAATTTTTCAGACCACAACAACTTAGAAGGTTGGTAGGAAAAGTCTTTTATACTGAGATAAGGGTGTAGCCTAGTCTAGTGCAGGCTGTACCTGCACAGACCAGGCCCCAGCAAATCAGGAGGCATATCTTAGGAGTGATTGAATCAGACGTGGCAGTGGTTGCTACCAAAAGTGTCTGTCCACAGACAGTAAGGGGGTCAGACAACTGGTGAGAAGGAGATTATAGTGTTTCCTTTGGTAGCACGGGGAGTAGGACTCTGTTGCCTTACATATATTTTCATCTGCTTTGTAATCCCTGGATGAGAAGGAGCATTAGCACACTAGAGCTTGTGGTTGCAGGGGAGCCACAAGAGGACCACCCAGCAGGACCTTGGTCACAGTTCCTGTGTAGAAAAGAGTACTTGTGATCACTCACAGACCAGAGCACAGACCAAGAGAGCAGTAAACATGCCTTTCCTTAGATTATGCTGAAATAACTGAAAGCTTATAAACTCCCAAAACCTGTCTGAAAACAGCCTGAAGCTCAGGAAAATGTGCACCACAAGCAAAAAGCAGAGCCCTGCTTTAGCATAGTGTTAAAAGTCAGGAAATAGTCTGTAAAAATGAGTAAACAGCAGAAAAATATCCTGACTTAAAGATAGAAAGTTACTCTGAAGGCAAAGAAGATCAAAACACATATTCAGAAGACAATGAAGTCAAAACTGTTACATCCAAAGCCTCAAAGAAAAATATGAATTGGTCTCAGCCCATGAAGAAAACTCATAAAGGGTTTTAAAAATCAAGTAAGAGAGCCAGAGAAAAAATTGGGAAGAAAAAATGAGACTGATCAGGAAGAAAAAGAGTCAACAGTTTGGTAAAAGAGTTGTTTACATACCTTGGATATTTATTTATCATGGAAATATTATTTTTTTTTCCTCTGACTTGTTTGCCTTTTAATTTTAACTATATTGTTTTTGTTTGTACAAACCTTTTTTATTTTTTAAAATACTATTTTAGTTTTTCCCCCAATTATATATCAGGACAATTTTTTGACATTCATTTTTATAAGATTTTGAGTTCCCAGTTTTTCTCTGTCCCTTCTCTCCATTCTTACTAAAATGAGAAGTAATTTGATTTAGATTACATAAATGCAGTTATGTAAAGCATATTTCCATATTAGTCATAGTCATGAAAGTAGAAACAGATCAAGAGGAAAAAAGCCAAAAAAAAAGTGAAAAAAGTATATTTTGATTTGCATTCAGAGTCCATCAGTTCTTTATCTGGATGTGGATAGCATTTTCTTTCATGAATCTTTTGTACTGTCTTGGATCATTGTGTTGCTTAGAAGAGCTAAGTCATTCATAGCTGATCATCACACAATGTTGTTGGTACTCCTTATCTATCTTTTGCTCTTTAAAACATTCTTCTCTTCATTGAATTTTTGGGCATCTTTTGCCATTTGAGTTAGTCTATTTTTTAAGGTGTTAATTTCTTCAGCATTTTTTTGGGTCTCCTTTAGTAAGCTGTTGACTTACTTTTCATGGTTTTCTTGCATCGCTCTCGTTTCTCTTTCCAATTTTTCCTCCACCTCTCTTACTTGATTTTCAAAATCCTTTTTGAACTCTTCCATGGCCTGAGACCATTGCATATTTATTTTGGAGACTTTGCATGCAGAAGCCTTGACTTTTAGGTCTTCCTCTGAAGACCTAAATTATTCCTCCTCTTCTGAAAGGATGAAGGAAAATACCTGCTCACCAAGAAAGTAACCTTCTATTGTCTTATTCTTTTTCCCTTTTTTGAGCATTTTCCCAGTCAGTTACTTGACTTTTGAGTTCTTTGTCAGGGCCATACCCAGGGCTGAGATTCAGATCAACTGCTCAATTCCCTCAGGGGCTCTAGGTAGAGGGCTCCAAAAATGGAAGTTGCAGTTGTAGTGGTTGCTGCCGGGGCTCAGACCATACTCCCCTCCCCTGGGTGACTGAGCCATCCCACTGACCTTTGAAGCTGTCTGTGGCATTTGTGGGTTGAGCAATTTGGGAACTGCTGCTGCTGGTGGCTCTCTGAAGTCTGTTCAGGGTCCTGTCCTCTTCCTCATCTATCATATACTGTTTTTTTTTTTCATAAAACCAGCTCCTGGTTTTATTTATTAGCTCAACAGTCTTTTTTTTTAAATTTTTACTTTCAATCATATTTATCTCACTTTTGATTTTCAGGATTTCCAATTTAGTGCTCAAACGGGTATATTTAATTTGTTCTTTTTCTAGTTTCTTTAGTTGCATACCCAGTTCACCGATCTGTTCTTTCTCTATTTTGTTTTTTAATCTAAAAATTTAGAGAAAGAAATTTTCCCCTCAGTGGTTTTTTGGCTACATTTCATGAATTTTGGTATGTTGTCTTGTTATCATTTTCATTACTGGAATCATTGATTATTTCTATGATTTTTTTTCTTTGACTCACTTATTGTTTAGGATTAGATTAGTGTCCAATGAATTTTTAATCTGTCTTTTCACTGATGGATGCTGAATATAATTTTTATTGCATTATGATCTGAAAAGAATATATTTAATATTTCGGCCTTTCCACATTTGATTTTGAGGTTTTTATGCTTTAATACATAGTCAATGTTTGTGCAGGTGCCATGTGTTGCTGAGAAAAAGATATATTTCTTTATGTTCCAATTCGGTTTTCTACAAAGGTTTGTTATAGCTAACTTTTCTATTATGCTAGCTTACCTCCTTAATTTCTTCCTTGTTTATTTTCTCATTAGATTTATTGGATTCTAAGAGGGGACAGTTGAAGTCTCCCACTAGTATAATTTAGCTTTCTATTTCTTCCTGTAGTTCACTTAGCTTCTTTAAGAATTTGGGTGCTATCCCACTTGGTGCATATGTCGATATTGCTTCATAGCCTATGGTAGCTTTTAGTGATATGTAATTTCCTTCCTTATCTCTTTTCATTAGATCTATTTTTGCTTTTACTTTGTCTAAGATCAGGATTACTATGCTTGCTTCTTCTTCTTCTTCTTGTTCTTCTTCTTCCTTTAGTTGGCGCATAATAGATTCTGCTCTAGCCTCTTACGTTTACTCTGTGTGTGTCTCTCTGCTACAGTTATGATTACTGTTTTCACTCCATCCTATTTTTCCTCCTATTTTTTGTGTCTCTTCACCCTTTCCCTCCTCACCAGTATTTTGCTTTTCTCTACCACCTCTCCTGATCTGCCCTCCCTTCTGTCAGTCCTCCCCCTTTACTTAATCTACTCCCCTCCTACTTCCCTGTGGGTTAAGGTAATTTTCTTTGTTCAACTAATTGTGTATATTATTGCCTCTTTGATCCAATATTGATGAGAGTAAGGTTTAAGTGATACTTACTACTCATCCTCCCATCTTCCCCTACACTGTAGCAGGTCTTTTGTGCCTCTTCACATGAAATAATTTACCCTATTGTACCTCTCTCCCTTCCTTCTATGCCTAGTGTACTCCTCTTTCTCATCCTTTAACTTTTTTATGTCATTCCCTCAGAATCACCTTATAGCTGCACCCTCTCTCTGTCTACATATATTCCTTCTAACTATAGTATTAGTGATACATTTTTAAGAATTATGAATATCATCTTCCCATGTAGGGATGCAAGCCATTTAGTTCTTTTGAATCCCTTATGTTTTCTTTTTTACCTCTTTATGCTTCTCTTGGCTCTTGCTATTGAAGATCAAATTTTTGATATAATTCTGATATAATACTTGCCCAATTCTATCTTTTAAGGCATTGTTTTTCTCAGTTAGTTTTTTGTATTTTCTTTTCCATTTAGTCAATTGTACTTTTTAAGCAAGTATTTTCTTTTTCATAATTCTCTTGAATCACTCTTATTTGTTTTCCCAATTTTTTTCCTGCCTCTTTGATTTTTAACTTCCTTTTGGATCTCTTCCATGAATTCTTTCTGGACTTGAGACCACTTCCCATTTTTCTTTGGGATTTTTCCCATAGGTATTTTGATACTGTTGTCCTCTTCTGTGTTTGTGCTTTGATCTTCTCTGTCATCATAATAACTTTCTATTGCCAGATTATTTTTTTTTGTGTGTTTTTTTGCTCATCTTTTTCCTTTCTTTTAAATTTGAGCTCTGCTCCTGGGGTGAAGGGAATGCTGTCTTAGGTTTCTTGTGCCCAGAGTTGCAGGTCCAGGCTCTTCACCTGATACTGCACCAATGTTGCCCGGAGGCCCACGGGGACCCTAGGCTCTGGTGCTGCACTGAGAGGGTGAGGTTGGGGGTGGTGCTTCCAGAGGCCATAGGGGTCTGGCAGATTACCTGTATTGAGCTAGAGTTCCAGTGCTGGTGCCTGGCACATGTTGGAGCCTTAGAGGCCATATTCTATCTCTCCTCTCAACATTATGTGAGACTTTGTAAGTCACTTTTCCTCCCTCAGTTTCTTCAGTGAAGTTGGTAGTATGAAAATGTATAGCTAGCATTTATAAAAATAGCTTGAATTTATCTGGCACAGTGTGCCAGGTACTGGTATGCACTTTACAAATATTACCATATTGAATCTGTGTCATGCATTTGTTTCATGTAAGACATAATGTACTTTGAAAGTAAAAAGCCAATATGATGAAGGCTAAATATTTTCATTTGATTCTTGAAATGGGAAAAATGAGGTTTGTTATTGTTGTAAGTCATGAGATGGATATTAGTATTAGCAGTCATGGTAGCAGAAAAAAACAAGAGAACTAGGAAGATGGCATGTGTGTGTATGTGTGTGTTTGTGTGTATGCACATGGGATGTTGACAGAATTATTTAGCCAGGTCTTCTGGTATGATGTTGGTATTTACGGTTTATTGTTCTTAAACAACCAGTAGGTAATTTATTGAATTGCCTTTATATGTTTTCCCTGCCTAGTACTTCATCAGGAGGTTAAGCAGTCAGACCATTGTTCCTTTTTGAATGTTACTAACAAAACTGACCGGGAATTCAACTCCAAGTCCTGTTATGTGGGGTTGGCCATGTATCAAAGTTGATCTGTGCTTTGTGAATAGACTGATGAAATGTATTACCCCACCACATCTAAAACAATAATCCCATCTCATAAGAGTTAGTCCTCTTCTTAAAGAAGACAAAGAAACATTGGAGCTCTCCTAGTTCATTTGTATTCATTCTTGATATCCTATCACCTCTCTGAGAGGGAAATGAGATGGATTTCCCCTGTCCTCCTATATATCTAAAATACAACTCCCAGAATTCCCTCTGCTTCATTTGCAACTCTACAAAATTATACCCTTCCACATGCTTGTACTTAAGAAAATATTTTTTCTTCCTTCAGGAATTTGTTCAGGGTGGAATGGTTTGTGTTATAGTCCATTTCTGTCGCATTATGACCATCTTCAATGGTTAGTTTCTTGAGGGCAGAGATGGTCTGCATTGTGCTCTATTTAGAACAATTTCCCTGTGAGCATTGATTCAGGCATTTCATGAATAATGATGAATTATGCTGTCTGGAAAGATGTGAGGGAAAAGAAACTTCAAAAGCAAGTGGCCTTATCCTAAGAAAATACATATCTGATAATCCATACAGAAACATGGTCAAATGAACCATGATCCTTTCTTTATGAAGCAGAGAATATAAATTTGAAATAATACCTTTGCTGTGGCATATAATTCATTCTACAGGCATTTCTTAGGTAACTACTATCTATAAAGTACTGTGTTCAAATTGAGAACCATGGGATTGTCAAAGGATGAGTATTGTGGTATTAAATATTACTGTGGTTAAAAAAAAGATAAAGGAGAAAAGGAAAGATCCAGGGAAACACAGTTTTTTTCCCCTCTCAAACTGCGAGCTTATAAATAAGAATGACATTCCCAAGAAGGATGTGACACTGTCTTTCTTGAAAGGCAGAATTTAATGGGGCTCTGTGGGACATTGGTATTATTGAGATCAAGATGGAAAAGGAGACTTTGTGCTCTTAGAGATCTTTTCTTCAAAAAGAGAAATGTGCACTGGTTGGCACAGTGCCAATTCTGTGATTAAATACCTAACACTAATATTTGTGTCCCAAATAAGATGCATGTTGTCTTCCTAAGAGCTATACAGAGGACAGTTCATTGCCCATGCCACTGGAGTTCACACTTTTCGGCTTGGGAGTTTTTTCCCAAGCTTTGGACAGCAGGTCTTTTTAACAGCTGTGAACTTTAAAAATATTCTGGGGACCAACATGCAAATGAGCAATCCAATATCCCGTTCCCTTTAGGATCATTTGAGCAAAGTAGACTGCCTGGTGTATTTACTCATTTGGAGATCAAATTTGGGTTGTCTTTTAGATGATGGATATTTCCTATGAGATTAGAACAAAATGGAATTCTTGGGGGTGCTTATATCTGTTCCCAGAATAACCCCACAATTGTAGTTGTCTTCTACCCCATTACTTTTAATAAGGAATTCTTTCAAATATATAGACATGTTTTCTAAAATTATTGTGGTTATTCTTTATTCTTTTGGAAAGGTTATTTTCCTTCCTTCCTTCCTTCCTTCCTTCCTTCCTTCCTTCCTTCCTTCCTTCCTTCCTTCCTTCCTTCCTTCCTTCCTTCCTTCCTTCCTTCCTTCCTTCCTTCCTTCTCTTTCTTCCTTCCTTCTCTTTCTTTCTTTCTTTCTTTCTTTCTTTCTTTCTTTCTTTCTTTCTTTCTTTCTTTCTTTCTTTCTTTCTTTCTTTCTTTCTTTCTTTCTTTCTTTCTTTCTTTCCATTTTCCACCATATTCTAAGTTAGAAGGCATGCAGGTAAAACTGATGTATTTCAATTGGATATAAATTATACTTTCCCACTTTTAATTCATATTTAATAAATGAATAAATAAATCATTTCATATGCAGTTTTCTAAGCACTTACTACTTATGCATTAAAGTAATACAAGACAAAAATTTTCTGAGAGCCACAAATCATGAAAAAATTATGTTACAATGTCTGGAATTCTTTTACATGTCTTCCTATGGTAGGTAGAAGTGGTAATCTATACTTCCTTTTTCCTCCACAGTCTCAATGCTGCCAGTTTTATTTCATACTGTAGTATAAAATAGAGGGCATTGCAAAGGTTTGTTATGGGCCATCTGTTGCATGCCTATATTGACACTTCTTTTTCAGCTTTATTAGTTGACTACATGAGTCTGATTTTGTAATTGGTGTAATTACCTGCTTCTATTATTCCAACTCAAAATTTCAGAATCAGGATAGGAAGTGGAACTCTATGTGCATGGAATGAATACATTCTTTGTGTAAAGGATAACTTCAACAGATCATTCATTGTAAGGAGGACCAGCATAAAAATGTTGACAGATGAAGATATGAGAATGAATTATAATTAACACATTAATCATTTCAATACATTTATTAAGGACCTATTTGTGTATATAGCAGCAAGCACCCCAGCATACATAAGAGGGCTTGCTGCACAGATTCTTAGATATGCTTTTCTAAAAGGAAAGTACCTTTTGAGGGGTCAGCAATCTACTTTAATTGCATACTAACAGAAACTACAAGCAGAGAAATAAAAACCAATGGACAGGGTTTCTAACTGTCTGACCATAAGCAATACATACATCACAGATCAACAGGCAGATCTAACTGTCTGACTATTAAATACTTCCATAGTTACCAGAGAGAGAAGCACCAACATCTGGGTTTTAGAAGGGGAGGGGGCTACTTAATTGCTACTCAGAGTCTTATCTGGCACATGAACCTTCTTCCATAGAGTAAGACCCAAAGTAAAACCTCACCTCAGAGTATACATATAATTTTCAGAGCCAAAGGGCAGTCCCTGGTGACTCAGTGTCTAATTAGAAACAAAAGGTGTGGGCCTTGCTACAAAACAAGTCTCCCCTAATCAAGTTGCCCTTAATGGGCTTCACCAAAGGAGTATTAATGAGCAGGGAAGATCTTTAACTCTTACCTCCCCTTCTCCCACCACCACCAGAAATCTTACACTAACATTACAGTGTAATGCTTTAGGCTAGTTATTAGGGAAATACCAGAATGTTGAGTCCCAATTCTCAAAAAGCTTAGCTGTATACACAGATAAGTATAATATTAGTTTGGAGAATTCAGAGTTCCATAAGATTAGATGAAGGAAAAAATCTTTCCTTTCAGAGATTAAGTATAATTTGCAGGAGAAGGTAAAATTTGATTTGGGGTTAGGACGATGGGTAGTGTGTAAACAGTCCAACACAGGATAGAGGGAGAAGGCATCGTAAATAAAAGGGACAGCACGAGAAATGGTGTAACAGTAGTTTCGCATACCTCTGGTGGTATGTTTGGGAGAACAGCAAGTTACCTCCTTAGGCAAGAACATGAAGTGTGTGAGAGGGAGTAGAAGGAGATACAGTTGAAAAGATAGGTTAGAGCCAAATTGTGAGAGCCTTTAATGCCTTCTAAATCATTGTCCCATTTATCATCATCTATAACTATTATGTATTGACTTTCCAAATTAGATAAATTGTACTTATCAAAAAGGGAGAATTCTTGACCTCTGAGAATTTAAGATCTGATCTATATTCATGGGGTTTTCTAGTAGAATGTTTATAATTTATTCTGCATGCTAATTTGTACTTTATTTTAATAGCATAAAATAGAGATTCCTAAATAAGAGGCTACATAAATATTTATTGTTATGTTGGATATTTTGGTGGTTTCTGAAAAGATGAAGAATTATGATGGAGTGTGAGAATGCATTAAATATTTGGTGGTAATGTTGTGGCAAGGTGTTGATATATGTGAAGATATTTTGAGACATAGGAGAAAGTGCTATGTTGGAGGAAGGCCATTGAGATGATAAAGGAAACAGCACTTTAGATATGTGTGGCAAACAAATATCATGGAATCTCAGATTGGGAAGGCCAACTTGTTCAACCCCACACTTGAGTCTAAATTTTTCTCTCTATTGTATCTGATAAGTGATTTCCAATTTTTGTTTAAATACCTCCAGTACATAAAAATCTACTAGATAGCACTCGTTATTAGGAAAGTTTACATGAGCCTCAAATAGTTGCTATGGCCTAGTGGATAGTGCTGGGCATGGAATCATGAAGACCTGAGTTCATATTTAACTTTACACATCTTTGTCTGGGTCAGTTACTTAACTATTTGATCCTTAGCTGTTTTTATGATCTCTGTCTCTCTGTCTCTGTCTCTGTCTCTGTCTGTCTGTCTGTCTCTCTCTCTCTTTCTCTCTCTCTCTCATTAGACTGTGAACTCCTTGAGAAGAGGAACTATCTTTTGCTTTGTTTCCATTGCTAGCATTTAGTAATAATTGGGTATATAGTAGAAGCTTAACAAATGTCTATTGGAGAAGGATATTGCAAAGTACTCCAGTGTCTTTGCCAAGAAAACCCTATATGGAATCCTGAAGAGCTGGCCATGACTAAAATAAACGAATGATGATAACAAATGTTTCTTGATTATTTGGCTGACTTGCAGAATAGAGATAATAATAGCCCCTATCTTACAGAAGGGTTCCAATGCTTCAAATGAGACCATATATGTTAAAGTGAATCGAGGATTTTAAAAGTTATTTAAATGTCAGGTATTATTAACATTATTAAATTTTCTTCTGTCAACTTTCAATATCTGCTCCTAGTTCTGCCTCCTGGGACTAAGCAGAAAAAGTTTGATGTGTCAGTACTTCATATACTTAGAGACAGCTGGCTTGTTCTTCCTTAAATTCTCTTTTCTCCAGAGAAAATAACGAGTTTTGAGTTTCTTGGAACCTTGATGTGCCATGGATAGGCAGGCTAAAGAATGATGTTGCCAAATATGTATAGAGTTCATGGAAGATTTTTAGACCAGAAAGTCTTCTGAGGCCTAATGATTTTCCTAAAACCATTTACAGGGCCAGATTAAGCCATTCATTTATATAAGGGTCTCTAAAAGGATAGATCCTGAAGTTCAATTCAATTTAAAAAGTACTCATTATTTACCTATTACATGTTAAGCACTGTTAGTCACTGGAGATGCAATAACAAAAATGAAAGAAACAGTTTCTGTTCCCATGGAGTTTATTGGCTGCTGGAGAATTCCAGATATAAGGTAATCTAGACATATTCTAGAATCTTCTGAAGTTTAATTCCAATACTTCCTTGTGACCTGGAAGTGACTGTGGTTTTTCAAAAGTATTGCCAGTGATGTGTACACTGTTGAAAGAGCCTACCAAATTAGAAAAGGTTTGAATAATTCCAGGGACTATCTAACTCTCTATCAGCTGCTGAAGGACCAGACTATCTAAGTCAGGCCTGTACAACCTGAGGCCCACCAAAGGATTTTGGGGGGCAGGTGAAAAATGTAGAGCAAAACTTTTGGCAGGTCACAGGTCATTCAGGCCTGATATAAGTAAAGCAAGTATCATTACTAGCATTACATCATTCACTAAGTGATGAATTCTTTGGTCCTGGCAAATCATAAGATAAATGAAACATGAAGGAATCATCTCTTCTGTGTGGGTCCTTTCCTATTCCAGAATTACAGCATTGGTAGAAAATGCAAAGAATCACTGTTTTTCAAACTATCTGTGAATCAATTTAACTTTGTTATTTTAAGGACAATATATTTGTCCTATGAGAAAGGAGTTGATATACCACTAGAAGATTTCAATCATATCAATGTTGATTTTCTTGCTATAAGTTAAAGCAAAAGACAAAATAAAATTGCAGCTTAATGGAAGAGCCATTTTGCATCTTTTCCTTGGAGAAGCAAATAAAAGAGTTGGGGTTGTTTTTGTGCAAGAAGAAATAGAATTCCAAGGGATACTTTGTCACCTTGATTTGTAGTGCTCTTGATGAACCAAGACAAAAGGACCACCATGACTGCAATTGTAAGTAATATACCAATATCTGGGGCACAAGATGAAGAAGCAGAAGAATGTTACTAAGAACTTGGAGTCAAGCTCAAAAGTATCATAAGTATCAAAAGCATCAAGCAGTATCTTGCTTCACCTGAAGGGTCATCAGAATCAGAGCATTATTGGGCTTAAAATGAGGGGAAAGATTCAGTCACATTGATGGAGAGGCTATGGAGGTACATACATGTCCAGGATTGGACAGACCAGATTTGGAGATGTGCAATCCTGTGCCACCTTGCACTCTTGCTAGTCCTAGGGTTGGGACTTCATGTTCATGAGCCAGTGGCAAGACAAAATTCAGCATGCAGATTCTCTTGTGCAGCTCTTTTATAAACATACCATTGTATAGTTGGGCTTGTTGGGTCACTTTTTCTCAACTTCACCAAAACCTAAATTAAAAAAAAAAAATTCAAAATTGTACTCTTATTCTTTCCACCGAAAACTACCTTCTCCATTTCTGTTGATTTCACTTAGGCCCAGACAACCCTTATTTCTTCCTTTTCCTTTGTCCTTACATCTAATTAGTTTTCAAGTATTATAAATTTTACCTTTGAAATGCCTTTTTTAACCTACACTTTTTTCTATACCCACTACTACCTACTTAGCTTAGGCCATCATTACTTCTTGTCTGAGCTATTATAACAGCTTTCACCTGGTTTCCCTGCTTCCAGTATTTCTCCTCTCTAATACATCCTTCACATGACTTCTAGAGAAATGTACATAAACCATTGGTCTGACCACATCATTCCTTTAACTGTAAAGAAACAAAAACAAAACTCAAAGCATAAAAAAGTCTTCAGTGACTTCCCATTGGTTACCAAATAAAGGTTCCAACTTTCCTTTTCATCCTTATTACGTATACTCTATATTCCATCAAGCTAGATTAATTATTTCTAAATCTAGTATAGACCTTTCTTGCTTTGGTGCTCTTGTTCATACTGTTGTCCATGCTTGGAATATTCTCCATCCATGTCTCTGACAGTTAAAAGCCTTCTCTTCTTTCAAGGGCCAGGTCTGCTGTACCTCCTTCATGAAGCCTTCCCTCATCCCCTCAACTATTAGGTCTCTGTTCCTTTCGTGAGTTTCTCATATTCAGACTTTTATGCTTTTACTTCTATAAGTGACTGTATATTTGTCTCATCTACTAGATTTCAAACTCCTTAAGGATGATGACTACATTTTATTTTACCTTTATATTTGCATTGATTAGTGTGCCTAATAAAGTAATAAATGTTTGTTGATAGACTGGTTGCTTTGCACAGTTCGGTGCATATTTATTTTGTCCCATCCTATGATCTTATCAGTGTAGAAAACTGTGTAAGAAGATTATGCTTTGCATGCAATTCAAGATAGACTTTAATATCAAGAAAAAACTTCTTCTGGTGATATTATTTAGTTCTTACCATGTTTACAGAACTTTTTGATTCATTCCTCTAAGAAACTATTCATTGACGATGGGCGTCAGGCTTCTGTGGACTCCGTAGATCTTCAGCCTCCCTCATTCCTTGTTTCTGATCTCTCTCTCTCTCTCTCTCTCTCTCTCTCTCTCTCTCTCTCTCTCTCTCTCTCTCTCTCTCTCTCTCTCTCTGTCAATTATATATTTACACACACATACATATTTACCAATGCATCATATATATTTCCCAAAAGCTATCAACATCAACATATATGTGTATATACGTATGTGTGCATATTCATCCATTTATCTATCTTATTATTGTCCTTGTAGAATCTCTTTATTTTATCTTCTACAGATGATGGTGCATAAACTACAATTATTTTCAGCATCCTGCATTTGCAAATATTTATCATGAGCCTTGCAATGCTTGCGGTGATTCAAAAGTTCCATGAAATTGTTTTGTATTGTCTTTAAATGCACAATGCAACCAAGTCTGCCAACTAACTTATTTGCCTCTTCAAGGAAAACCTGTAATCTATCCTTCCATTTAACTGCAACTTCCTCCTGTCTCTTTGTTTTATTTATATTGGGAGTGTCAAGATTGCTGTGATTTTTCCAGTCATTGGATGAGGATCTCAAATTTCTAGCAGCAACAACTAAGTTAAAGTGTGTAGACAGAATTATAATATAAAAACTGAAATTCTTAGAACCCTCTGCCCTTCTTTCCAAAAGTATGTCAAATGGCATTGCAGAGGCTGAAGGGGATTGCGGATTGTATTTTTGCCTGTTTCATAGGTCACCAAGCACAAAGAATTCATCATCAAGTGGCCAGATTATTAGGGAAGGTCCTTTCCTTACTTGCTTAGGTTTTGTTCTCAGAAAGCAGACTCAATCTATTGCTGGGACTATATTAAAACCTTTCTAGTATGGCAGGGCTTGCCAGAATTACTCTGCTGGCATATTCTTTTTGAAGCCAGAATAATTTCCATATCAGGATAAGGTATGACTAAGACCTAATACAAAGCTGGAAAAAAGAATGAAAATGAATAAACATATGGCATATAATTAAAACAACTTTAACATGACCAAGTTGATGAAATTCCAAAAAAATAAGATGTGGATGAAAGAAAGAACACAGGCATAGGCTATGAAAATTCATATAAAATTTAACTAATAAAAATCAATTACCATCATGAGGAGAACAAAGGAGTTTAATAAATGCCTTCATCAGCAAATACTTGTCATACTTGCAAAGTGCAGATATAACACATCTGAGAACAACTCAGCTTTACAACAGAAACTCATTTTTATATATTTAAAGACAATGATAGTGGAATATTATAAACAGTATCATCTCATAAAACAAAGAGAAGCAGTGAAGAAAAAAAAAACCTTTTACCGAAAGATTGTCTAGAAATCCATAAACAAAACCACTCCAGTGGCATTTAAGGATACAACTATAAGTAAGAGAACAAATAGATTAGGACAGAAATTATCTGCAAAGATTTTTAGTAAATAAGACTTTTGAAAATCAAGGTTAGTGAAGTCACCATACTTGAAATCTCACATCACAGTTCTGGGTGGTGATTATAAAGACAGAAATGATTCTAGGGGAAAAAAACTGGATTAGATCGAGTGTACATAAATGACATTGTTGCTGTAAGTCATATGAATGAATTAGCATGTTGGAAGTAATTCACAAGATATTCAAAGGAAGGAAGATGCCAAAGGTGGGGAAAATTCTAAGACCTTATTAGTGCACCAAAAAGACGACTCGGAGAACCTCATTGACTACCAGTTTATATGTCTACTTTGTCATCTTTGTAAATTATTTTTTTGAGAATAATCAACACGTTTATCAAGGTTACCTTTGGTGATAGTATTTATATGAAACAGGGAGGCTTTTGCAAGTGATATTTCATAGTAGGCCAGATCTTATCATTACACAATTGACCAAAATGCATGCAGAATGTACAGTCTCATTGTGCTTACCTGAATGTTGATTATAGAGAAAAATGTTATCTTAAAAGCTCTTTTCCAACAGGGTCTCCCCAGGCATATATCAAAATCATGCAAGATTTTTTGAACAATAAAATAACTGAAATAACAATAAGATTGTTAAGATGAGGTGAGACATAAAATTGGTATAGAAATATACAGCTGGATGGTCCTTTGCCAGTATTTCTCATGTCATGCTACTTATTCAAAAGTTCTTCAGAGAGACCTTGAAAAAATATATATGTATATACTCACTCTTCCTTTGAGGTATTTCCCACTCTGGTACAGGAGATCCATTACAGAATGTAGATTGAAGAGGGGTTCCTTATGGATGGGGAGCTGTTCCTGTCTGTAGATGACATTTTCTTTATTGCACTAAACCCTGGAACATCACACAGACTAACTTCCTGAATATGCGCTTAAGCACAGTGCATGACATGTAATAGGTACTTAATAAATGCTTGTTGACTGACCAAATGATTCATAATTACTCAAAAGAATGAATTCACTATCCAGGAAGGAAAAACCAAGCAGATTAAGTTTGCCTTTTGCCTAGATTATGACATGCAGTTAGAGTTCCTCTGCTGGTATTTATCCTGGACAGATATTGAAAATGGGCATTGAGTTGCCCAGAAATAAACGAGAGGATGAGAGTGGACTAGATTTCCTCCAGAAAATAGCAAATCTTCTTTAATCATTCTCACACTTCTCCATGAAATAAAGTTCTATCTTTTTAATATCAATATTCTACTATTGTTATATGACTGAATGTCATCGAGTACTATAATCCCTGAGGTATTCAAATGAATATCATTCAAAGGGCAATATAGAAGCAGATAGTAGTCTCTGCAGACTTCAAAACATGATTAATCAGAAACATTTAAGAACAAGAGTGAAGGATATCATCAAAGAAGTTTATGGTAGAAAAAAGAAAATGGAATGGTCCTATGAAAGCAAGGAATAATTAATGTACAGATCTAGTGCTCCACGGTTATTTTTGAACTTTTAAGAGAAAGTGAGGAAGGCCTCTCCTTAGATGAGCAGACTCTCTGTGGCAAACTTATAGGGAGGGTTAGATAAGGGTCACACAGGGTGAGTGAGCATGGATAGGTTGTGATCTATATCTTCAAAGGAAGAGTGAATACTATTGAGATCACTGAACATTTGGAATATTTCAAGGTACTCTGGATCTGGAAAGTTTCTCTCCCAACATAGATTGACCTTGTTTGTAACCTATAGACTTTAGTAGTTGTAATGCCAATGAGATACCCATAGTAGCTGCTGTGAATATGCATGAGTATTTCCAGTGTAAATTCACAAAATATAAATAATTCTCTTCCTCAAAGACAAAACCAAGATATTTATTCAAACACAAAAAAGCCAAATCCATCATGGTAGCAAAGAAGTACACATTTCCAATCCAGGGAGCACTACCGTCCCTAAGCCTTCCCTTCATTAGGCCTACCCACAAAGAAACTCCTCTAGTTAAAATTTGAACCTCTCTCACTCAGGCTAGCTGCCTCAGTTCTGCCTTGCTCTCACCTAGCTCTGCTTCACTCTCACTTCCTGCCCCACCCTTCTAGCGCCATCCATTTGGCAAGTTCCTCCTACCACATCATGTAACTCAGGTTCCATGTGACTCAGTTTCCATCACAGCAGTCAGCTGGGCCCGAGCTCAAAGCAGGTCATATAGGCCTGTTAATTGACGGGAAAGATCTTCCCATTCCATTGACATTACAGTAGTTGCTTGGGACTCTGAGAAATTAAGTGAAAGGTGCGGTCATGTAGTTAATTTGTGTTGAAGGCAGAATTTACATCTGGATGTTTTGAATTCTAAGGCCAGTTTTCAATCCTCTGCACCAAGCTATCTTTCACATTGTACTTAGTGTGAATTTAATAAACATCTGTTAAATTTAAATGAATTATCTTCAGAGAGCTTACATTTTGATTGGGAAGAAAGTCACAAGTAGAAATAATAATGATAAAAGGCAGTCTGAGATGTGACATAAAAGTGAAAGAATTAAAATGATTCTCAGCATCCCTTTATTCTCTTTTATACAGGAAGAGTATATGTTCTATTTCTGCCCTTAATATTTTTGAAATATGCTATTTTCTTTGGTCAGCTGATTCTGACATCTGGATATGATTTCTTTTTGAGAGGGACAGACATATGGACAGTCAGAATGATGGTACCCTTATGATATTAGGAGAAATCAAAGTAGACCTCCAGAAGATTGAGTGGAACCATTGTGGTGAGTTTATGGAAGGACATAGTGAAGAGCAAACAGAATGGGTGGGTTGTAATTTGAATTATTGGAGTGAACTTCTGAAAGAATGAGATTATACATCCTTTAGAAAATTTGGGAGATTTTGACCACTTTAGGGACTATACTAATTCAACTTTTATGATAAAAAGCAGAGAGTTTACCAGTCCATTCTTCTCAAAGATAAAAATATAAAAATACTGCAGAGTAGTATGTGACAACCAAGACCTAACACTTCTCAACATTCTACATTCCTGCTCATACTGATGCCCTTCCCTAATGGGTCTGATTTTAACATACTCAGCATGATGGATACTCCCCTTTTCAGCCCAAACCATTATCTTCCTCAGCCTTTAAGAGACAATCCTTGTGAGTTGCTATGCTATGCCTGACTTCCTTCATCACTCTGAAGGCAACCTGGTGATAAATCGTGAACTTGGCTAAGGATAGTCCTCTGACAATAGGCAAAGATTTCGTCTTCAGTACGGCCCCCTGGCATTGCTTTCAAGAACTCAGGACTATCTCCATTTCATAAGGAAGTCGAGGGCACCACTATACTCTGTCACCCAGTCTAGAAACTTCAGTGAATCTTTCACTCTTCGCTCTAACTTGCCCCACTTATCTATTCTATTGTCCTATCTTGTTCTGACCTTTATACCTCTAATATTGTATGTGTCACCTTTTCTCTACGCACACAGCCACTACCCTAATTAATCATTTCTCAGATGGACTATTAATTGGTCTGCCCGCGTCATGTCTCTCCCACTCCAATTCACTCTCCATTAAACTGCAAAAGCAATTTTACTAAAATGTACGTCTGAGTATGCCACTTCCTTCTCCCACCTAAGAATCTCCAATGGCTTCCTATTCCCTAAAGAATCAAATAAAAAGTCCTCTGTTTAGTATTTAAAACCATTATAATATGGTCCTTTCCTAGTAATTCGGTCTTCTTATGCTTTATTTCTCTCCAAACACACAACTTTATTGTTCCTTGCAAAGAGCATCCTATTTAATTTCTCCATGTTTTTCCATTGGCTTTTTCCTATATCTAGAACTCATTCACCTCTCTTCTGGCTCTTAGTTTCCCTGGCATCCTTTTTATTCCTTTCTTATTTTCTTCAGGAGACCTTTACTGAGTCTTCCACCTCCCTCAGCTGTTAGTACTTTCTCCTCTGAGATGACCATTTTTGTACACTGTGTAGATCATGTGTGTATCTAATTATTTACAAGATATCTCCCCGGTTAAAATATAAGCTCCTTGAAGACAGAGAGAATTTTTACCTTTCCTTGTATTCCCAGCAATTAGCACAGTGCATCAGGCATAGCATGGACTTAATAAATGCTTGTTGACTGACTGAATAAGATTGAAAATGATGATATAATAATCATGATTAAAACTCATCTGAGTTACTTTAAGGTTTTGAAAACACTTTCCTCACACCAATCTGACATATTCATTGTAGACTGTTGAATAGTATAGGCAATAGGAGGTCAGGTAAGTTAATTATAACATTCTCATTCTCATTTAATAAAGAACATAGTTACCATGGAGATGGTGCCTGCACATGGTACTTCACTTCTGCTATAAACCTTTCTCGAAAGGAATGTATTGAGTGTGTCATGAATGTTCTTTTATACTATTTGAAAGGGGCAGTGGCTTATAAAGAAAGAGGGCATCACATTTTGAATTTTTATGTTAATATTAATAGTGTTTAAGATTTTTGTGTTTCACAGTAGACAAACCATTTTGAAAACATATTTGGGAGGACTTAGGCTTCCTGCTTGACCTAGATGTAAAAGACTTGCCTTCTAAACTAGATCTGTTACATTAATTATCCTTTTTTTCATAGGCCTTTCTTAGAATGTCAGGTCTTTGAGAGGAACAGATTTTGCTGTTTTTAGTCACTGCATGTGATGTGCACATGGAATTGGCCGCTACATTTTTAGAGAATAAGTTGCTCCAGATCCAGAGGACTCTGAAATCTGAGTACACAACAGTGTTGCCTGGAGGGGTTCTCAGTTAGCTTCTTATGAGACAATAGGCCACATCTAAACCCCCATCTCTTCCTCTGTATGTGATTTTTTTCCTCATATTTTGCTTTATACATGATCCCTCATTTAGTCTGCACCTTTGTATCTGATTCTCTTAGATTTAAATTATATTCTTTCTTCCTTATTCCTTGGATCTATTAATGTCTGGCTTAAACAATATTGAAAATGTTTGTTTTTTACATTTTTTATTTCCAAATGTACCCTTACCACTTTCGCCTACACATAAGAAATGACAAGTGAGAAAATAAAGCAAGTCAGAAAAAAGTAGCCCATATACTGATTGTTTAAAAGTATATTCAGTGTTACCCATATTCCCCTACTTCTGAAAAGAGGGAAAGGAAGTAGATTTTCTGATCTCTTCATTAGAGACAAACTTGGTCGTTATAACTACATAGCATTTAATTTCTTTTTTAGTTCTCTCCGTTTCCATCATTATAGTCTTTTAGATTATATTCCTAGTTATACTTATTTAAATGGTATCAGTTCATGTAAGCCTTCTTACACTTCTCTGAGTTCTTTACATTCATTGTTTCTTAAAGTAAAAATATTCTGTTACATTCCTGTGCCACAATTTGGTCAGCATTTCTCTAATAGATGGACATCTATTTTTTTTTCTCCAGTTCTTTATTTCTACAGAAAAAATACTGCTAGAAACACTTTGGTGTATATGAGAATTTTCCTTCTTTCCTTCCTTAGAGTTTACATGTAGCAATGACATCCTTGGGCCAAAAGGTATGGCCATTTTATTTATGTAATTGTTAAAAAATTGTTATCACAAATTCCTTGTCAGAATGGTTTGACCAATTCATGGGTCTGCCAACAGTGCAAGTCTTTTGTACTAACTGTGCTTCTGTAGCACCTTCCATTCCATGGCCACAGTCTACTATGAGAATAAAAATATAAACTCACATTTCTATAGTACTATGCAAAAAGCTCTGTGTAGAATACTTATTTCAATTCCTTTCCACTCTCATCATTTTAATTGTGGTACTTGTAAATCTTACTTATTAATCAATTAGAAGCAGGAACAAAATGAATTAAATGGAGCTGATGACTTTTGTTGCCAGAAAAAAAGTTGCTGTTGTCCTTACAAAAAAGGAAAAAAAGGAAAAACAGGGCTAAAAATTGTATTGTATTGACAACCCATTACATATCCCACCTACCTACACATGTAAAAAGGGAAAATTTAGGGTATAACTGGGATTTAACATGCTCCCTGCTTGAGTCCTTGGATTTCTCAGTAGTGATTTTCTTTTCCTCATTCTACCATGCTCCCTTTTCCCCTCTTGCAGAGACAGCAAAGTATGCAGCCTGGCCCTTCTCAGTCTCATTCTCTTCAGTATTCAGGGATTAATTTTTGTTCCTCAAGAGGATCAGTTTTTAAAAACTGCTTTTTCCTACTCCATTCTATTGCCTATCATCCCCATAATCCTAAGAATATATTTATTTGCTTTCTGGGAAGTAGTTTTCTATATGTAAGTATTGGTGGTGAAGACTTTTTACAGATTTGTAGCTTTTGGTTTCTGTATGATCTTGAGTGTGTGTGTGTGTGTGTGTGTGTGTGTGTGTGTGTATGTGTATTGAGGGTGGGAAATGTTTATACTGAATGTTGTCTTTAGAATGACCACCCCTTTTTTTTCCTTTTGTTCTGTTTCTCTCCCAAGATGACTGATATGGAAATATGTTTTATGTGATTATATGTATATAACCTATGTGATATTGCTTACTGTCTTAGAAAGGGTCAAGGAAAGGGAGTGAGTGAGGGAGAAAATTTGGAACTCAAAATTTTATAAAGAAGAATGTAAAAATGAAATATTATTAAAAATGACCACCACTAATGATTTAGCAACTGGGCATACTTTCAAATATTTAAAACTGTCTTGTAATCAGGTTAAAAAATTGATCCACATCTAACTCTTTATTCCAAGAATTACATTAGGGATAAAACAGGTGAAATTAATATTTTAATCTTATGCTACAATTTGGAACTATACCCAAAAGGCTACAAAACCGTGCATATCCTTTGATCTAGCAATAGCACTACTAGGTCTGTATCCCAAAAGGATAAAAAAAAGAGAAACGGACCCAGATGTACAAAAATATTTATAAATGTTCTTTCTGAGGTGTCAGAGTTAGAAATTGAGGGGATGCCCATCAATTGGGGAATGGCTGAACAAGGTGGTGGTATGTGAATGTAATGAATACTACTACGTAAGAGCAGGTGGATTTCAGAAAAACCTGAAGAGACTTACCTGAACTGATGCTGAGTGAAGTGAGCAGAACCAGGAGAACACTGTACACAATAACAACAACATTGTGTGAGGATCAGCTTTGATAGACATAGCCCTTCTCAACAACTACATGATTTAAGACAATTCCAGAAGATTCATGTTGGAAAACGCTATCCACATCCAGAGAAAGAACTACGGAACATGAATGCAGAGCAAATCATACTATTTTCTCTTTCTTTTGGTTGTCTCTTTCTCATGATTTTTTCCCTCTTGTTCCGATTCTTCTTTCACAGCATGACTAATGTGGGAATATGTTCAATATGATTGTATATGTATAGTCTGTATCAGATTGCATGCCATCTGGGGGAGTGGGGAGGGGAAGGAAGGGGGAAAATTTAGAACTCAAAACCTTATAAAAGTGAATGTTGAAAACTAAAAATAAATAAAAAAAGAAAAAAGATCCATCCAAAATATTATGTCACATAAATAGTTACTTGTAACAATGAACAAGTAAGTTATTTCCAAGATCAATTTAAAATAATTTTTAAAAAGATGGTATAAAGCTATAGGATTATTAGTTTTCTTTCAGGTCCTTAAGTGATAATGCTTTATCATATATTGAGTCAATGTCTTTAAAAGTGGAAGTTAATTAAAAAATTGTATCTGAAATTATATCATTTCACCTTTTTCTTTATGGGTTTAACTAGAAGCAAAGGGCTCATATCACTGATTTCTATTTAAGATGTTACATCTTTTCCCCATATTTGGTTTCATTCATACGGAGATACCACTTATAATTTGGAAGATAGAATTTTTTTCAATTTTTTCTGTGGAAAGAGAAGTGAAAATATTAATTGTCAATGCTTTAGTTCAATTTCTGGGTCTCCCAGAAATGTCAGGGATGGGCATGATGTATGTCTTTTGTTGTGCATGAGTCAGCAGTAACTTAAATAGAAGCAACCAGAGTAAATGAAGGAAGATGAGTGTGGATAATTGGTGGAATAGGAAAGTGGGGTAATGTGCAAATTAGCTAAGTGATATGCAGAATATATCACAGAAGAGTGTATTATTTTGGAACTATTAATAATGTAAAATAATCTTAAAATGAGTCAATCATCCCTTAGCCTGTATTTTCAATAGCACATCATGTTCTCTGAAATGTCATATTAATGATGTGTCTGATGACAGAAAGTATATATTGACAAGCTCAAGAGAGTTTTTAATTTATTCTAAAATCCCTGCTTGCCCAATAACCTTATTTTTTGTGATGTTTGACCTATCTTCTTCCCTGTATTTGGCATTTGTTTATTCACTCATCTGGTCTACAGATATTTCTGTTTTAAACTGAATTTGCTAAAATCATAGCTGAAAAGATGATTCTGTGAATATTGCATACATTCCAAAAGAGGGGAGGGCTTTCTTTTTTGAGACTTTGCATATTATAAGCTTGTGGAAAATATGTGAGTTGTAATGCAAAAGAAGGTTAACATGAAAATATCTTTAAAATAATCTTACAGATAAGGTTGCCCTTCCCCTCTTTTATGCCCATGCTCCACTTATGATTAATTTTCATGCAGAAAATAGAAAGTAATTTCATGAAGTACTGATTTTAATCAGCTTGCATGTATACAAGGACCTGTATCTCCACACTTTCATCTCCTAGTAGGTAATTTCCCTCTTCTATGTACTACCATCTCCCAAGGTTGCATGTGTCTGTCACATCCCTCCCACTACATTATTAAATGCAATGATATGTTTTCTCTGGTTTCAACAACTGCCTCTTCAGCTGAATGGTTGACATAGTGATCTGGATGACATGGATATGGACACTCAATGAATGTGCTTAATTGTAATGAAGTGCAAGGAAGGCATAGTTTTCACTAATTTTACATGTCAAGGAAGTTATGTTTATATTGTCACATGTCAAAATAAAAACAGGCTGCCTCCTAAAAAGATGATAGAACTTGAGAATTCAAGATTGTTGTGAAAAGACAAAATATCTTGTTTTTATAAGTCCTGCATGCTAAGGAAGCAAGTATTGGCACACATTTTCAATCTTTCCACAAGACTATTATCCCAGGTTGGCATGATTGACGAGTGTTGTGCCTGACAGATTCTAAGGACGTTAGCTGAATCAAAAGTCCTTTCATAGAGTTGGAAAGCAGAATGGCCTATTCTGTAAACCCAGCCTTAATATGCTTCTCTTAGGTTCAATGTTTTGGTTCCAGGCAAATTTCAAACAGGTATAGCCAGAAACAATATTTGAAGGAGGAAGTCTTGGTTTCACTTGTAGGCACCCTTGGAGATTTCTTTCAAGGTTCTTCAGTCACACTGGCTGCTCTCTGGTTTGCAGACAGCAATTGTCTTTTGTGTCCAGCTGCCTAGGTTGTTTGTGTGCCCAGAATCCTTTGTACATTGGATGTACCCATCATTTTGGTTATAGTGCAGTTGATTAAAGATGTGCCTAACTCCTGGGAAGCAGGACAGTGGGTGAACAAGGAAGGGGTTGGAGCTCACTCCTGGCCATAAATATTCTAGTAATTCTTCTAACTACCTGCTTTTAAAAAATATTTCTTCTGCCTCAATAATTCAATGCCTTTCAGTGTACTAAATATGTAGGTTGTATAGTAAGCAATCAGTGAATGATAATTTATTAAGCACTATGTGCCAGGCCCTATACAATAACTATACAGTAGTAATGAGTCCACAATTAAAATAATGGAATAAAGCATAGTGAGTTTTTGTTGGTACTGGACTAGGATATCTGGTACCATTCCTGGGAATATGGAATAATTAGTGAATCCCATTTATGTAGATCTTTGCTTAAAAGTAAGAAGTGGGACCTATTTCTTTGCTTTAAAGTAGGGTTCTTAAACTATTTTTGTGCCATGGACAGCTTTGACAGTCTGGAAAATTCTATGGACCCTTGCTCAGAATCATATTTTTAAAGTGAACAAAAGAAAAAATATGTAAAATTACAAAGGATATGATATAAAAATGTTTTCTTAAGAAACAGCATAAGTTCACAGGCCCCATATTGGAACACCTGCTTTAGAGTTTCTGATGAGATGGCCAGGATTTAAAAAAAAAATTCATTGTTAACCTGAACAGGTTTTCATTGTTCATATTCTCTAGCCATGGAACTCAGCAGAATGGAAATCAAATTAATGTCAAAAGTAATGGTATTTAGATATGCTTTGAAACTTCAAACTTCCTACAGCTTGAACCATGGAACATAAGTTACTCTCCCATGGGAGAGTGGACAGGCTGCCTGGACATTCAAGGGGATTCCAAGGCTGTGACCTTTGACGCAATGCCAATCTCTTCACCCAAGCATTCAATCAAATTACCACTCCCAGCTGTAGGGCTGTCCTGGAACCAGAGAGACTTAATCAGGTAAGCCAGGTTGAAGTAACAATATTTGAGGGGAAGACCAGGCTGCACAGAAGCCTCTTTTCTCTCCCTTGATTAAGAAGTATATATTCTTCGGTAAGTGTGGGAACTGAGTTTATGGCTCAGTTTTTTTCTTCTTTTCCTGATAGTGCATCTTGAAGTCCTTCTCTGAGCTGTTTTGCACCCTGTAATAGAAATAGATCTGAATTTAAATAGTACCTTACCTTCAAATCCGTAATACTCAATACAGCTCTAGACTTTAAAATTTCTAAAATAATTACTTTATATGCTAGAATTCACTCATAAGTTGGTCAGATAATTGTTAGATTGACTAACATGTGTACCCAAGGGCATTTGGATATGATTCATGGGCATAAATATAGGTAAGGGATAGGGGACTGAACCTTTGATTTCATTGGTATAGGAAAATCCTG